>JAVIAB010000088.1:13371314-13971314 GCA_032433765.1 Megaustenia siamemsis
AGATCAACATTAGACGGTGTAAGGCGCATTCACACTTGATTTGTCAAAACGAAGTATTGCCGTGCGTGCAACGCCAATTCAATGGCGCAGATATGACAAGTAGAACATCATTTCGACTGGAATGCAGAAAATTGTAACGGAAACCCGAAATTGATAAGGTTCCAAAGCAATTTCTGCAGCGATAGAGAGAACATGACTTAGTTCCGCCATCTTGGAAACGGAAGTCCCTACTGATTATACTTGTGGTGAAGCAAAATACTACAGGAACATTTTTCACATACTTTGGATAATAAAGTTAATACATACATATTCAAACTCTGAATAATGAAGAGAACAGACTTATAGGATCAAAAGGAAAAAAAAAATTATTCAATTTAAAAATCACGGTGTTTTGGAATCAACAAAAAAATGAAAGCACGATTCTAGGAGGCTGTTTTGGAATCAACAAAAAATGAAAGCACGATTCCAGGAGGCTGTTTTGGAATCAACAAAAAATGAAAGCACGATTCCAGGAGGCTGTTTTGGAATCAACAAAAAATGAAAGCACGATTCCAGGAGGCTGTTTTGGAATCAACAAAAAATGAAATCACGATTCCAGGAGGCTGTTTTGGAATCAACAAAAAATGAAAGCACGATTCCAGGAGGCCTCGGTAGCCGAGTTGGGAAAACCACCCGACTGGGCTACTGACGTTCGGACAACCCGTGTTCGATTCCCGCTGGAAGCTGTGTGAATTGTACTCGTGGTTGAAACAAAAAATACCCCAGCGGTCTACCCAGCCGCTAGCAGAAACGGGTACCAGGGTAGTACTCTGGGAAGGTGAGGAATGCCGCCTCGCATCATGAGTTTCGATGCTTTGAAGCGATACTATCCAGAAGTCTCCGAACACTTCTGGATAGGTGTCCGAGCACATATGGATGAAAATTCGCGTGCTAAGACGCCGATTCAAGTCTCGTACTTCACCTTTACCTTGACCTTTACCTTTACGATTCCACGAAAACGAAACCATGTAAACCGGTTCTCTTAACCTGGGTCATACCACCCACTAGTAGAATAATTACATGTTTTATTAACGATATATAAAATATACACCTGGTGGGTGATGGAGGAGATTTATTCTTTCTCTGAGTGAAATTGATTTTTATTTCTTCAAATATGGACATTTCATCAATTTATATTTAGTGGGCGGTAGAGAAAATATCCCTTAAGGAGTTACACAAGTGGGCGCTAAACACAACAAGGTTGAAGATCACTGATGTAGACCATAAAGATGGTGGCTGGACCTTCAACTTGACAACAGATAAAGTGTGAGATCATTCTAGAGACAGATATTCCTTCCGGTGGTCTGTGATTTGTGCAACGTTCTGCGAGACATGTCATGAGATGATGATAATGAGACATATGACTTTATTTATATCCACATATACGTCTATATATTTACATATTGAGCATCCTGATTTGTTTCATAAAGTTATCTTTTTATCGTTTCCGTTGAATTTTTTTTTTTTTAATCCGTTACAGGGAGAGAATGCACGAGTCAAGATTGTGAAATTGACTTTCACATAGAGTCATCGTCAGTGATGCTAATGGAGGGCGGAAATGCCAGTGTTTTGTGTGATGCCACGTGCTACGGAAGCCAGGAAGGTGTTAATGTCGTTTGGTTGGATACACGGGCGCGCCAAATAGGTTTCTACTCTGGGAGGTGAGATGAAACGTTTATATTTTTTTAATATTTTTTTTTTTTACATAAATTGAAATAGTTAATGAGTAATTCTATGTATAGGGAAGGAATAGCGCCGAAACATTCATGAACATTATATAAGGATAGAGCTCTGGGTTCATGAAAATTACATTAAGATAGAGCTCTGGGTTCATGAAAATTACATAAGGATAGAGCGATGGGTTCATGAAAATTACATTAAGATAGAGCTCTGGGTTCATGAAAATTACATAAGGATAGAGCGATGGGTTCATGAAAATTACATTAAGATAGAGCTCTGGGTTCATGAAAATTACATAAGGATAGAGCGATGGGTTCATGAAAATTACATAAGGATAGAGCGATGGGTTCATGAAAATTACATAAGGATAAAGCTCTGGGTTCATGAAAATTACATAAGGATAGAGCTCTGGGTTCATGAAAATTACATAAGGATAGAGCGATGGGTTCATGAAAATTACATTAAGATAGAGCTCTGGGTTCATGGAAATTACATAAGAATAGAGCGATGGGTTCATGAAAATTATAGAGCTCTGGGTTCATGAAAATTGCATTAAGATAGAGCTCTGGGTTCATGAAAATTACATTAAGATAGAGCTCTGGGTTCATGAAAATTACATTAGGATAGAGCTCTGGGTTCATGAAATTTACATAAGGATAGAGCGATGGGATCATGAAAATTACATTAAGATAGAGCTCTGGGTTCATGAAAATTACATTAAGATAGAGCTCTGGGTTCATGAAAATTACATTAGGATAGAGCTCTGGGTTCATGATAATTACATTAAGATAGAGCTCTGGGTTCATGAAAATTACATTAGGATAGAGCTCTGGGTTCATGAAAATTACATAAGGATAGAGATCTGGGTTCATGAAAATTACATTAAGATAAAGCTTTGGGTTCATGAAAATTACATTAAGATAGAGCTCTGGGTTCATGAAAATTACATAAGTATAGAGCTCTGGGTTCATGAAAATTACATAAGTATAGAGCGATGGGTTCATGAAAATTACATAAGGATAGAGCGATGGGTTCATGAAAATTACATAAGGATAAAGCTCTGGGTTCATGAAAATTACATAAGGATAGAGCTCTGGGTTCATGAAAATTACATAAGGATAGAGCGATGGGTTCATGAAAACTACAGCTCTGATAGAGCTCTGGGTTCATAAGATTTACATAAGGTAATTACATAAGCTCCTGGTTCATGAAATTTTTGACAAACCTAGATTTGTACACTCCTCCATCTATGTATGTTCACGGATAACATACATGTGTACACTCCTCCATATATTTATGTTCACAACTATCACACATGTGTACACTCCTCCATATATTTATGTTCACAACTATCACACATGTGTACACTCCTCCATCTATTTATGTTCACAACTATCACACATGTGTACACTCCTCCATCTATTTATGTTCACAACTATCACTAATGTGTACACTCCTCCATCTATTTATGTTCACAACTATCACTAATGTGTACACTCCTCCATCTATTTATGTTCACAACTATCACACACGTGTACACTCCTCCATCTATTTATGTTCACAACTATCACGGAATGAATTAAATATGTAGACATAGGCAGTCTAACATTATTGTTATTGAACTTAAATAGCACTTTTCTCTCCCCTATAGAGTGTTCTCGGTTCGTTACAACCGTGGACTCATGAACCGACTTATGTTGATTGACGTACGATCAGACACTGCCGGGTTCTACGTTTGTTCTGTCACACATAATGGTGAAGTTCTGCAGCAGAAACCATTGGAGTTTATAATTTTTGGTAGGACTTGTCTGTAGTTTTTTGTTGTAAGAGTTATCTGTAGTTATATGGTAAGAGTAGTCTTCGCTTTTATTTCAGAGTTTTATGTAATTTTTGGGTAAGAGTTATAATTAGTTTATCATCATCATCATCAAATACCTGACTTGCTGGTGTAGGTGATCATGTTTCTCCACAACTTTCGATCACGACAGTTATTTATCATTTCTGTTGTTGACTTTCTGCCAAGCTCCTTTTACGCTGTCTGGTATCTTTTCTCTTTGCTTCCCTCTATCTCTTCGTCCCTCAATTTTCCTAGTTGTTACAATATACTCCAGCTGTTCTCTTCTCATTACTTAGCCAAAAAATGATGATTGTTTCTTACTAATATTGTAAATTTGCTCTCTTTTTGCTTTGGCCGTCTTTCACGTTTTCATTACTCTTCTTAACTGTCCATGGTATTCTCAACATTCTTCAACCAGATTTCTACAGATGCCAGTGATTTACTTGTCCGTTGTCCTATTGCCCATGATTCACATCCATATGTTAAGACTGGCTCTACATAACATTTAAGAACTCTTTTTCTTGTTTCTATTGTCAAAAATGGATTACATAGTATCTTCCTCATTTTTTGGAAAGCTGCTTTTGCCTGAGCCATTCTGCATCTCACCTCTTTTGTACATCTTCCGTCTGAGGTTAACAAAGTTCCCAAATATTTAAATTCATTTACCTGTTTTTTATATTGTTCCAGTTCTAATTAGTTTATATTAATAAATAATAATTATAGAGTTATCTGTAGTTTGCATGTAGGAGTTACTTGTAGTTTTATGGTTAGGGTTACTTGTAGTTTGATGGTAAGAGTTGGTTGTAGTTTTATAGTAACTGCAAAAATTTTTTGGGGGTGAAAATTTTGTTTGTAGATATTGTTAGGTATATATGTAGTTTTTATAAAGAATTATTTACTTGTTTGCCTAATATTTCTGTCTGTCATTTATTCACCCCCCCCCTCTCTCTCTCTCTCTTTCTCTGAATACATGTCCTATAAGATAGTTTGTTTGTATATTTGTAATAACGCCCTTTTGTAGCTGTGACTGCTCTCATGTAAGCATCTCTTCGTATGTTTCTAGATCTGCCTGTTAGACATTGTATATATGTCTCTTAGTCAATATTTTATTTTTCGCTCAAAATACATTTTTTTAAAAGTCTTTTGCACTCATCACCACAGCCCGTCTGAAAACATCTCTGTCTCAGGCCAGATCTCCCACAGAACATCGCATTCACCACAGCCCGACTGAAAGTGTAATTTTTTCTGACCAATTCTCCCACAAAAACATTGCATTCACCATAGCCCGTCTGAAAGAATCTGTCTCTAGCGATCTTCCACAGAACATTGCATTCACCACAGCCCGACTGAAAGAGTATTTTTTTCTGACCAATTCTCCCACAAAAACATTGCATTCACCATAGCCCGTCTGAAAGAATCTGTCTCTAGCGATCTTCCACAGAACATTGCATTCACCACAGCCCGACTGAAAGAGTATTTTTTTCTGATCAATTCTCCCACAGAACATTGCATTCACCACTGCCCGTCCGAAAGAGTATATGTCTCTAACCAGATCTCACACAAAATTTAATCCACAACATCATCATCATCATCATGTACCTTACCGGTTGGTGTAGTCGATCATGTCCTTCCATAATCTTCTATCTACAGTGCATCGTATCAATTCTGTTGTTGACTGTTTTCTATGCCATGACACCAAGCCATCCAGTATTTCTCTCTTTGTCGTCCGCGATCTCTCTTTCCTTTTATTTTGCCAGTTGTAATCAAGTATTCTATCTTTCCTCTTCTCATGATGCCCAGAAAATGTTGATTGTTTCTTTCTGATGTATTTTTTTAGTAGCTCCCGTTTAGTGTTGGCCTCTTTGAGAATTTCCTCATTTGTATTTTTAGCTGTCCATGGAACTTTCAACATTCTTCTGCGAAATCCCATCTCTGTGGCCTCTAATCGTTTTTCATTTGTTTGTCTACTGTCCATTATTCGCTTCGATAGGTCAGAATTCGCTCTACACAGCACATATGAATTCTCTTCCTCACTTTTATTGAAATAGATTTGTTGTTTTTCATTTTCTGAATTGCTATTTTGGCCTGAGCTATTCTACTTTTTAATTATGTGGTACATCTCCTATCTGATATTGTTGTGCCCAAAAATTTGACTCGTTGCACTTGTTTGAAATTTGTCCTGTTTATTTTTATGTTGCATGACGGTTATGATTGTTTATTCGATATGACCATTACTTCTGTTTTCTTACTATTCAGACTGATGCCTTTCTTTTTGCTATCTGTTACTATTATTCTATCATTTCTTCTAGCTCATTCTCTGTATCTGATATTAAGACTGAGTCATCCGCATATCGCAAATTGTTTATGTTGTGACCGTTGACTTCAATTCTTTTTATATTTACTATTGATTCACCACAGCTCATCTGAGAGAATCCCTGTCTCTGGCCAGATCTCCCACAGAAAGTTGCATTCACCACAGCCCGTCTGAAAGATCCTCTGTTTCTAGCTAGATCTCCTACTTTTGTTGTCATGTCCAAAATCTCCTTCATGTCTTGAAACCATCTTCTTCTTGGTCTGTCCCTTGATCGATGCATGTCATTACTGATATATCCTGCCCACTGTGTAATTGTACGTGGCCATAATATTTTAATTCCCTCTGTTATTTGCTCGTAAGCCAGTTCTTTTCAATATTTATGTCTTTTTAATGTCGTCAACTTTCAAAATCATTATTCAAGGCACCATGCAATTTTTCTGTTGTTTTTTTTTTTCTTCCGAATAAACCAATTTTACAATCATCAACATATGCAATATAAAATGAGTATACTTGAAGAGAGATCACAGCTGCTGGGGCTGAAAATAGATAGAGATAACACCAAAATTATGATAATTAATGCAGTTTTCAATAACCAAATAATAATAGGAGAAATACCTCTATTTGACGTACGATCTTACATTATCTGGGCAATAATATAGACAAAGAAGAAGGAACAGAGAATGATACCAAAAGTTAGGATATCAAAAGTAAAAGGAGCATTTGTTGCACTGAGAAACATATGGAAATCCAAAGAAATTAGGTTAAATATAAAGATTACAAATTACAATTTTCATCTCCAATGTAAAATCAGTATTACTATATGGCTGTGAAACATGGAGAACAACAAAAATGACAATCATGAAGATACAGACCTTCATTAATGGATACTTACGCAGAATAAAAGAATGGAAATGGCAGGACAAAATCACTAAAATAGAATTATGGAAATGTACCTGTTGAACACCTGTGGATAAAGAGATACAACGATGATGATGGCGCTGGATAGGACACACACTGCGGAAGCCAACTGAGAGTATTACACGACAGGCTCTTTTTTGGAACCCAAAAGGAAAAAGAAAAAGAGGAAGATCAATATATTCTTGGATAAGATAATTTGGAAGCAGAAGTGAAGATTATGATGGGGAATACATTAAATGATGTCAAAAGAATGGCAAGAAACAAAACGGCCTGGAAAGTATTTGTGGAAGACCTATGCTCCACAGGGAGCTGAAAGTATTTGTTGAAGACCTATGCTCCACATGGAGTTGAAAGTATTTGTAGAAGACTTACGCTACACAGGGAGCTGAAAGTATTTGTGGAAGACTTATGCTCAACAGGGAGCTGAAAGTATTTGTGGAAGACTTATGCTCCATAGGGAGCTGAAAGTATTTGTGGAAGACTTATGCTCCACAGGGAGCTGAAAGTATTTGTGGAAGACTTACGCTCCACAGGGAGCTGAACAGGTAGAAGAAGAATAAACCAATTTTGTTCGTGGTTGTTTGCGAGATTGTCCATGATTCACAACTATGTGTTGCTATCGGGAAAATATATGTCCTCAGGAGTTTTAATTTTACTGCCTTGCTGGTATTGTGCCCCGTGTTCTTCGTGGTTTTTAATGTTTGTGTAAGTAAAGTAAAGAGCCCCCGTCACGCCAAGTGGCGTATAGGGAATATGGTGTTAGTGACCATCAATTTTACAGACCTTCAGCACATGATTTTTAGAGTAAAGTGGTCGGTATTACGCCCGTACCGCTTGACTTTCCCATAAAAAAATCTGGTACCCATTTAAGGCTGTGTGAACCCGGAAGCCGTCGGTTGGGATCGAACCCTACCTCTTATCCTTTGTAGTCCAGTTCACTAACCACTGAGTTATCGCGGCTCCAATGTTTGTGTTGCTCTAGCTAATGTTCTTTTGATCTCCTTCTCACAGTCTCCATTGTTAGTTACTAGAGATCCTGGATATTCATTGATTGTTTACAATTTCATGTTCATCTCTGTTGATCATGATCTTGTGTTGGCTTTCTCTTTTGTCCATGGATATTATCTTGACTGTTTGTATATTTAGATAGAGTGTTTGCTTTTTACTGTGATTTTTAATTACATTCAATTATCTCCTTTTGCACCGTTTGTGCCGAGAACAGTGTGATTAGCGTATCTGAGTTCTGAAATTATGTTTTCATGTATTGTGAAAGGGTCGAACTTCACACATTTTTCATCGTTTCTCATGAGGTTCTCATAATAGATGTTGTACAGGTCAGGTAAGAGGAAACATCATTGCTTGACACTCTTTTTGTACTTCGAGCCATGAATGATGTTATTAACCGAAAATAATCAACACAAATTACTCAAAACAGTTATATTTGTATATTTATGTGAGTGGGTGAGTGTGTTCTGGCTGTTTAATATTTGTTCCTGATGCTTCTCCTTAAGAAAAGATGAGGATTATGGTTGGGACAATGATGTATACATTGCGAGAATGAGAAGCCTAAAGGTGGAAAAGGGGTCTGGCCTATCCTGAGTGCTTGGCGGGGAAAAAGTAAATTTTTCTACGATAAGTTACGTTACAGGAACAATCAGTATGTATACGCTTCAAGAAATGCTGGGACGGGCGGTGGAGCGGATATGGGGATGCCCCGGCTGTAATGGAACTGATTCAATGAATAGAATTTTTTTAAAAGTAAAGAGCCCCCGTCACGCCAAGTGGCGTATAGGGAATATGGTGTTAGTGACCATAAATTTTCCAGACCTTCAGCACATGATTTTTGGGGTAATGTGGTTAACGAATAGAATAGTATAATCAAAACAATTACATTTGTGAAGGTGTGTGTGATGGTTGTTTACATGTTGTTCTCACTCATTTTACAGGAGGCAGCGTAAACAACAACAATTCTCCACGAGTCGACACGGGTCCTCGGCGGGGAGATTTGGCCCCAGAACGTGACATAGAGCACAGGCCAGTAAGATCTGCGGACAGGACGATCTCACGATTAAGTTCCAGGCCTGTGCCCAGTATCAGAGACACAACAGATACAGACAGTAAGATATTAACCTCCAATGCCATTGGAGATAACCACCTCAACACAAACTCTGCACTCTCTGCCTTATTCGGCTTGTCACAGCAGAACATTCAAGAAACCAGTGACTTTGAAAATGTTGCTGAAGACCATAGCGATGTCGTGAAAGATTTGAACCTTTTAAAAAATAAAGTGAATAACCAGAGAAGTGAAATTCCAATTTATAGTTCTAATGATTTTGTTAGAAATTTGCCAAGAAAATTGAATAAAAAACCAAAAATTTTTCGGGATAGATCAAATGATGATTCTTTTAAAATGTCTGCTAGCCAGTTAACGAATTCAAATAGTATTGCGAACGGTGAGTTAGAAAAAAACATCTATAATGTTGCTCGTGAAGATGATGATTATGTTGCTTCTGACGAGGGTCATTCGAGGGTGAAAAGACAGAACGGAAATGAAATTTCGACAACAACAGAAAATTTAAATATTACAAATGATAATGGAAATGACAGCAACACTAATGTGACGATCGATGACTCCACTAACACAACTATGGACACGTCATCTAATTTGACCTCGCAAACAAAGGGTGATGTGACCTCGCAAACAAACGGTGATGTGACCTCGCAAACAAAGGATGATGTGACGACAACCATCGAAACTGTATCAGACAAAACTGACCCAAAAGACCGTGGAAACAACAAAAACAAGTCAGCAGAAGGTGATGATGATTCTAAAACTAATGGTAACGAAGAAATGGATAATAACAATGACAATAACAATGGCAACAACAATGGCAATAACGCTGGCCTGGAAAATACTGTTACTCCGTGCTCCAATGTAGATAACTCAACCTTTGGTAAATATGGCGCCCTGGCCTTTGCTGTGACCTTGGCAGTGGCGGTGTTGTTGATATACGCCATACTTATGATAATCTTCATGCCTAGGATCTTGGCAAGCAGAAAAAATAAGAAAGACGTAAGTTGTTTTTGTTGTCTGTTACTTTGTTTTTATTTAGCTGGTTAATTATTTCATTTGTGGTTTCTGTATTAGTTATAATTATAAAAACAAGAAAAAGAGTTCTTAAATGTTTTGTAGAACCAGCTTTAACATATGGATGTGAATCATGGACAATAGGACAACAGACAAGAAAATCACTGGAGGTTGTAGAAATGTGGTTTTACAGAAGAATATTGAGAATACCATGGACAGCTAAGAATAGTAATGAAGACGTTCTGAAAGAGGCCAAAGCAAAAAGAGAGCTAATTTCTAGTATTAGGAAGAAACAATCATCATTTTTTGGCCATGTAATGAGGAGAGAACAGCTGGAATATATTGTAGCAACTGGGAAAATTGAGGGACGAAGAGATAGAGGGAAGCAAAGAGAAAAGATACCAGACAGCTTAAGAGAATGGTTTGGCAGAAGGTCAACAACAGATGTGATAAATAACTGTCGTGATCAAAAGTTGTGGAGAGACATGATCACCTACGCCAGCAGGCTTGGTACTTGATGTTGATGAAGATTGTATTAGTTATCTATGCAGCTGGGTAGTTAGTTGTCATTTAATTAGAAAATTAGTTAATTCATTAATTTGTTATAGGGTTAACCAACAAGTTGGTGAGTTCAGTATGTGGATCTTCTTCTACACTTTTAGCTCCCAGTGGAGCATAGGTCTTCAACAAACACTTTCCAAGTCGTTCTGTTTTTTGCAATTCTTTTAAGATCATTCCATGTCTTCCCCATCATCTTCATCTCTGCTTCTATCTGTCTTCTCCAAGAATTACTTGGTCTTCCTCTTTGACTTTTCCCCTGGGGATTCCAAAAAAGGGCCTGTTGTGTAATACTCTCAGTTGGCTTCCGTAGTGTGTGTCCTATCCAGCGCCATCGTCTTCGCTGTATCTCTTTATCTACTGGTATTTGACTGGTACATTTCCATAATTCTATGTTAGTGATATTGTCCTGCCATTTCCATCCTTTTATCCTGCGTAAACATCCATTAATGAAAGTCTGTATCTTCGTGATTGTCAATTTTGTTGTTCTCCATGTTTCACAGCCATATAATATGACCGCCTTAACATTTGAGTTGAAAATTTTTATTTTTGTATTTAACCTAATTTCTTTGGATTTCCAAATAGTATGTGGTTAGTTAAGGACAAAAGGCACACACAAAAAAAAACAAAAAAAAAAACACCGGTATGGTTAAAGCTTCACGTAACAAGTGGACAATACAACCCAAAACGACGTTTCGGCTCAAAAGCCTTCACCAGGAACAAACATACAACACATACAAATATGTATTTAAAATACAAACGAAATAATTAAAATATAATAATTTCGAGCTAGAAGAAGAAACAAAAGGAACATTAAAAATAAAGTCTAAAAATGTTTAGTTTGAAATTATTGTTTATTTTCTAAATTTTAAATTAGCTTCACCGCAGCTTCGCAATTGTATGCATTTATGTGCATTTCTTTGCCTTGACCCTTTGTGGGTTAGTTAATTTGATTTTTTAAATTTAGTTTTATTGTTATTTTGTTAAATTTTTCTGTTTAATTACAATTAAATAGTTAATTTATTAATTAGTTATTTTTAAACAAAGTATTATTTATTAAATCTTTATTTTCTTATTTAGTTTCGTTATTAATCAATTATTTAATAATATTATAATATAAAAATTTTAAAATTTTGATTATAAAAAATAATAATTTAATTTTTTTCTGGGTAATTTTGCCTGTTATTTGATTACTTTGATAGTTAATTTTTATTTAGATTGCTAGTCTCGTAATAAGTTAATGTATTATTTGTTATATAGCAAAGTAGTAAAGTAACCCCCCCCCCTCCACGCCACGCCAAGTGGCATATAGGGAATATGGTGTTAGTGACCATAAATTTTACAGACCTTCAGCACATGATTTTTGGGATCGGTATTACACCCGTGACGTTTTACTTTCCCATAAAAAATTCCGGTACCCATTTAAAGCTGGGTGAACCCTGAATCCGTCGATTGGGATAGAACCCTACCTCTTGTCCTTTGTAGTCCAGTTCACTAACCACTGAGCTGTCGCGGCTATTTGTTATATAGGCCGTTTGTTTATTTATAGCACAATGTACCAGCTTCCACTTTAGGCAGTCCCAGATATCCTAACTCCGGTTCTCTCTCGCTCTCGCCTCGATAGTTATACAGAAAGGTAATATTTCTGGTGCATTAATCAACTGGCTACTCAAAACACAACGACCGCTCCTAAGTTGTCACGTGCTACTCGTGTAGCCCACGTCATCTTTATCGTCTACTACCATACATAGCCATATCAGAATAGTTCACTGCTTTAGTGGACTGACCATGAGTTTCTTTGTAAATTTTACATTATATAGGTCACTGCTCACATGCGCCGTACAGAGCATTGATATTACACTACTTCCCTCAACAGATGGGTCTTATAAAGCGTCACTATTACACTGCTTCCCTCAACAGATGGGTCTTATAAAGCGTCACTATTACAATGCTTCCCTCAACAGATGGGTCTTATAAAGCGTCACTATTACACTGCTTCCCTCAACAGATGGGTCTTATAAAGCGTCACTGTTACAATGCTTCCCTCAATAGATGGGTCTTATAAAGCGTCACTATTACAATGCTTCCCTCAACAGATGGGTCTTATAAAGCGTCTCTATTACACTGCTTCCCTCAACAGATGGGTCTTATAAAGCGTCACTATTACAATGCTTCCCTCAATAGATGGGTCTTACAAAGCGTCACTATTACACTGCTTCCCTCAATAGATGGGTCTTATAAAGCGTCACTATTACAATGCTTCCCTCAATAGATGGGTCTTATAAAGCGTCACTATTACACTGCTTCCCTCAATAGATGGGTCTTATAAAGCGTCTCTATTACACTGCTTTCCTCAATAGATGGGTCTTATAAAGCGTCACTATTACACTGCTTCCCTCAATAGATGGGTCTTATAAAGCGTCACTATTACAATGCTTCCCTCAACAGGTGGGTCTTATAAAGCGTCACTATTTCACTACTTCCCTCAACAGATGGGTCTTATAAAGCGTCACTAATACACTACTTCCCTCAACAGGTGGGTCTTATAAAGCGTCACTATTACACTACTTCCCTCAACAGATGGGTCTTATAAAGCGTCACTATTACACTGCTTCCCTCAACAAATGGGTCTTATAAAGCGTCACTATTACACTACGTCCCTCAACAAATGGGTCTTATAAAGCGTCACTATTACACTACTTCCCTCAACAAATGGTCTTATAAAGCGTCACTATTACACTACTTCCCTCAACAAATGGGTCTCATAAAGCGTCACTATTACACTACTCCCTTCAAACAAATGGGTCTTATAAAGCGTCACTATTACACTACTCCCCTCAACAAAATGACCGTATAAGGCGTCAGTATTACATTAATCCCTTCAAGAAGGGCGTCCTATAAAGCGTCACTATTACGCTACACTCCTCAAACAAATGGGCCCTATAAAACGTCACGATTACACTAGTCTCCTCAACAAAATGGCGCTATAAAGCGTTGCTATTACACTACACCTTTAGCGAAGTTGACCTTTCAAGAGGACGTATTCTACCGTTTGTTTATTATCCTCGCTTAGACAAATACCCATTTTATTGTATAAGATGTGCCACATAACGAAAAAGAAAGAAGCCACAAGTAGAGTTTCAGAAAACATATAAGTCATATGACCAGCTGGCACATTAAATTCTGGACACTGTTTTGATTTCGTCATTTGCAATTTTGAGATCAGAGTTTAACTTTTATATTTATATTTGTTTTAAACTCCGACCTCAAAATTTCAAATGGCTAAAACAAAACACTGTCCAGAATTTAACGTACCAGCTGGTCACATGATTTATATGTTTTCTGTAACTCTACTTGTGGCCTAGCACTATGTTTAATACATTAATTGATATATATTTTATGTTTGTGTTTATCTTTTTGTGGTTATCTTTGACTGTGCTGGCAACACGATGCAATTTTCGATGGGAGTCAAATTTAAGTTATAAGTGAATTTCAATGCCCGTAGTAAAAGAAATTTAAACGTTCTTGTGTTATTTCGAACGGATTTATTTGTGATTTATTCTTACAGTTTGTTTTAATTACCATCCAATGTGCTATTACGATCACGAACGAAAATGCCAAATGAAAGCGGGAAAACTACAACAACACAAAGAAAACATCAGAGCGTTTAATAGGTACTTGGAACATCTGCGGGTTAGGTGACAAAAGCACAGAAATAGTTGAATTTATGAAGAAAAGGAATATAAAAATCTTAGGATTAGCTGACACAAGGAAGAGAGGTAAAATCATTAAAGAAATACACCAAAGCTACACACTCGTCACGAGCGGAATTAACAACATGGCGGAAGTAAACAAACACCGGGTCGGTTTTATTATTGAAAGCAATACTGCCAAAAACATACTAGAAATAGATTACATCTCGGAAAGAATAATAAGTATGAAATTAGCAGGAAAAGGAGGAAATACCACTTCTATTCAAACATATGCTCCATGCAACGACACATATAGTGAGGACAGCAAACAAGAATATTTTGATGAACTCTCAGCCACAATAAATAAAGCCAAAGACACAGAGAAATTTTTTGTACTAGGAGATTTCAGCGGTAGAGTAGGACAAAGGAGAACACCATGGGAATTATACCTAGGACCATTTAGTGACATTAGAACAGAGTGTAACAGTAATGGTGAACACCTACTAAATATTTGTGCAGAACATGATCTTTATATAACAAACACGTTTAATCAGCACAATCGTAACCAAATACTTACTTGGTATAAATGGAATGACACGGACAAGGCCTCCCAAATCGATTTTATTTTGACTAGAAGACATCAAAGGAGGGACATAACAGACTCAAGATCTATACCAAATGCAATATTAGATACTGACCATAAGGCTGTTTTACTATGGCAAAAAAAATGGGTTAGGAAGCAACAGATTGCAAGACCTCAAGCACAAAGAATAGATCTAAAAGCAATAAAGGATGTAAACGTACAAAAGAAATAGAAGAATCTGTAACCAACAAATACCAAACCCGAATAAAACGTACAAACATAGAGAAAGCATGGAAACAGTTTAAAGAAGGTCTAATAAAGTGAAGGAACCAGTGGTGGGGAGTGTTAAACACTCCAAGGTATGAGGACAGCTTTACAAGGGAGGAACACAACACAATACTGACGTTTCGGACTGTGGCCTTCTTCAGAGTACAAGGACAACGAAAACAAACGATGAAGCACAATTATCTATAACTACATGATCATAAGAAAGAAGAGGTGGACAGAAAAGAAGGAAGTAGGATGTAGAGAAATGAAAAAAGAAGAAAGCTACATGAGGGGAGGTAGGATGAGTAGTAGATGTATAAATAGAAAGAATAGGAGAATAAAAGTATATATGAATAAAAGCTGCACAAACTACAGTATGAAAATTAACACAGCAAAAACAAAGGCTATAAGAATAAGCAAATTAAGACACTAATTAAACATGAAGATCAAAGATAAAGAAATAAAACAAGTAGAGGAATTCAAGTATTTAGGTACAATGTTCACAGAAGATGGAAAACTAGACAGAAAATTGACATGAGAATACAAAAAGCAAATGCTGTTACATACCAGCTTTCACCATTGCTAAGACATCCAAACATTTCTATGCCAGCTAAACAACAAATAATAAATAGCATTTTCATACCAACTTTGTGCAATGAAAGTCAAACATGGCCCCTTTCTAAATCCCATTTAGAAAAATGGTAGGAACAAAACCCTGCCAAGAATATATAGAACAACAACAACTTAAATGGTTTGGCCACCTGGTCAGAATGAATCCTTATCAATCACCATCAAGGGCGTTCTTCTCGAGAATGCATGGGAAAAGACCAAGAGGAAGACCCAGAAGAAGATGGATAGATGCAGTGATAGAGACATGTAACAACAAAGGAAAATCACTAATTCAGATAGTTCGAGCAGCTCAAGAACGACAAATGATATAAACCACGACATCTTTTAGGTATCAGTGAAAAGAGACAAGAAGATAAAGAAGTTTATCTTTGTTGACTGTTTTCTAACACTCGACACTATTATGTACGTATGCTATACAGTTGATGTGAATTTATGGATTTACAGATTACAGATGGGGCTGCGTATAGAAAGACGGAGGACAACAACATGGCACCAATGACGGTATTGGAAGTGCAAGATGCAGATCCTTTCCAAGAAAACATGGAGACAAGTGACCTTGACCAATCGGCATCAGCCAGTGACAAGAGCGAATCGGAAAAGAAGGATGAAGACTCGAAGGAGTGAGTGTACACTTTCCTTTGTGTTTAGGCAGGCCTTTATTGTAGTGGGTTTAAGTTGAATAAATGTTTAAATAGAGTCACTCCTTGTGAGAATTCTAAGTTGAATGAATGTTTAAATTGAGTCACTCCTTGTGGGGATTCTAAGTTGAATGAATGTTTATATAGAGTCACTCCTTGTGAGAATTCTAAGTTGAATGAATGTTTAAATTGAGTCACTCCTTGTGAGGATTCTAAGTTGAATGAATGTTTAAATTGAGTCACTCCTTGTGAGGATTCTAAGTTGAATAAATGTTTAAATTGAGTCATTCCTTGTGAGGATTCTAAGTTGAATGAATGTTTATATTGAGTCACTCCTTGTGAGAATTCTAAGTTGAATGAATGTTTATATTGAGTCACTCTTTGTGAGGATTCTAAGTTGAATAAATATTTATATAGAGTCACTCCTTCGGGTGATATATATTATGTGATATAATGTGTTATGTTACATAAATTGTTGCATAATGTTTAGAAAGAGAGAGAGAGAGAGTCACTCCTTCAGGAGATATTATGTGATATAATGTGCCATTATAAATAAATGTTACATAATGTTTAGAGAGAGACAGAGAGGGAGAGAGTCACTCCTTGTGGCTATCACGGCGCTGACCGTGGCTAGGGGGAGAAATAGAGCTATTATCACCTGCCATGCATGTTGTGAGAGGTGACCAAGTATATCTGAGCTGACGTCACTTTTAGTACTTTCGCTAGTGTTTTGGGTGTCAAGCTTAATTAACCAAAGAAGGTGATGAATGGAGAACTCGAGGACTATGGGGCTGTCGGCTGTGCAATAAAGATGATCTGTCGACTAAACTAAGCTAAAACTAAACTCTTTGTGAGGACTCTGGGTTACATTGTTGCTGAGGCCAACAGATCAGTTAGTTTGATCGTTACACGATCACCACCTAACTGTATATACCAAAACTCACAGAAGCAGAGTAATAATAAATGAATTATTTTAATGGATGAATCTTTCGAGGCGATAGACCAGAGAATCAGTTCGGGGGACGAGGTATGATTACAACACTCGGAAAAACATTCACAAATAATCGACAACTGAATACAAATTAAAGAACAATAGACAGGCCGAAGCAGGATCGAACCCGTACTCCTTGACAGAGCGCCATGCTAGGAGAAACCTGCGTCAAAGTATACCGCCAACCAAGCAACCTAAAAAAGGGAGCTGAGATGAAGAAGAAGAAGATAAATGAATATGTGCAGATCTATGCTCCACAGGGAGCTGAGATGAAGATTAAGAAGATAAATGAATATGTGGAGATCTATGCTCCACAGGGAGCTGAGATGAAGATTAAGAAGATAAATGAATATGTGGAGATCTATGCTCCACAGGGAGTTGAGATGAAGAAGAAGATAACTGAATATGTGGAGATCTATGCTTCACAGGGAACTGAAAAGAAGGCATTTCATTAAAGAGGGGTTGGGTGGCAAGTGTGAATGGTGACATGCTGCTTTAACAGCCGTCTATTTTAACACGTTTGGTGATACTTGACATTTTCATTGTCAGTTCTTTCTGTTGATGTATTTTTACCATGTCATCTGTTTTGTTGTTAAATGTTTTATTCTGTTTGTCTTTGTTTCTTCGTGATTTGTCGAAATTGTGTTTTCTTGTATTGCGTTTTCCTAACAAGTCTTGACTTAAATTATAGTTACAAATTGAATGTGACAAAACTTGAATCATGTTTTTGTTATTTTTCTTTTGTCTTAGGATTTCAGCAAGTGTGTCAACCTTCTTACTGAGACAGGAGAGTCAGATGAAGACAGAGGACGAGAGTAATGCAGTTGCAAATGGAAAGGAAACAACAGGTGCAAACAGCGAAGACAAATCAGCGCAAGAGATAGAGACGACTCCGGTATCAAACTCACAAGTTCAAGAGAGTCAGAAGATTCCAGCAGACACAGATGGGAAGGTTGACTCATTATTCCCCCTGCCTTCCGACAATACAGCATCCAACGAAAGCAAAGTATAAATAAAAGCGGTTGCCAGTTTGTAAAACCACCACATATTTTGAAAGAATTTAAATTTAATTTAATTTAATTAATATGGCGAAGAAACATGGGCATTAGATCAGAAAACAGAACATAAAGTTGAAACCTTTAAAATGTGGATTTATAGACTGGTGGGAAAAAAATTTGATAGAAAGAAAAGAAAAAAAGGCTTTTCACGACTTTCAGGATTGTCAGGTCATATGAACTTTAAGCTCCGTTCGCCCACACAAACAAAACAACAAAACACACACACACTCACGCACACACTCACGCACACACTCACGCACACACACACACACACACACACACACACACACACACACACACACACACACACACACACACACACACACACAAAGGCCGTTGTAACGTTTTTCTATACAATATATAACAATCTAAACGGTGTTGCCAGGTGCACTAGTTGCAGTGCTCTACTTTGATAACCAAAGTGTCTATTTTCTTATGGGAAACCCAACCAGGAAAATCTGGTCAGCTAGGAAAAACTGTCCACGAGAAATACTTAGTCTGTTTTAGACTTGCCACTTCTGGCTATATCCAAATCGATAATTACAATCGCGGTAATTATGGATTTTAATTCGTTTGCAGTGATACCGAGGCCTTCCATAACCAATAACCAATCACGGTAACTCACTTATTTCGGCCATAATTTTAGTTATATCAGGACACTATTATTGAATCATCATTTCGTTTAATCTCCTTCATTTAATGTAATACAATTGAATAAATTAATACATTTGTAATGTTTTATTGACTTATTTATTGTGGTGTAACAATCTCATTCAAATGTTGCAATTTTTTAATCTTCAATTACGTCAAAATAATAAGTTACACATTATGTTTGTTTTATGTGTATGGTAGTTGGTAACCGCAGAGTTACCATTTGTATGAATAGTAAAATAAAGTAAAGTACCCCCGTCACGCCAAGTGGCGTATAGTATGGTGTTAGTGACCATAAATTTTACAGACCTTCAGCACGTGATTTTTGGGGTAATATGGTCTGTATTACGCCCGTGCCGCTTCACTTTCCCAGAAAAAAATCCGGCACTCATTTAAGGCTGGGTGAACCTGGAAGCCGTAGGTTGGGATCGAACCCTACCCGTTGTCCTCTGTAGTCCAGTTCACTAACCACTGAGCTATCGCGGCTCCCTTCATTTGTATGAATAATCGTTCATAATAATTATGTCTATATGTATGTTCTAGTGTTTCTACTTTATAATAATTTATTAATAGACGTTTTTTTAAATTTTATTTCGAGAGATAAATCGATGTGCCATAGTTAACCACATATTTTATATCATAAATATATTGCTATTTTTGTATTTTCTGTATCCATTTCCTTTCCCAGTGATGTTTAACATAAACCACATTTATGTAACTTATTGTGTGAAGTAGTCACATGAAAAAGGTGTACAGTGACATTTTTTGAAACTGGAAAATTAATCTGGTCCAAACCTAAAAATAAAGTGTTTCTTAGTCTGGTCCTGAAAGAGCTACGATCGTACACACCAAAGGGATGAGTTTACCATTACTCGATCCGGAGAAAAATGAATGGGGATCTATGTTGCCAAGCCCTTGTACTCTCCCTTTCGTTTTTGCTGGTTCATTGTGCTAAGTTTAGTCACAATCTGACTGTGGAAGGTTAAGGAATGGATCTGTAGTAACAATCTGACTGTGGGAGGTTAAGGAATGGATCTGTAGCAACAATCTGATTGCGGGAGGTGTAGGAATGGATCTGTAGTAACAATCTGACTGTGGGAGGTGTAGGAATGGATCTGTAGTAACAATCTGACTGTGGGAGGTGTAGGAATGGATCTGTAGTAACAATCTGACTGTGGGAGGTGTAGGAATGGATCTGTAGTAACAATCTGACTGTGGGAGGTGTAGGAATGGATCTGTAGTAACAATCTGACTGTGGGAGGTGTAGGAATGGATCTGTAGTAACAATCTGACTGTGGGAGGTGTAGGAATGGCTCTGTAGTAACAATCTGACTGTGGGAGGTGTAGGAATGGCTCTGTAGTAACAATCTGACTGTGGGAGGTGTAGGAATGGCTCTGTAGTAACAATCTGACTGTGGGAGGTGTAGGAATGGCTCTGTATTAACAATCTGACTGTGGGAGGTGTAGGAATGGCTCTGTAGTAACAATCTGACTGTGGGAGGTGTAGGAATGGATCTGTAGTAACAATCTGACTGTGGGAGGTGTAGGAATGGCTCTGTAGTAACAATCTGACTGTGGGAGGTGTAGGAATGGCTCTGTAGTAACAATCTGACTGTGGGAGGTGTAGGAATGGCTCTGTAGTAACAATCTGACTGTGGGAGGTGTAGGAATGGCTCTGTAGTAACAATCTGACTGTGGGAGGTGTAGGAATGGCTCTGTATTAACAATCTGACTGTGGGAGGTGTAGGAATGGATCTGTATTAACAATCTGACTGTGGGAGGTGTAGGAATGGATCTGTAGTAACAATCTGACTGTGGGAGGTGTAGGAATGGATCTGTAGTAACAATCTGACTGTGGGAGGTGTAGGAATGGATCTGTAGTAACAATCTGACTGTGGGAGGTGTAGGAATGGATCTGTAGTAACAATCTGACTGTGGGAGGTGTAGGAATGGATCTGTAGTAACAATCTGACTGTGGGAGGTGTAGGAATGGATCTGTAGTAACAATCTGACTGTGGGAGGTGTAGGAATGGATCTGTAGTAACAATCTGACTGTGGTAGGTGTAGGAATGGATCTGTAGTAACAATCTGACTGTGGGAGGTGTAGGAATGGATCTGTAGTAACAATCTGACTGTGGGAGGTGTAGGAATGGATCTGTAGTAACAATCTGACTGTGGGAGGTGTAGGAATGGCTCTGTAGTAACAATCTGACTGTGGGAGGTGTAGGAATGGCTCTGTATTAACAATCTGACTGTGGGAGGTGTAGGAATGGATCTGTAAGAGAACAGGTATCTTACTTGGTGGGCTCTACTCCAGATTTTATGATTCGATTTTGCTCCCCTTGATTTTGGCTACTGTGACTATGTGTGTGTGTGTGACAGTAGTAGCTTTTTATGAGTGAGATTGTTTTATTATGAGTGTATGTCATATATCATATTAATGCATTAATTATTGCTTTAGTGGAAAATTCGTCCTTTTATTTGTGTTTTACCCTTAATGGGTGTCAAGTGTGTTGACCGCTCAATTATTTTGTTGCAACAATTGTCTTGTCGAATATGCCAGGTAAACTTTGCTGCCAGTGGCCGCTATATCTAATGTGTCTAAATTATTATTCCGACTCAGTGGTTCTGTCTCCGTTGAGCAGAGATAAGGTACTGACGTTTCTATGAAAATTTCTTGGTTTGGTTTTAATCCTTTGTGGATCGAAAGGATTTCTATTCTCATTGTTCCCATAAAGGGAAGATGAGATCGGGTCTCAATTCAGATCGGAGATGAGTCTGTCGGGGTAAAATAAAAAAAAAAATATATATATTTTAAATTTAAAAATATTGTAACCAACATTCTATAAATAATGATGGAATCACGCTGTAACTACGAATATTTGTGTACTGTATTCAGTACTAGATTTAGACTTGATTAGGCCGTAAGCTAAATGAAACAGAGTAAATCACCAAATCAGTGTTGAAATAGTTTCTATAAGCTTCTATAAGTATCTACAACTATTACTAAATATATTATTATTATTAGCAGCTCGTGCAAGGCGTAGAGCTATCAGTGCTGGATTATAGTTTGGGTATTTTCACTTTCCCGTGAAACTCAGATTGCAAGGTTGGAAAGGATTCAGAATTAGGGCCTGCGGGTAGTTCTCGGTAGCACCACAGATATGGCTATACGTTCAGTAAGGTACTAGCTTGACTTACCGCGGATTAGAGCGCGGCATAGATCTGTTGAGGTCCCGGTTTAATTTGAAAGTGGTAAGGAACATAATCATCCCTTGCATTCAGAATTGGGTGCGACCAAGGGCAGGTGCCCCAGGCGTGGAAATATCTTGGATGGCCGAGGAAGAGGAGTTCATAAAGAGAGTATGTGATCTGAAAGACATTGGAACTGGCAGGGATTGGTTCGCAGTTGCAAGGGAATAAACAAGGCTAACGGAAGTAATCATTAGCAGGGATTAGCGCAAGCGGGCCTACGGAGCTAGATACAAATAATAATAAATAAATATTATTATATAGGGAACTTCCGAGGCGGAATAATACGCCTCGGAAGTTCCCCATATAATAATATTTATGTATTATTATTTGTATCCAGTATATAAACACTGGAAACTACTATTCGTGCTGTTTCGTCCAATAAATGTTTGTCTACAACACAAGTATTCAGCCCTACTGGGAGATACTTGCATTAATAGGAAAGTACAGATATACAATTTATTTCCGATCTGTGATCGTAACCCTATGCTATAGTCATGAGAACGCCTTCGTGTAAGACACTGCTTACAATAGCCAATTTTTTAGTTAGCTGCGTGGCAGTGTACCAAGCGTTCGGCTTCTCGTGGCAAGGCGCGGTGCCACTGAGTACGGGTTCGATCCCGCTTCGGACCATATATTGTTCTTTGTTTTTTTCTGTTGTTGTTTGTCTGTCATTATTTCCGAGTGCTAACACATACTTCTTTGTTCTATTATTCCCTACGGAGCTACCGAGGTCGTAATAAGGGAATCCATCGAAAAAGTGTCAGCACCTTAGGATCCTGTCATCTACACGGATGGTTCTGTATCCCGCGGAAGGCGCAGTGGTTGAGGTTATGTGGCATACCAACATGGCAGGGAAGTGGTTAGGAAATCTGGCAATACTAGTATTACGGTCTTCAGCATGAGAATGGAGATAGAAAAGAGCAACGTCGGCGATAACATGGCTATTTGCACAGAACGTGGTTCACGCAGTCTTGGTGACTGACTCGCAAAGTATGCTACAGAAGATTGACAGACAGTGTCTGTGGCAGCAGTGGATGCTTCTAATGTAAGCGTATTAACCTGGGTGTACTGTCCAGGGCACGCTGGTGTACACGGAAATGATATAGCCGATTAGCTCGCTGACAGCTGTGGCAGTGAGTGTGGCCTTATCTGGGCAAAAAGGACATCGCCAAGTTTGTTCTTCACTCCTTAACAGAAGAGAAGAAGAATGGGGGGGGGGGGGGGGGAAAGAGATGTTTACATTGAGAAAGTGAGAAGTTTAAAGGCGGTAATGGTGTCAGGTCTATCCGGAGTTCTTTATAGGGAAAAGCAGATGTGTCTACATTCAATACCTTACATGAACAGTCAGTCTGAATATATACGCTTCGAGAAATTATGGGATGGACGGTGGAGCGGATATAGGGATTCCCGACTGCAATGAAACTGATTTCATGAATATAATACAATAGAATAGAACATTATTGGCAGTCACTAATCGACAATGTAGCCAGGAGGGAACAGACACTTCGTGTTAGGATGTCGTCATTTAGGGAAACAACAAAACCTTTCCACTATTTGTGTCTGTGTTACTCCATTCCAGCACGTCTCACATCTGACCCATATTGTGGATCTTTGTCTTCATTGTTATCCTCTAGGTTGCCTTTGTTCTGTCTTTTTTATATCCAGAGTCTGTTCTCGTGGTTGCTTCTGAATCTCCTCTGAGTACGCCACCCATCCAGCTCCAAGGCCAGTTGTTTATCACTGTCTACATTTTCTTGTGCCAAAAACTCTTTTCTTGTGCCAACCACTCTTTTCCTGTGCCAAAAACTCTTTTCTTGTGCCAACCCCTCTTTTCTTGTGCAAAAACTCTTTTCTTGTGCCAAAAACTCTTTTCTTGTGCTAACTCTTTCTTGTGCCAAACTCTTTTCTTGTGCCACCCACTCTTTTCTTGTGCCACCCACTCTTTTCTTGTGCCACCCATTCTTTTCTTGTGCTAACAACACTTTTCTTGTGCCAACAACACTTTTCTTGTGCCAACCACTCTTTTCTTGTGCCACCCACTCTTTTCTTGTGCCAACAACACTTTTCTTGTGCTAACAACTCTTTTCTTGTGCCACCCACTCTTTTCTTGTGCCAACAACACTTTTCTTGTGCTAACAACTCTTTTCTTGTGCCACCCACTCTTTTCTTGTGCCAACAACTCTTTTCTTGTGCCACCCACTCTTTTCTTGTGCCAACAACACTTTTCTTGTGCTAACAACTCTTTTCTTGTGCCACCCACTCTTTTCTTGTGCCAACAACTCTTTTCTTGTGCCAACAACACTTTTCTTGTGCTAACAACTCTTTTCTTGTGCCACCCACTCTTTTCTTGTGCCAACAACACTTTTCTTGTGCTAACAACTCTTTTCTTGTGCCACCCACTCTTTTCTTGTGCTAACAACTCTTTTCTTGTGCCAAAAACTCTTTTCTTGTGCCACCCACTCTTTTCTTGTGCCAACCACTCTTTTCTTGTGCCAACAACTCTTTTCTTGTGCCAACAACTCTTTTCTTGTGCCAACCAATCTTTTCTTGTGCCAACAACTCTTTTCTTGTGCCAACAACTCTTTTCTTGTGCCAACAATTCTTTTCTTGTGCCAACAACTCTTTTCTTGTGCCAACAATTCTTTTCTTGTGCCTCCACTCGTTTACCAATTATTAACAAATATGTTCGTGTTATACCTACAAATGATAACTGAAATTATCGTTATGTTATGTATAACTTGCAACACTGCTACATAAATCTCTTGCTCTTCAGATATTTAGGAGTTGTCATGAGACTAATAGTCTAATGAATACAGCCAACAATCTCTATTCCCCCTCTATCCTCTGTCTCTCTCATTCTCTCTTTTTCAAATCTACATTAGATTCGACAACACAATGACTTCTCAAATCTATGATGCTTCTTTCCCATCGCTGTTTGTCTTTTGATCTTTCCCCTCTCAAGCACGTACCAGCAATATTGATCTGCCTCGTTTTGATAAATTTGTCACGTGACAGTGTGAACTCTGTTTAACTTCCCCCCCCCCCCCCCTTCCGCACACTCCAATTGTTAGTATGAAAAAACAATCTTATCTGTTTGTAAGTAAAACTATTTCTACGAGATATGTGTTTTCTTTTCCCAATTCTGATTCTTTTTCTCATGTCTCCGGTTACCCTGGGGGTCGTTGGGGACCACTAACACGTTCAGTCAACCTTCTTCATTTCTCTCTATCTGCAGTCATTTTCTAGGACTCTGCAAAGTCGAGGCCTTCGATTCTTTGATGTTATCTTACCGTCTCGTTCTCTGCCTACATCGTCTTTTCCTTCATTTAACAGATCCTTGCAGAATGGTCTTTGCCAGGCCAAACGATCGAGATACGTGGCCAAAAATTTATTTTGCGTTTCTTCGCAATAGTCAATAGATCACCACGCACTCCGATTGCTTTTTGTATCCTTTTGAACAAATGAAAAGACGATTAGAGGCCACAAAGGTGGGATTTTTCAGAAGAAAATTAAAAATTCACCGGACAGCTAAAAAGACCAACAAGGAAATTCTCAAAGAGGCCAACACAAAAAGGAAGCTCCTAAAAAATATCAGAAAGAAACAAACAATATTTTGCGGGTACCTCATGAGAAAAGGAAAGTTGGAATACTTGGTTACAACTGGCAAAATAAAAAGAAATAGAAATCACGGACGACAAAGAGAGAAAATACTGGTTAGCTTGGTGTCATGGCATGGAAAACAGTCAACAACAAAACTGATACGATGCATTGTAGTCAGCAGATTGTGGAAGGACATGATCGGGTATGGATGATGACAGGATCCGGACATGGCCTACACCAACCGGTATGACACATGATGATTATGATCCTATGAAATAAAATGTCATTTGTCATACGTCTATGTAAGATATACATACAATCTTACGATAACATTTCATCTCCATAGCTTGTATTTTCTTCTTTAGCTCTGCTGTCAGTTTCCATGTTTAGCAAGCGTTGAGAAAACTGATACAGCTAGGGCGCATATAAGCCTGATTCTACAGCCAAAAGTGATGCTATTTTTTTCAAACAGGTTTTAGCTTTGCAAGTGCTGATGTTTTTCTAGTTCATATCACATCAACAATATGAAAGTGCCTTAATCATTTGACTCGCAATTATGTTTTTTTTTTAAAAGTGATATATTGTGAAACGTAGAGCTTTTAAAATTTGTCTTATGAAAGTTATGTCTTCTGTGGTGCATATTTTGTCATTTGCTCATCATTATCATGTGCCGTTTAGGTTGGCTTAGGCTATCATGTCCTTCCACAATTCTCTATTCACAGTGCATCGAACCTTCTTTTTGTTGTCCGAGATCTTTCTTCCCCTGTAGTTTGCCAGTTGTAACCAATTATTTTAATTTTCATCTTCTCATGATGTGCCCGAAAAATGTTGATTGTTTCTTTCTGATGTTTTCTTTAGGAGCTCCCTTTTTTGAGAGCGTCATCATTGGTCATTTTAGCTGTCCATGGAACTTTCAACATTTTTTTGTGAAATCCCGTCTCTGTGGCTTTCAATCGCCTTTTCATTTATTTGTTTACTGTCCATGATTCGCTTCGATAGATCATAATTGACTCTATATAGCGCCGATGAACGTCCAATGATTGGATAGAAGCAACAGATGACAAACAAGCGGCTAACCAAAGTAATCATGGCTAGAGAGTGTCATAGCTGGGCCTACGTAGCTACCGAAGTCGTTATAAGGGACATTTATCGGAAAAAGTGTCGTCAACTTAGGACCCCATCATCGACACGGATGTCTCTGTATCACGCGGACAGCACGACGGATGAGGTTTTGTGGCCAACCAACATGGCAGAGAAGTGGCTAGGTAATCTGGCATCTGTATCATTTGTAATATTTATTTCTTTTGCAAAATTATATACTTTGTAATATATTTTTATAATTTTGCGGCTTTTTAATTTCTGCACTTAGCAATGTGTGTGCTTATAGAATTATGTGTTTATATATTTAAAAATTTTTGAAATTATGTCTTTCGCTGTATTTTTTTGTTTAGATTTTTTTTTAAACAGATTGTGTTCACAGTATAACTCTACAAGTTAGATGTGTTACAATTTACGTTTTATTTGCCATATACATTTTTTTTTTTGCATTTTACATGCTTTACATTTTATGTGTTTAATGATTATATGATTATTTATGTGTTTTGCAATTTGCATGTTTTTTTTTTTATTATGCCGCAAGCCCACCATTTAAATAAACACTTTGTTGCATTAATACGAATAATGCTTGCTTGCGTTCGCCCAATGACTAAAGTATTCTAGAGTATTCGTAGACTGTAGAATTCCTCTTCGTCATCCGCCCTTAAAAGGACATTAAGTGGACGTGTCTGCGTTGTGTTGTGGTTTGCAGTATAACTGTTATATTTGCGCCTTTCGGCCCAACACATCCGACTTCAGCACGACATTTTTAAGTACCGGGTTGTCTTCCCTCTTCGATCCCTGCTCGCTTGGCCAGACTAGACAGGTTAGTCTGTTACTGGAGGCACCACGGAGAGGTGGAGCAGGGTCTGGATGGTTTTTGTTCACCGATCCTGGCGCAAGCCATCAGCTGTGGGTCGCTGACAGCTTCCAGCTCTGGTGCTGGGAGGCCATTACGAATAATGAAAGTTATTTACTGTAAAATTGCTACAACATCGGCCTACCAATACAAATATAAAACAAATTAAATATTAATAAAGTGCAATGAGAACGGGACAATAGAAAACATAACATAAACGATATGCGAGTTATAAATTATAAGATTTACACAATTAACCAGTAATATTGAGACAGCTTTCCTTATATTTAACACAAATATCTATTACCATCAAGAAACATGTTATACAGAGTATATTCATTCTAACATTGTGCTAGCAATGCCAAACATGGTCTGAACGTCTAAACATATAAGAAAGCTTGTCACCACAGAGAAGAGATGTCTGAGAAAATATCTTGGAATGACTATAAAAGACAGAATCAGAAAGGACATTATAAGAGAAAGAGTAGACACTGAAGCAAACTTAAGCTTGATACAGAAACCACAAATAAACTACATTCTCCTTCTTCTTCTACCTTTTTAGCTCCCAGTGGAGCATAGGTCTTCAACAAACACTTTCCAAGTCGTTCTGTTTTTTGCCATTCTTTTAAGATCATTCCATGTCTTCCCCATCATCTTCATCTCTGCTTCTATCTGTCTTTTCCAAGAATTCCTTGGTCTTCCTCCTTGTCTTTTCCCCTGGAGATTCTAAAAAAGGGCCTGTTGTGTAATACTCTCAGTTGGCTTCCTTAGTGTGCGTCCTATCCAGCGCCATCGTCTTCGCTGTATCTCTTTATCCACTGGTGTTTGACTGGTACATTTCCATAATTTTATGTTAGTGATTTGTCCTACCATTTCCGTCCTTTTATTCTGCGTAAGCATCCATTAATGAAAGTCTGTATCTTCGTTATTGTCAATTTTATTGTTCTCCATGTTTCACAGCCATATAATAGGACCGTCTTAACATTTGAGTTGAAAATTTTTATTTTAAACTACATTGCCCATCTAGAAAGAACGCTGTGCGATTCTTTACCATATAGAGCATATACTAAATGAGGTGAGGGCGGAAGAGAAAGCGGCAGACCCAGAGTAAAATTGAAAGAAACGCCACAATGATATCAATTTCACAATGACTGAAGTCGCCAAGAGGGCGAGAAACAGAAATTTATATCTATCTTGACACGCGAACAGATACAAGAAAAAATGAAAGAAATAATAGAAAAAAAGTCAATATATAAAAACAAAGCGAAATCATAAATTCGATGAGAGAAAGTGATTGGTGCTTTGATCAACTAACCAGGTATGGACAAAGTTGAATTCATTAATACGGCGCTTTCTCTTTCATACTGACACAATTGTGTGATGATGCAGTTTTGTACTGACACAATTGTGTACTGATACAGTTGTGTGCTGATACAGTTTTGTGCTGTTACAGTTTTGTACTGGCACAGTTTTGTACTGACACAGTTTTGTACTGACACAGTTTTGTACTGATAGTTTTGTACTGACACAGTTTTGTACTTACACAGTTTTGTACTAGTACAGTTTTGTACTGACACAGTTTTGTACTGACACAGTTTTGTACTGACACAGTTTTGTACTGACACAGTTTTGTACTGACACAGTTTTGTACTGATAGTTTTGTACTGACACAGTTTTGTACTTACACAGTTTTGTACTAGTACAGTTTTGTACTGACACAGTTTTGTACTGACACAGTTTTGTACTGACACAGTTTTGTACTGACACAGTTTTGTACTGACACAGTTTTTAACTGACAGTTTCTATTGCTATGGGGGCCTCGGTGGTCTGGTTAAGTAAACCACCCAACTAGCTACCACCGACAACCCGTGTTCGATTCCCGCTAGAAGCAGTTTGTGAATTGTACTTGTGGTTGCAAGGAGAGAAAATGATACCCCCGTGGACGACCCAGCCGCTGGCAGAAACGGGTACTAGGACACATACTCTGGGAAGACGAGAAATGGCGCCTCGGTCGTGGGTTACGATGCTTGAGGCGACACTAGACAGAAGTCTTCGAACACTTCTAGGCGTCGCGCACATATAGGTGCCACACCAGCGTGCTAAGACACCGATTCAAGTCTCGTACTTTAACTTTTACTATGAGACTACCTTCACCCGCATGTATGTATGTTTCTATGTATGTATATTGTATATATTCTTCTTCTTCTTCTACCTTTTTAGCTCCCAGTGGAGCATAGGTCTTCAACAAACACTTTCCAAATCGTTCTGTCTTTTGCCATTCTTTAAGATCATTCCATGTCTTCCCCATCATCTACATCTCTGCTTCCATCTGTCTTTTCCAAGAATTCCTTGGTCTTCCTCTTTGTCTTTTCCCCTGGGGATTCCAAAAATGGGTCGTTTGTGTAATACTCTCAGTTGGCTTCCTTAGTGTGTGTCCCATCCAGCACCATCATCTTCGCTGTATCTCTTTATCCACTGGTGTTTGACTGGTACCTTTACATAATTCTATGTTAGTGATTTTGTCCTGCCATATCCATCCTATTTTGTACATAATTCTAAAAAAAATCGGTGTTTGAAAAGAAATATTTGATGTGATAGTCACTATTTCTCGTTTCAACCCCCTTTAAAGATATTAGTTCATCCTGCACTGATACTTGGCCTTAAAACTGTTGACAGCTTTATCTCTCTTTCCTTAAGTGTGAACTTTGACATTTTACATCACTGGCACCAGTTTCCGTCAACAAATAAACGTGCATGTTCTTCTGGCGAACTTCTAGATTAAATCTTTCATTTATTGTTAAAGACCACAAGCTGGATAAAGCATTCTCGTCTTTTAAACAAATATCGATCTTGCGTGATCTGCACGTTGTTTGATTTCAAAATGTCTCAATTAAGTTGTAATATAGTTTGTGGTTATTTAACCAGAAACACTTCTCTGGGAGAAACTAACAGACGAGCTGCGTTACTAGAAGTTTCACAAGAAAATGGATGGGGAGATTGATAGTTTATTTGTCTGTCGTTAGGTTGTTAACATTCTGACTCGAAGTTTATTTTGTTTGTTTGTTTGTTCCTTTTTCTGCTTCGTTCGTTTCTTCCTTTTACTTTTTCTTTATTTTCTCCTCCCTACCTTTCTTCCTTCTTACTTTTTCTTTCTTTCTTTCTTTCTTTTTTTCTTTCTTTCTTTTTTTCTTTCTTTCTTTCTTTCTTTTTCTTTCTTTCTTTCTTTCTTTCTTTCTTTCTTCTTTTTCTTTCTTTCTTTCTTTCCTTTCTTCTTTCTTCCTTTCTTCCTTCTTAGTTTTTCTTTCTTTCTTTTTCCTTTCACTACAATCGGTTAGTGTTCCTCATGCTCTGAAAACGTGGACCAGGTATTGTCTCTGTAGATGCAAAGCTCTCTGGAATCTCCATACTGCTATCACCGATATGAGACCGATGATGGCCACCAGAGCCTTCTGTGTTCTTTACATGTTGGATCCGATATAGACGACTCTAACATCATAATCCTCATATGTCAGTGATGGTACCGATACACTTTATTATGTTGTTTTTTACTGTGCACGATATTCAGATGATACAACAGATTGAAGTACTACCTTTGCGATGTCATAAGAATAGGGATCTGTTATGAATATGACTGTAGTAAAAAGTAAAGAACCCCGTCATACCAAGTGGCTTATAGGGAATATGGTGTTAGCGACCATACTTTTTACAGACTTTCGGCACATGATTTTTGGGGTAATGTGGTCGGTACTACGTCCGTGCCGCTTTACTTTCCCATTTTAAAAAATCCGGTACTTATTTACGGCTGGGTGAACCCGAAAGCCGTCGATCAGGATCAAAACCGACCTCTAGAACTTCGTAGGCCAGTTCTCTAACGACTGAGCTATCGGGGCTCCCGAATGTGGCTGTGGCACAAGCTAAATGACAGCTGAATATCTGCAACACTCGCACCAGTCAATATATGATGAATTGAGTGAGAAGGCTCTTGTGACCATCACATGTACCCTACCGGTGTTGAGCTATATGGAGATGTCACCAGCCTTGAGCAGATCAACTTATTACTAGTTACGTCTACGCAACAGGAAAAAAAGTAATGGTGAAGTACGAGACTTTAATTGGCGTCTTAGCACTCGAGTTTTTTCACCCATATGTCCTCGGCCGCCTTTGCAGAAGTGTTCGGAGACTTCTGGACAGTGTCACTTCAAGCATCAAAACTCACGATGCGAGTCGACATTCCTCACTTTACCAGAGTACTACCCTGATACCCATTTCCAGAAAAAGAAGCATTCACAATTTGGAATCTGCCACCATTGAGAAATGTTTCATGTTTGAGTGTCATTAGCGTTGCGGTAAAGTGGGAGCTTGAAAATATTTATTATTATTATTATTATTGGTTATGGAAGGCCTCGGAATCACAGCAAACGAATTAAAATCCATAATTGCTCAACCGCCCGTGCCAGTGGAATCATCCGAATTACTAACTCATCTCCCAAACAAAGAAAGGTAACTGTAGTCCCCATCGTAGCAGTCTCAGCACACGCCAAAAGACATAAGGCGAAACTGCGCAGAAAGTGAACACAGCCAACTGTTCCCTGTCATACGATATCATCATTCATCGCAAACAAGCGGGATATCGAAGCATGATCAAAACGGATGAGACACACAGCTCACGGTGTGCACAGAGCACTTAACTCAGTAGCTCCTGCAACAAGCCGGACTTGGAATATGAGGAAACTGCAAGAAGGAACACTTCTCAGACATAGCCTTCAATGTTCCTGCCGCCTATCCACCATATACCATGGGAGTTCACGTCCTGCCGAAAATGATGATCGTCATAGCACTTGATGATGTTAGGCCATCATTGATGACTCCAATTCCAAACATATAGACACACAGTGGTGGTAAGTTATCATTTCCAATCCAACAGAAGCCACATGACCTGTAGTTAGTAAAACAAAATATACTGAACCGTTCGGTATATCTATAAGGGTTCAATCATTATCTGACGCTTTCTAGTCGACCAGCTGTTGCTACAAATTGATGGAGAACTCAGGGAGTTGGTGAAGATAAATAATAACGAGAATAAGCACTGGCCTCCATACAGATCGTTGCCTAGAACAGCGAAGTACACGGGAGTAGCAGGTGACAGTGTCTTTATTCTTTTCTCCACTCACCGTGGTCAGTGCCCTGGTAGCCACACATGTGTAGCAGGTGACAGTGTCTTTATTCTTTTCTCCACTCACCGTGGTCAGTGCCCTGGTAGACACACATGTGTAGCAGGTGACAGTGTCTTTATTCTTTTCTCCACTCACCGTGGTCAGTGCCCTGGTAGCCACACATGTGTAGCAGGTGACAGTGTCTTTATTCTTTTCTCCACTCACCGTGGTCAGTGCCCTGGTAGACACACATGTGTAGCAGGTGACAGTGTCTTTATTCTTTTCTTCACTCACCGTGGTCTGGGCCCTGGTAGCCACATGGATGTAGCAGGTGACAGTACCTCTATTCTTCTTTTCTATCCTAACCATAGTTAGGGCCCTGGTAGCCACATGGATGTAGCAGGTGACAGTGTCTCTATTCTTCTTTTCTATCCTAACCATAGTCAGGGCCCTGGTAGCCCCACTGGCATTATTTATATGTTTATAAGCATTTAAATATTCCCATTTTTTTCATCCTCCGGCTTCTTGACTAACATCCGCCACACGATAGTGATGAACTGATTCAACAATTGCCTGCCTCTAACTTAATGTCTTCATATATAAATTTATTCTCATAGACCGTTTTTCTGAAACAAATCTATACAAACAACCGAACATGAAATATACATTATTAAAACAAAGTACGCATTACCTACAAAGGAGTTTTCAATCGAAGACATTAAACTAGTCTCAACTGCCTGGAACTCGCTCGCCATCTTGGCAGACGGACTGGCAATCTCCTGATTGCCAAGAGGTCGCATAAACAGGCTTTCGTGATTCCGAGCACGATTCTCTCCCCTCGGAGATCTTTCGATTTACTCAACTTCTATTTTTTAAGCTTTGTCGTCCATACTATTCTCTTTATCTACTATCGCTTTCGCTTCATGGTAATCATTCTCTTGTAACGTAGATTTACAGCAACAGATATGGCTTCATCAAAACTATTTGAAACATTTAGCTCAGTTCAAACCAAAATGAAGAAAAATGTTCTTGCTCAGCGACACATTCCAAGATTTATAATGGCTCTGAAATCGCGGCGGATACTCAGAGGAGGCAGTGTATGCCACGACTCCTGTAATATTTTATCAGAAAACATAACATAATCACATTCCAGCTCAATGAGATAAATGTTAATGTTTAACCAGGATTTCAATGTCGACGGAGATCAAACCTACTACAACCGTACTACGGCATCTATCGACATTACAATGTGTATGTGAACCAGTAGGCCATTTCAACAGTTACCTCCCCGTTTTCATGACAACAAAAGAAAGACCATTCAGATGACACTCTATCTTGTTATTGAAGCGTATAGAAGTAGTGCGCATAGGTAGGATTTATGTAGTGCCTCCTGTAAGAATCACTGCGCTGTGTCTTTATATTTTTGTTTAAAAGGCCTCAACAAAACTGGAAAAGTTTTTAATTAACAGTAAAACCATGTTTTTTTCATAAAATAATGCAAATAACTAGGATATTATGATGTAATTATAATCATGTTAATTGAGGGCAATAACTGAAGGAACTGTATCACATAGCGCAATCTGCAGCAATGTTTATGTCGCAAATTACCAGATTAATGGTCAATCTAAAAGTTCAGTCTCATGTCTGGGCTCCACAAGTTACAAACTCACTCTCCGGCATTGATCTGAAGATTGGTATGAGTGATGTTCTCTGATGTAGCATAACGGCTGACGTAGTGATACTCCATCATCCATCGATGTACCCATAGTTATGTAAAGTTGATACCAAAAACGTATTCCACATACGTCAGTGACGTAGAGGATGTTATTGATTTATTGAGTTATTTGCGGGTCATCATCATTTCACTCCGAACATGTCCTTAGGTGCTCAGATCCCCTCCTCAGCAAATCCCGCAGTGTCCAGCGACTGACGACTCCAGTTCTATGTTGGTTGTTCTAGCGGGTGTCTTTTACTCTAAGGGTCACAAATCGTTGCTGTTAAATGTTTAGTTCCGTCCAGTCTTGTTCATTTCTCCAAGCAAATTCACGTTTAATCAACACAACTTTATAAACGTGAATTAAAAATAAAAATAAAATGGTATCAAGAAACTAAATCTAAGAATGACAAGACAAACTGCGACGTTTTCGTCAGATACAAGACAACAATAATTGGACTGCGTTAACGTCATTCGGTGATGAAATTGTTGTTTAGTTTTTTTGTAGGCCCATCTGATGAAGGCCTTGACTGAAACGTTGTAGTTTGTCTTGTCTTTCTATAAGTCTATCCGCTTGATACTATTGTATGTTTATTTGTAATGTTTTCTTGCATCTCTACTCGCAGTTTCGTATTTAATATATTAATTATTTTATAATTTGTGCTTAACTATATACGGGCATTGGGAAGGGATTTGCGAAGTTGTTTCGTAGAAACTAAAAAATGAAACACATGAAATCACTGACGCATGTGATGTAAATAGCAGCACTGAGCTTTAGAGTAGTGCTTCCAGTAGTAGAGATTTATGAATGATAGTTAAGGATGATTATATAAAAGGTGTCATTTTAAATGGCTGATAACTAGAGGCAGAAGCAGCATATAAGAAAGCTATCATCTCTTAGATACTTTAAATATCAATTCTAAACACCAAATACCTTACAGAGATCCCTCTAGAAATAACCTTTTGATTTCCCATATCAACAAGCAACTGCTCCCGCAATCGGAATCCTAAGCAAACAGAACTACCTGTCACGTTTACTATAAGTAACTGGAAACAGTAGAACACAGAATACCACCACTACATCAATAGCTCAACATATACAGTTCTGCATTAACACATGATAGTGTGCCGTTGGCATATCCTCACATCCTGACCAGAATCCCCGAACTTTCAGACCCTTTTTGAGAATTCTGCTCCAGCTACACCACAGAAAAAAAAACAGCAGAAAATACATTATGGAAAACGCCTCTAGATTGTGACACCTTTAACTCTTTCCGCACTTTTCGACGCACCATGCGTCATGCCGATTTCGGTCATGTACGTTTAGCCGCACAGTGCGTCACTCTTAATTTGATTAGTGTAAACTGTTATCAAACCATATTCTTTTTTATATGTGTCTAGTATCAACCTGGCATTGGTGAAGTATAATTCTTTGTTTAATTATATAAAAATTCATATACACTATGTTAAAAGTTAGATACATTTAAACATGGGGATTCATATTTAAAGACATGACACATTTCTGTCTCTAAAATCTCTTCCGCTAAATTGATAAAAACCTTCCGTACTGAAAGAGTTAAGCATTGATGTACAACCTCGCACAGGTCTCCCGAACATCTACACGCTGCTCAAACAACGTGGGATACGCTGGCTTGGCAACTTACACAGTATGAAACATGGCCGTATAGCAAAAGATATGAACAACTAGCAGATGGCAAAAGAACTGGAAAAGGGGGGGGGGAAGGGTGAAACTTCGATATTTATAGACGTGTATAGACGTGTATAGACGTGTATAGACGTGTATAGACGTGAAATGAAGACTCTGAACATAAACCCTGCAGTCTGGGAAGGACCTCAATTTACACCTGTCGGTCTACTATTCGATTCTTTCTCCTTTATGTTTGCACACTGACCCCTGTGTTACCTCCTCTGGTTCTGTGTACATTTACGCACCTTTTTGCACGATTTTCGACGTTCACGACAGCCGCACTTGGTTGCGATTTTATTTTGGATTTGACAGGATAGTTTTATTTATTTTTGTTGTTTTCTTTAACACATTTCAATTGTTTTTGTTTTGGTTGTTTCGTTATCAGTTTTGTGTGTGTTTTTTTTTTTTGTTCCTGATGAAGGCCTATTGAGCCGAAACGTTGTTTAGTCTGTGTCGTCCACTTGTCACGTAAAGCTTCTTACATACCATTCTTTTATTTTTTTATTTTTCCAGTCTGGGAAGGAATAGCTGCAGACCGCAATCGTTTGAAACACTCTCTAAATCTCAAACTCAAGCAAGAAGTTAATAGATTCAAAGAACAGCGGAATATAACATTTTTAGGGGCCTCCAGAAAGGTATGGTAAAGAGCAAACAAATCGGTTTATGCGTGACATCAACTCATGTACAAAGCATTAACATTACACAAAGAAACAAGAAGAGACTAAAACAAAGAAACAAGAAGAGACTAAACCAAAGAAACAAGAAGAGACTAAACCAAAGAAACAAGAAGAGACTAAAACAAAGAAACAAGAAGAGAGTAAAACAAAGAAACAAGAAGAGAGTAAAACAAAGAAGCAAAAAGAGACTAAAACAAAGAAACAAGAAGAGACTAAACCAAAGAAACAAGAAGAGACTAAAACAAAGAAACAAGAAGAGAGTAAAACAAAGAAACAAGAAGAGACTAAAACAAAGAAGCAAGAAGAGACTAAAACAAAGAAACAAGAAGAGACTAAAACAAAGAAACAAGAAGAGACTAAAACAAAGAAACAAGAAGAGACTAAAACAAAGATACAAGAAGAGACTAAAACAAAGATACAAGAAGAGACTAAAACAAAGAAACAAGAAGAGACTAAAACAAAGAAACAAGAAGAGACTAAAACAAAGATACAAGAAGAGACTAAAACAAAGAAACAAGAAGAGACTAAAACAAAGAAACAAGAAGAGACTAAAACAAAGAAACAAGAAGAGACTAAAACAAAGAAACAAGAAGAGACTAAAACAAAGAAACAAGAAGAGACTAAAACAAAGATACAAGAAGAGACTAAAACAAAGAAACAAGAAGAGACTAAAACAAAGAAACAAGAAGAGACTAAAACAAAGAAACAAGAAGAGACTAAAACAATGTAACTTTTGAGTGTCATTCAAGCTTCATTTCAACTTTGTGCTACCAATACCAGACCTGCAGTTGAACACTCGGTAAAATTACCGTCGCAGAAATTAAATATGTTAGACGCAAGCGTCAGATATGGCCGCTAGTGTTCTATATGTAGATATACATATAAAAAGGTTCTTTGGCATGGCACTTGATGATGCGTGCTGAGAGTACTGCTGTCGATATCGCATCTTCCTGATGTCAGCGGGTTCAAAACGGACGGCAACGTAAGCAAACTAGAGCCCAAAACCAAACACTATTGGACACGAGACACACAACTCACTATCAATGTTGCCTTTAGTAGCTGACTGCTATAGCCGAGATTTCAAAATAATGCGAGTAGTAAAAAAAACGAAAAGTAAAAAAAAAAAAAAGTTCCCTCCATATTTTGACGAGCGTAAGAGAAGTACGGTGTTGGTGACTTTATTTTTCCACGACCAGGGCAGATTTTTGGGTGATGTGGTCGGTATCACGCCAATCCGCTGGCAATTTTACCTCTCCTCCAACATGTAACACATCTCTCTATCTCTCTCTTGAATCACCATCTCATCTCCTATCCCTCTTTTTGTTCTTTGGTTTTGGAAGGCCCCGGTATCACTGCATCATCATGTGCCTTACCGGTTGGCGTAGGTGATCATGTCCCTCCACAATCTTCTATCTACAGTGCATCGTATCAGTTCTGTTGTTGACTGTTTTCCATGCCATGACACCAAGCTATCCAGTATTTTCTCTCTTTGTCGTCAGCGATCTCTCTTTCCTTTTATTTTGCCAGTTGTAATCAAGTATTCGAACTTTCCTCTTCTCATGATGTGCCCGAAAAATGTTGATTGCTTCTTTCTGATGTTTTTTAAGAGTTTCCTTTTTGTGTTGGCCTCTCTGAGAACTTCATCATTGGTCTTTTTAGCTGTCCAGGAAACTTTCAACATTCTTCTGAGAAATCCCATCTCTGTGGCCTCTAATTGTCTTTTCATTTGTTTGTCTACTGTCCATGACTCGCTTCCATAGGTCAGAATTGGTTCTATATAGCACTGATGAACTCTCTTTATCATTTCTATTGATATAGATGTGCAATGTGATATAGTTAGGGAGTCGCGATAGTTCATTGGTTAGTGAACTGGACTACAAAGGACAAGGGGTAGGGTTCGATCCCAAACGACGGCTTCCGGGTTCACCCAGCCTTAAATGGGTACCGGATTTTTTTCTGGGGAAAGTAAAGCAGCACGGGCGTAATACCTACCACATTACCAAAAAATGCATGTGCTGAAGGTCTGTAAAATATAGGGTCAATAACACCATATTCCCTATACGCCACTTGGCGTGACGGGGGTACTTTACTTTTTTTTATGTGATATAGTTCCTTAAATTATTGCACTAAATTAACATAATTATAAATAACTACATCATAAAATCTTAGTTATTTGCATTATAAGTTATGAAACATAACAGCAGCAGAAGCGAACAGGAGAGCAAAAGACCGCAAATTATATCTCCCCTCGACGCTGAAAAGGCAATTGAGGAAGGAAAGAAGAAGAAAGAAAGAAGTTATGAAAAAAAAATGGTTTTTCTGTTCATTAAAAACTCTTCCAGTTTTTTCAGGTCTTTTTTTCACATATAGAGACATGCGATTCTTTCAGGAGACACTTCTTAAATTCTTCTCCCCATCGGCACTACTTCTACATGTCTTAATACCAAGATAGATAATCACTTGATTTCTCGTTCTTTTGTTGCCATGTTACAGGGAGGTAATTGTTGAAATGTTATACAAATGACAAGGTCGAATAGATGCCGTTGTACAGTTTAGTCATTTTGACGTCCATAGACACTAAATTATGTTTATTAGTAACGGATTTAGTTATTTGAACGATATCACGGCTATATTAAAGAATGCGGTGGCTGGTAGTACACTGAAATTTAACGTATTGAGTTGGAATGTGATTGTGTTATTTATTCTGAACGATATCACTGCTATATTAAAGAATGCGGTGGCTGGTAGTACACTGAAATTTAACGTATTGAGTTGGAATGTGATTGTGTTATTTATTCTGAACGATATAACGGCTATATTAAAGAATGCGGTGGCTGGTAGTACACTGAAATTTAACGTATTGAGTTGGAATGTGATTGTGTTATTTATTCTGAACGATATCACGGCTATATTAAAGAATGCGGTGGCTGGTAGTACACTGAAATTTAACGTATTGAGTTGGAATGTGATTGTGTTATTTATTCTGAACGATATCACGGCTATATTAAAGAATGCGGTGGCTGGTAGTACACTGAAATTTAACGTATTGAGTTGGAATGTGATTGTGTTATTTATTCTGAACGATATAACGGCTATATTAAAGAATGCGGTGGCTGGTAGTACACTGAAATTTAACGTATTGAGTTGGAATGTGATTGTGTTATTTATTCTGAACGATATCACGGCTATATTAAAGAATGCGGTGGCTGGTAGTACACTGAAATTTAACGTATTGAGTTGGAATGTGATTGTGTTATTTATTCTGAACGATATAACGGCTATATTAAAGAATGCGGTGGCAGGTAGTACACTGACACTTAACGTATTGAGTTGGAATGTGATTGTGTTATTTATTCTGAACGATATCACGGCTATATTAAAGAATGCGGTGGCTGGTAGTACACTGACATTTAACGTATTGAGTTGGAATGTGATTGTGTTATTTATTCTGAACTATATCACGGCTGTATTAAAGAATGCGGTGGCTGGTAGTACACTGACATTTAACGTATTGAGTTGGAATGTGATTGTGTTTTGTTTTCTGATAAAAATTTGAGAACTCGTGGTCTCCGTTGCCTAATCTGAGTATCCACCGTTGCTATGGATATGTCCGAAGTGCAGTGATGATAATCCTAACTTAACATATTCACCCGCTATCACCAAGACACTTCTATTTCGGTTTTCTTCCCACTTGTACTCAATATCCTAAAATTATTCAAAATCAAATTGTTTTGTTCATTCATTTTCTCAATTAATTATGGTATCATGTTGAGTTGAGCAAAAGCACTATCTCCAAATTATTGGCCCAGGCATGGAAAGCAAGCTGAAATGTCAGTTCCATCCTCGTTTGGACACAGCAGAAGGAAGACACGATCTCTCATACTCGGCACATGGAACGTTAGGACACAGCAGAAGGAAGACACAATCTCTCATACTCGGCACATGGAACGTTAGGACACTGCAGAAGGAAGACACAATCTCTCATACTCGGCACATGGAACGTTAGGACACAGCAGAAGGAAGACACAATCTCTCATACTCGGCACATGGAACGTTAGGACACAGCAGAAGGAAGACACAATCTCTCATACTCGGCACATGGAACGTTAGGACACAGCAGAAGGAAGACACAATCTCTCATACTCGGCACATGGAACGTTAGGACACAGCAGAAGGAAGACACAATCTCTCATACTCGGCACATGGAACGTTAGGACACAGCAGAAGGAAGACACAATCTCTCATACTCGGCACATGGAACGTTAGGACACAGCAGAAGGAAGACACAATCTCTCATACTCGGCACATGGAACGTTAGGACACAGCAGAAGGAAGACACAATCTCTCATACTCGGCACATGGGACGTTAGGACACAGCAGAAGGAAAACACAATCTCTCATACTCGGCACATGGGACGTTAGGACACAGCAGAAGGAAAACACAATCTCTCATACTCGGCACATGGGACGTTAGGACACAGCAGAAGGAAAACACAATCTCTCATACTCGGCACATGGGACGTTGGGACACAGCAGAAGGAAGACACAATCTCTCATACTCGGCACATGGGACGTTAGGACACAGCAGAAGGAAGACACAATCTCTCATACTCGGCACATGGAACGTTAGGACACAGCAGAAGGAAGACACAATCTCTCATACTCGGCACATGGAACGTTAGGACACAGCAGAAGGAAGACACAATCTCTCATACTCGGCACATGGAACGTTAGGACACAGCAGAAGGAAGACACAATCTCTCATACTCGGTACATGGAACGTTAGGACACAGCAGAAAGAAGACACAATCTCTCATACTCGGTACATGGAACGTTAGGACACAACAGAAGGAAGACACAATCTCTCATACTCGGCACATGGGACGTTAGGACACAGCAGAAGGAAAACACAATCTCTCATACTCGGCACATGGAACTTTAGAACCATGTGTCCTGGATTAAATAACACCAACCTCACGAATGTAGAAAACATAAGGAAAACAGCCCTCATTGACATGGAGCTGCAGAGACTACGTGTTGATATTACAGCCCTTCAAGAAACAAGGTTCCCAGCTCTTTGAGATGAATTGTGGAGTTTAAAGGGGATGTGTCCATCCCAATAGAGCAGAGCAGTGCTGAGATATAATGATGTTTGCAAGGCTTCCTTGAGGGAATTCTCTATCAGTGAAAGAAACTGGGCAAATCTGGCTGCAGGTCGTAGCATATGGAGAATAAAAACGAAAAAAATGGCAAAGCAACTTTCGAGGCAATGCTGATATCAAATCCGGAGAGAAGCAAAAAGCTCAGGAGAAAGGAGACGAGGTTAGGCAAAAAAACATCCCAAATGGGAATACATCTTGTACATTCTGCGGACGGATCAGCCACGAGAGAAGCTGTTCAGAAAATCAAAGCAGCATCCAGCATAAGACACTAATATTTTATCAAACTATTGACTTATCATAATTGTTAGCTACCAACCCTCTGTCAAGATGCCAAGTGATATGTATATATATATATATATATATATATATATATATATATATATATATATATATATATATATATATATATATATATATATATTATGTTGCGTTACCCGAATTTTGGGTTGAGCATTGCAGAATATTTGCTCTGAGCTATTCTTGGCGGACCATATAGTTAAGCTTGTGTTTTCCAGAGTCAAATAAGTGGGCGATTCTGTCTTTGAAGGTGGTTCTCTAGGCAGGAGAAGACATTAAGAATAACAAGAACGATATTGTTAAAGGTTTGTTAATTATTACAAGAGAGATATTTTTTTCAGGCGCGGAAACTTAGCGAAGCAGCGGCTGGACTTGTGGCCTTTTACAGGTAAGATTATGTTTTGTTTAATACGTTTGTTGTTTGTAGTTTATGTGAACTACCGAAGATACGAAACCAGGGTTGGATTTACGTCTAAGTTAATGAAGCTACAGCTTAGGGCCTTAATGGCTCAGCAGTTAGTGTGCTCGCTTTATGAACAGAAGGGTCAGGGGTACACATTCCAGAAGCAGCGGATTTCTTTTCGGACCGACAGAGCTCCAGGGTTCACTCAGCGTCTAAAATTCGGTACCAGAGATTTTTCTGGGAAGTATAAGCGGCCTGGCGTGATACCGACCACATCACCCAAAAATATATCCCGCGGTCATAGAAAAATATAGTCACTAACACCGCATGCCCCCTTCCCCACAAGCCTGTTAAGGCGTGGGATGAACATTTACTTTTTTTTTTAACTTTAGACTCTAACAATCCGAGAGGGCATATTAATTTTTCAATATTGTTTTGATTGTAATCTGTGATATAGACATTCAGGCGTTTGTTTGTTAACAGAGGGCCTCAACATTTCATTTAGACTACCAGCTTAGAGCCTCAAAGTTTCATTTAGCCTAGCCAGCTCAGGCCTCAAAGTTTCATTTAGCCTAGCTAGCTTAGAGCCTCAAAGTTTCATTTAGCCTAGCTAGCTTAGAGCCTCAACGTTTCATTTAGCCTAGCTAGCTTAGAGCCTCAAAGTTTCATTTAGCCTAGCTAGCTTAGAGCCTCAAAGTTTCATTTAGCCTAGCTAGCTTAGAGCCTCAAAGTTTCATTTAGCCTAGCCAGCTTAGAGCCTAAAAGTTTCATTTAGACTAGCCAGCTTAGAGCCTCAAAGTTTCATTTAGCCTAGCCAGCTTAGAGCCTCAAAGTTGCATTTATCTTAGCCAGCTTAGAGCCTCAAAGAGCCTCAAAGTTTCATTTAGCCTTGCCAGGTTAGAGCCTCAAAGTTTCATTTAGCCTAGCTAGCTTAGAGCCTCAAAGTTTCATTCAGCCTAGCCAGCTTAGAGCCTCAAAGTTTCATTTATCTTAGCCAGCTTAGAGCCTCAAAGTTTCATTTAGACTAGCCAGCTTAGAGCCTCAACGTTTCATTTATCTTAGCCAGCTTAGAGCCTCAAAGTTTCATTTAGCCTAGCTAGCTTAGAGCCCCAAAGTTTCATTTATCTTAGCCAGCTTAGAGCCTCAAAGTTTCATTTAGACTAGCCAGCTTAGAGCCTAAAAGTTTCATTTAGACTAGCCAGCTTAGAGCCTCAAAGTTTCATTTAGCCTAGCCAGCTTAGAGCCTCAAAGTTTCATTTAGACTAGCCAGCTTAGAGCCTCAAAGTTTCATTTAGCCTAGCCAGCTTAGAGCCTCAAAGTTTCATTTATCTTAGCCAGCTTAGAGCCTCAAAGTTTCATTTATCTTAGCCAGCTTAGAGCCTCAAAGTTTCATTTAGACTAGCCAGCTTAGAGCCTCAAAGTTTCATTTAGACTAGCCAGCTTAGAGCCTCAAAGTTTCATTTATCTTAGCCAGCTTAGAGCCTAAAAGTTTCATTTAGACTAGCCAGCTTAGAGCCTCAAAGTTTCATTTAGACTAGCCAGCTTAGAGCCTCAAAGTTTCATTTAGACTAGCCAGCTTAGAGCCTCAAAGTTTCATTTATCTTAGCCAGCTTAGGGCGTCACCAAGTTTAAATCTGGCCCTGTGCGAAACAGACACAAATTTTGCTAGACTGCAGTAAAGCTGACAATAGAGTGGCGTATACTGGTTTTGGGGTCTGGGCTACCGCTGACATAATAAATAAAAACATACATTATATTCAGTAGGCTATCATAACGTAAGAATTTCCTAATGACATCACTACATTTTAAATTCCTTACTTATTTATGTTAATTATATCCGTCTTGTTTGAGACGAAAATGTCTTGATGACTTTGTCATTGAAAGTACTGTTGGTTTGGTTTCTAAGTTTCTGAGGGAATGATTTCTTAAAGGACATTAATGCCAAACCAGATAAGCGTTCTTGTGTTTAAGTTGAGCGACAATAAGATTTGATTCTCTTGAGAGCAGAAAAAGTTCTTTCTACAGATGCTGATGCGCACAACGTAGTTATAAATAGCTATGGAAGTTCCGGTAATCAGATATAGTTTCACTTTCACTTTGCAACGATTCTGATTGGCTAGAGTTAAAAATAACCCATGAAACCGTATTCCTCTAGCGGTAACACCCGCTATATTATTTTGACTTCCATTTTTGAATGTCAGAGTCGTTAATACTAGGTCCGGAGGGAGGAAAAATGTACCGTTGACTACTAGAGGTTTCAATGTAGAATATTTTCGGGCCAGAGGAAAACCTTGCTTTAATAAATACAAATCAAAGCAAATAAATGATATTGGCCTACGAAATGTGTAATAGAATATTCGAAAATTTGTAATATAATTATTTTTAAAAATATAATAAATTATCATGTCCTTTTGTATGTCGTTAATATGTTCAGGCTACCGGTGGTAGATGCGGTATCATAGAGAATACGGCACTGGACAATGAAGGAGTCAAATCGACAGAAAAAAGTACAATATAAATGCTTGATTCTTTTATGTGATCAGAAACAACGAATAATGTTAAACAAGCAAATGAAATTACATAGGAAGAATGTGCTAGACAATCTGAGTGGGATAAAAAAAAACAATTCAAAACAGGTCTATGTCAATAGAAGTGAGAAGGAGAGTTCCCTGTGCAATATAGAACAAACTCTGACCTATGGAAGTAAATCATGGACAGTAGAGAAACAATTGAAAAGACGATTAGAGGCCACAGAGATGGGTTTCTCAGATGAATGTTGAAAGTTCCCTGGACAGCTAAAAAGACCAATGAGGAAGTTCTCAAAGAGGCCAACATAAAAAGGGAGCTCATAAGAAGCATCAGAAAGAAACAATCAACATTTTTCGGGCACATCATGAGAAAAGTAAATTTGGAATATGTGGTTACAACTGGCAGTTGTAAAAGAGGAAAGAGAGATCGCGGGACGACAAAGATAGAAAATACTAGATAGCTTGGTGTCATGGCATGGCAAACAGTCAACAACAGAACTGATAGGATGCACTGTAGATAGAAGATTGTGGAAGGACAAGATCGCTTACGCAAACCGGCATGGCACATGATGATGATGATTCATCTTTCATGGAAAGGAATGGCGAACTACCTTATTATATTGCCGAGTATAATTATGACAAAACACCAGAATACTAGATAGCTTGGTGTCATGGCAGAGCAAGCAGTCAACAACAGAACCGACACGATACACTGTAGATAGAAGATTGTGGAAGGACATGATCGCCTACGCCAACCGGTGTGGTGCATGATGATGCTGATGATGATGATGTTTCAGTTCAATGACGTTGATGAGAATAAATGTTTCAAAAAGCGATAAATTTGGCTATTTCTGATATAGAATAATAATAGTGTTACCACACATATTGTAACAAGTTTAATTATAGTGTCTCCTATTTTTTTTTCTTAAAGTTCTATAGCAGAATTATGCTCTAATCATGTTTCAGAAATGAGAACGTTTACCGAGAGTACTATAATATCAGGACTTCCGGTCAATATGGCGGATAGGCGGCAGGAACTGTTGAGGCTCTGTTTGAAAAGTGATCCTTGTTGAAGTTTGCTCATATTCCAAGTCCGGCTTGCTGCTGGAGCTATTGAGTTTAGTGCTTTGTGCATATCGTGAGCTGTGTTTTTCATCCGGATCGTGTTTCGATATTCTGATTGATTACGATGAATAATGATATCGTACGACTAAAGACAGTTCGGTTGCGTTCACTTTCGGTGCAGCCATGCCTTATATCTTTTGGCGTGGGCTGTGGCTGTTATGAATTGGACTGCAGCTACCTTTCTCCGTGTGGATCCTTTTAGGAGATAATATGTTAATTTGGATGATTCCACTGGCATGGACGCTTGAGCAATTATGGATTTTAATTCGTTTGCAGTGATACCGAGGCCTCCGACTAAAAATACCAATAACAGTAACTATAATATCTTCAACAAACAGCTGTGATAGCCTGGTCGTTATTCGCTGTACGTGGGGGAGGGGGGAGGATATACTTAGGAAAAGATTTGAGCACTTATGGATTAGTCTGATGGGTAATGAGGGCGGTCTGTCGAATGAAATTAGCTAAATATTTCATTATTGCACATTTTCATTTCTTAATTGTTCAAAGACAAAAAGACGCCATAAATAAACGCCACGAAAGCGCCAGAGTGAGAGGAAGACCGAGAAAGAGATGGATAAAGGGAATACTAGAGTTACTAGGAGGGTTAAAACCAGAAGAGGCCACAGAAGAGCAAAGAGTCGCAGATTGCATCTCCCCTCGACGCCAACGGCATAGGAGGAAGGATAGAAGAAGAAGATTGTTCAAAGTTTCATTACAGACATCAGCAAACTGCATCCATATTTTCCGCCATTTTTCAGATCAGTGTTACTGTTTAGCATTCGTGTTTGGATTTTTGTGTTTAGTTTAGAATAGTTTGTGTTTTGTTTAGAATAGTTTGTGTTTACCTTAGAATAGTTTGCGTTTAGTTTAGAATAGTTTGCGTTTAGTTTAGAATAGTTTATGTTTAGTTTAGAATAGTATGTGTTTAGTTTAGAACAGTTTTTGTTTAGTTTAGAATAGTTTGTGTTTTGTTTAGAATAGTTTGTGTTTAGTCTAGAATAGTTTGCGTTTAGTTTAGAATAGTTTGTGTTTAGTCTAGAATAGTTTGTGTTTTGTTTAGAATAGTTTGTGTTTTATTTAGAATAGTTTGTGTTTTGTTTAGAATAGTTTGTGTTTTGTTTAGAATAGTTTGTGTTTAGTTTAGAATAGTTTGTGCTTAGTCTAGAATAGTTTGTGTTTAGTTTAGAATAGTTTGTGTTTTGTTTAGAATAGTTTGTGTTTAGTTTAGAATAGTTTGTGTTTAGTCTAGAATAGTTTGTGTTTAGTTTAGAATAGTTTGTGTTTTATTTAGAATAGTTTGTGTTTTATTTAGAATAGTTTGTGTTTAGTTTAAAATAGTTTGTGTTTACCTTAGAATAGTTTGTGTAGCGTTTTGTTTAGAATAGTTTGTGTTTTGTTTAGAATAGTTTGTGTTTTGTTTAGAATAGTTTGTGTTTTGTTTAGAATAGTTCTCGTTTAGTTTAGAATAGTTTATGTTTAGTTTAGAATAGTTTTTGTTTAGTTTAGAATAGTTTGTGTTTTGTTTAGAATAGTTTATACTTAGTTTAGAATAGTTTGTGTTTTGTTTAGAACAGTTTGTGTTTAGTTTAGAATGGTTTATATTTAGTTTAGAATAGTTTGTGTTTAGTTTAGAATAGTTTGTGTTTTGCTTAGAATAGTTTGTGTTTAGTTTAAAATAGTTTGTGTTTACCTTAGAATAGTTTGTGTAGTGTTTTGTTTAGAATAATTTGTGTTTTGTTTAGAATAGTTTGTGTTTTGTTTAGAATAGTTTGTGTTTTGTTTAGAATAGTTTGCGTTTAGTTTAGAATAGTTTATGTTTAGTTTAGAATAGTTTTTGTTTAGTTTAGAATAGTTTGTGTTTAGTTTAGAATAGTTTGTGTTTAGTTTGAATAGATTATATTTAGTTTAGTATAGATAGTGTTTTGTTTAGAAAAGTTTGTGTTTTGTTTAGAATAGTTTATGTTTTGTTTAGAATAGTTTGTGTTTTGTTTAGAACAATTTGTGTTTAGTTAAAAATAATTTATATTTAGTTTAGTATAGTTTGTGTTTTGTTTAGAATAGTTTGTGTTTTGTTTAGAATAGTTTGTGTTTAGTTTAGAATAGTTTATGTTTAGTTTAGAATAATTTGTGTTTAATTTAGAACAGTTTATTGTTTAGTTTAGAATAGTTTGTGTTTAGTTTAGAATAGTTTGTGTTTTGTTTATAATAGTTTATTTTTAGTTTAGAATAATTTATATTTAGATTAGAATATTTTGTGTTTTGTTTAGAATATTTAGTGTTTTGTTTAGAATAGTTTATGTTTAGTTTAAAATAGTTTTTGTTTAGTTTAGATTAGTTTGTGTTTAGTTTAGAATAGTTTATGTTTAGCTTAGAATAGTTTATGTTTAGTTTAGAATAGTTTATGTTTAGTTCAGAATAGTTTGTGTTTAGTTTAGAATAGTTTGTGTTTAGTTTAGAATAGTTTATGTTTAGTTTAGTATAGTTTGTGTTTAGTTTAGAATAGTTTGTGTTTAGTTTAGAATAGTTTGTGTTTAGTTTAGAATAGTTTGTGTTTAGTTTAGAATAGTTTATGTTTAGTTTAGTATAGTTTGTGTTTAGTTTAGAATAGTTTGTGTTTAGTTTAGAATAGTTTATGTTTCGTTTAGAATAGTTTATGTTTAATTTAGAATAGTTTGTGTTTAGTTTAGAATAGTTTATGTTTAGTTTAGAATAGTTTGTGTTTAGTTTAGAATAGTTTGTGTTTTATATCTGATGAAGGCTTTTGTCATAATGGCGTAGTTTGTCTCGCCTCTCTATTAGTTTATTCTATATTATGTTTATTTTATGTTGCATCCATATTGATAACAGCAAAGATTTTGGCGTATGCGTCAGCCAAGAAAGCTTCATCATCAAGTACCGGGCCTGCTGGCGTAGGCAATCATGTCTTTCCACAACTTTTGATCTCGACAGTTATTGGTATTCTCAACATTCTTCTTTAAAACCACATTTCTACAGATTTCACTGATTTTCTTGTCTGTTGTCCGATTGTCCATGATTCACATCCATATGTACTAGAAAGTTTAAATGGAACAAATTATGTTGTTTTTCCTCACTCTACATTTGCCACTATATTCCTTCAACTACTCTGTTATCCTCTATCTTATTTTGGTTTCTTTTAGTGTCAGTATATCTTGAACTGAAATGAAACTATTGACATGATAAAGACAAACGCATTTATTCTGGTAGATTCTGAGATCATAAAAGAAATTATCAAGTAACATTCTTGGAATAAGATGTGGAAAAATAAATACATGCAATGACTGCAACAGTAACAACAGCAACAAAGAAAAAACAACGAGCAGAGTGAGTAGGAACGAAAGCAACAACAGCATAAGCGGCAAAACAAAAACAGCAGAGACAACAACAGGAATACTAACAACAACAGTAGCAACAACAGGAATACTAACAAAAACAGTAGCAACAACAGGAATACTAACAACAACAGTAGCAACAACAGGAATACTAACAACAACAGTAGCGACAACATGCATAATAACGCCAACAATAGCAACAACAATAGGAATAATAATAACAACAATTACAACAACAGGAATACTAACAACAACAGGAGCAGCAACAACAGAAATAATAACAACAACAGTAGCAACAACAGGAATATTAACAACAACTGTAAACGACAATAACAGCAACGACAAAAACAACAGAATAGTTGGAAGAAAAGCAGCATCAGCAACAACAGAAATACTATAACAAATAGTAATAGCAACAACAGGTATGTACTAACAACACCAGCAGTAACGACAGTAATAACTTACGACAAAAAAAACAACATGAACGGCAGAAACGAAAGCAACAACAGCAGCAGCGGCAACATGAATATTAACAACAACAGTAGCAACAGCAGGGATACTAATAACAGCAGCAGCAAAAACAGAAATACTAACATCAACAGATGCACCGGCAACAGGAATATTAACAACAAAAGCAGCAATAACAGGAATGCTAACAATAACAACAACAATAACAGGAATACTAACAACATCAGCAGTAACGACAACAGGAATACTAACAAAATCAACAGCAACGACAACAGAAATACTAACAACAGCAGCAGCAACGACAATAGGAATACTAACAATAGCAGTAGCAAAAACAGGAATACTAACATCAACAGCAGTAGCGGCAACAGAAATACTATTAACAAGAACAACAACAACAGGAATACTCACAACAACAGCAGCAACAACAACAGGAATACTAATAATAACAGCAGTAGCGGTAACAGAAATACTAACAACAAGAACAACAACAACAACAACAACAGGAATACTCACAACAACAGCAACAACAACAACAGGAATACTAACATCAGCAGCAGTAGCGGCAACAGAAATACTAACAACAAGAACAACAACAGGAATACTCACAACAACAGAAACAACAACAGGAATACTCACAACAACAGCAACAACAACAACAACAACGACAACAACAACAACAGGAATACTAATAATAACAGCAGCAACAACAAGAGGAATACTAACAACAGCAGTAGCGACAATAACAGCAATAGCAAAAAAGACAACAGAAAAATAACAGCTGCATGGATGATTGAACCCGTGTATTCAACTCCCAAGATAAGAACAGGCAGCTCTGCTATCTAATTCATCTTTCTCTTTTCCTTGGTCATATATAAATAACACCGCCCTTGACCTGTAGCCGATTTGTTTGGCAACATTGAATTATATCTATTTTGCATGATCAGTAGGCACCATTCTCAGTGTGACCTATGTCTGGCCCACATGGTTGATCTCTCTGTACAAATGTTCTCCGCTTACTGCAACAATTTTGTGTTTGATTCTCTGAGATTTCTTCTGAGAATATGAACTATCGAGCTTCACTGTCTGCCTGTTATCACTGCGTGCCTTTTATCTTGATTCCTGTGTCTCTTAAGTAGCCCATATCAGCTCATTAGCATCTGAGAATTAGGTAACTTCGCTGGATGGTTGTTAACACACGTCTCGTTCGAGTGACATGATTTATCTGTTTATCTATTCTTTCTTTAATTTCTGGATATAAAATTAGAACCGGTGGATTCAGCATTAAACAGATGTGGTTTCAGTGCTGATGTGAAATCTGGTTTTTTAATTTGTACTAATAATATAGCGTGTCTCACTCGCTACAGAACCCAACATTTCTTTGATGGTTTTACACTAAATGAGGATATTGCGAAGACATTTGAAGCGGACTTACTTCAATTTATATACAATTTGACGATACCTAGGAAGTCTAGTGACAGACGACAATTTACAAGCAGCAGAGATAGACTCAAGATGCAAGAAAGCTTGTCAAATCATTGGACATCATTGGACAGCTATCTCCACTATTGTCCAACCAGGAAATAACTCTAGAGGCAAAGCAGGCACTGTGCAATACAATATTCATCCAACGCTGTTCCATCCAAAGTCTGTAGAAATGTGGTTTTACAGAAGAGTGTTGAGAATGCCAATAAATGTCGAGATCGAATGTTGTGGAAAGACATGATTGCCTACGTCAGCAGGCCCGGTACTTGATGATGAAGCTTTCTTTGCTTACGCATACGCCAAAATCTTTGCTGTTATCAATATGGCTACTAATGCCAGTCTTTGACCTTGGATGCAAGAACAGCAAGAAAAATAACCTCTACTGAGATGAAGTGTGTTAGACGAATGGCATGAATCAGCCTGAGAGACAAGATCAGAAATTAAGAACTGAGAAAAATCTAGGAATAACCCCCGCCATAGAATATATAAAGAGACAACAGATACAATGGTTTGGCCACGTGACAAGGCAGAGTGATCAAAACAACAGCAACAACAAAAAAACGATAAAACACAGTAAACGTGGTGAGAACACCAGACCCATGGGTCGACCACGAAAAAGATGGTGTGATGGAATATTTGTAACACTAGTAAACATAATAGCAGCATAGACGAACAGAAGAGCAAACGACCGCAAATTATATATTCCCTCGACGCTGAAAGGCACATAAGGAAGAAAAGAAGAACCATAAACAAACAGGATAATAATTGTTGAGGAAATGAATACTGCCACGAGTGAGAACCCTTGTATAATCCAGTTTTTTCTAACATACTGCCGACTGTGCTGTATGAAGTTCAATTGCTTACATTTATTTGGAATATTTATGTAAGCTACGTTTCTCGTATATGTTCTGTCATTGAATATTTCATTTCAAACCTCGAAGATTAGCATCATAAATCACAGCTCAGAAAATTGCAATGTCTCCACTTCTTCTCCTTGACGTAGTTAAAACATCAACACTTTCTAGTCTCCATTAAATGGTCTGATCCTATGTATTATTTTGAATAGATTGCTTTTTTTTCATATATTCTTGGGGCCATCCCTTCTTTTTATTAACAGTGTCAGTTTTTGTCCAGTTTTTAATAAAATGTCAGTTTTTGTCATGTTTTTAATAAAATGTCAGTTTATTGTCCAAGTTTTAATGCAACATTCTTTACAGTTCATTTTTTTAAGGATTTTTTTTTTTCTAAATAGTTTTTTTGAAGAGGCGTTGAAGGTCCGAAATTGAAATCTTAAAATAACATCATTTGTCACGGCATTTCAAGCAAAAGTTTGAACATCTATGGACGTGTCCGCATTGTAGCGGTGATGGTCTTAACATCATCATCAAGTACCAAGCCTGCTGGCGTAGGTGATCATGTCTCTCCACAACTTTCCAACCCGACAGTTATTTATCATTTCTGTTGTTGACCTTCTGCCAAGCCATTCTCTTAAGCTGTCTGGTATCTTTTCTCTTTGCTTTCCTCTGTCTCTCCGTCCCTCAATTTTTCCAGTTGTCAGAATATATTCCAGTTGTTCTCTTCTCATTACATGGTCAAAAGATTATGATTGTTTCTTCCTAATATTGGAAATTAGCTCTCTTTTTGCTTTGGCCTCTTTCAGAACTTTTTCATTATTTTTCTTAGCTGTAAAATATGGTAGGTCGGTTAATGTTACTTGATGCTGTATGCAGTGGCTACCCTGCTTCCTTGCAGGTATGATCGGGAGAGTAAAAGGCTAAGGGAGGGTACTCTAATGTAAAACATCCCCATTGCCTTGTGGGTGAGACATTTTAGTCAAAGACTAGAGGAGTCAACCATAAACAAACCGACGGAAAGCAACAGAAAATCACCGTCACATGTTACTTCTATAATAATGGGTCTTAAGCAGTATAATTATATTCATGATTAGATCGTGCCGGAATACATCCCCCGACTACTTTTAAATTAAATTCTATTCGTGTTCTGTCACAGAAGAAATAATAACAGATTCATAATGTTTGTGTAATTAAACTTTATTTTTATCGTCTTACTTTTTTCATGAGTAAAGAATATTGCATAAATCCTGCCTGTTACGTTTTATGGCATCCCAATGTCTCATTTTTGGCACCACAATGTCTCTTTTTTGGCACCCCAATGTCTCATTTTTGACACACCAATGTCTCATTTTTGGCACCCCAATGTCTCATTTTTGGCACCCCAATGTCTTACTTTTGGCACCCCAATGTCTCTTTTTTGGCAATGTCCAATTTTGTAATCTCTATGTCCAATTTTGTAATCTGTATGTCCAATTTTGTAATCTGTATGTCCAATTTTGTAATCTCTATGTCCAATTTTGTAATCTCTATGTCCAATTTTGTAATCTCTATGTCCAATTTTGTAATCTCTATGTCCAATTTTGTAATCTCTATGTCCAATTTTAGCTACTCAAATGTCCCATTTCTTTCCCTATTAATGTCTGCCATCCCAATACCCTGATTTTGCCATTTCAATGTCCTTTTTTTCTCGTCCATATGTCTCGTTTTTGCCACCCCAATGTCCCGTTTTTACCACCGCAATGTCTCATTTTTGGCATCCCAATGTCTCTTTTTTGGCACCCCAATGTCTCATTTTTGGCACCCCAATGTCTCTTTTTTGGCACCCCAATGTCTCATTTTTGGCACCCCAATGTCTCTTTTTTGGCACCCCAATGTCTCATTTTTTGCAAACGCAATGTCCAATTTTGTAATCTCTATGTCCAATTTTGTAATCTCTATGTCCAATTTTGTAATCTCTATGTCCAATTTTGTAATCTCTATGTCCAATTTTAGCTACTCAAATGTCCCATTTCTTTCCCTATTAATGTCTGCCATCCCAATACCCTGATTTTGCCATTTCAATGTCCTTTTTTTCTCGTCCATATGTCTCGTTTTTGCCACCCCAATGTCTCGTTTTTACCACCGCAATGTCTCATTTTTGGCATCCCAATGTCTCATTTTTGGCACCCCAATGTCTCTTTTTTGGCACCCCAATGTCTCATTTTTGGCACCCCAATGTCTCTTTTTTGGCACCCCAATGTCTCATTTTTTGCAAACGCAATGTCCAATTTTGTAATCTCTATGTCCAATTTTGTAATCTCTATGTCCAATTTTGTAATCTCTATGTCCAATTTTGTAATCTCTATGTCCAATTTTAGCTACTCAAATGTCCCATTTCTTTCCCTATTAATGTCTGCCATCCCAATACCCTGATTTTGCCATTTCAATGTCCTTTTTTTCTCGTCCATATGTCTCGTTTTTGCAACCTCCATGTCCCGATTTTACCACCCCAATGTCCCGTTTTTGCCACCCCAATTTCCCGTTTTTGCCACCCCAATGTCCCGTTTCTGCCACATCAATGCCCCGTTTTTGTCACCCCAATGTCCCGTTTTTACCACCCCAATGTCCCGTTTTTGCCACTTCAATGTCCCGTTTTAGTCACCCCAATGTCCAGTTTTTACCACCCCAATGTCCCGTTTTTGTCACTCCAATGTCCCGTTTTGCCACACCAGTGTCCCGTTTTTACCACCGCAATGTCCCGGTTTTGTCACCCCAATGTCCCGTGTTTACCACACCAAATTCCCGTTTTTGCCACCCCAGTGTCCCGTTTTTGCCACACCAGTGTCCCGTTTTTACCACCCTAATGTCCCGTTTTTTCCACCTTAATGTCACTGTTACATTTGTGTCATCTCAGTGTCACGTTCTTTCCATCCTTTGGCACGTTTTTGCTACCCCAAAGTCATGTTTTTGTCACCGCAATGTCCCTTTTTGGCTATCCCAATGTATCGGTTTTGCCATCCCTTTGTCACTTTTTTGCCATCTCTATCTCACTTTGTTTACCATCCCTATGTCACTTTTTTGCCATCCCTATGTCACTTTTTTGCCATCCCTATGCCACTTTTTTACCATCCCTATGTCACTTTTTTGCCATCCCTATGCCACTTTTTTGCCATCCCTATCTCACTTTGTTTACCATCCCTATGTCACTTTTTTGCCATCCCTATGCCACTTTTTTGCAATCCCTTTGTCACTTTTTTGCCATCCCTATGTCACTTTTTTGCCATCCCTTTGTCACTTTCTTGCCATCCCTATGTCACTTTTTTGCCATCCCAAAGTCACTTTTTTGCCATCCCTATGTCACTTTTCTGCCATCCCTATGTCACTTTTTTGACACCCCTTTGTCACTCTTTTGCCATCCCTATGCCACTTTTTTGCCATCCCTATGTCACTTTTTTGCCATCCCTTTGTCACTTTTTTGCCATCCCTATGCTACTTTTTTGCCATCCCTATGTCACTTTTTTGCCATCCCTATGCTACTTTTTTGCCATCCCTATGTCACTTTTTTGCCATCCCTATGTCACTTTTTTGCCATCCCTATTCTACTTTTTTGCCATCCCTATGTCACTTTTTTGCCATCCCTATGCCACATTTTTGCCATCCCTATGTCACTTTGTTTACCATCCCTATGTCACTTTTTTGCCATCCCTATGTCACTTTTTTGCCATCCCTATGCCACTTTTTTGCCATCGATATGCCACTTTTTTGCCATCCCTATGCCACTTTTTTGCCATCCCTATCTCACTTTGTTTACCATCCCTATGCCACATGTTTACCATCCCTATGCCACTTGTTTGCCATCTCTTTGTCACTTTTTTGCCATCCCTTTGTCACTTTTTTGCCATCCCTATCTCACTTTGTTTACCATCCCTATGCCACTTGTTTGCCATCTCTTTGTCACTTTTTTGCCATCCCTTTGTCACTTTTTTGCCATCCCTATCTCACTTTATTTACCATCCCTATGCCACTTGTTTGCCATCCCTGTGTCACTTTTTTGCCATCCCTATGTCACTTTTCTGCCATCCTTATGTCACTTTTTTTCCATCCCCATGTGACCATCTTTCCATCCGTATCTCACTTTTTTTTTAGCCAACTTAATATCCCGTTTGCTATCTCAATGTAATTGTGATGAGAAGAGATAATAACCGAATAGCAAAGCAAGCCCTCATATGGGAAACAACAGGTAAGAGAAAAAAAGGAAGACACAGAGAGACACTGAGAAGAACATTGATGAGAGAGGCAAGAGCAGCAGGATTCGGCTCCCTCAATGAGATAGAGCTGCTTGCACAGAACAGAGACAAATGGCGAGATTTGATAAAATATCTTTAAAAGAAAACTGCTAGAACAAAAATTAAGATAAAAGAAGGAGTATCTTGGTCTACGCCCTATGGGCCGGCTACGGCTCGAAAGGTCAATAGATAGATAGATAGATATCTCAATGTCCCGTTATTGTGTCAAGGAAATATGATCAGCCTAACTTATAGCTGCTGTTTCTACTTCCTGTATGTAAATCAGTGGCGTTGATCTTCTTAGTAAAAGTATGAAAGAAAAACCATTGCTTGTACTTTAAATTGGAGACACCACAAGCCCGTACCTGCCTGCGGTCCAGTAGATATGACGACAGTGTATGCTTCACACGACTGTCTTCGTTATACAAACTGAAAAAGATTATATAATTATAGATTAATAATGTATGAATAGAATAGATGTATAATAATATAATAAATAATAATATATATGAATATCATCATCAAGTACCGGGCCTACTAGCGTAGGTGATCATGTCTCTCCACAACTTTCGATCTCGACAGTTCTTTATCATTTCTGTTGTTGACCTTCTGCCAAGCCATTCTCTTAAGCTGTCTGGTATCTTTTCTCTTTGCTTCCCTCTATTTCTTCGTCCCTCAATTTTTCCAGATGTTACAATATATTCCAGTTGTTCTCTTCTTATTACATGACCAACAAATGATGATTGTTTCTTCCTAATATTGGAAATTAGTTCTCTTTTTGCTTTGGCCTCTTTCAGAACATTTTCATTACTCTTCTTAGCTGTCCCTGGTATTCTCAGCATTCTTCTGTAAAACTGCATTTCTACAGACTCCAGTGATTTTCTTGTTTGTTGTCCTATTGTCCATGATTCACATCCATATGTTAAAACTGGCTCTACATAACATTTAAGAACGCATGTATGAATATATGAAGAGAATATGGCTCTCACTCGCAACGTTAAAATTAATTTGTATGGCAGAGTTGTCGTATGAGACATACACAATATTCCCTAATAGTCTGCAAAACCAGGGTATATCAACGATAGGATCAAGGCAAAGAAATGCACATAAATGTATCAAAATACGAGCTGCAGTGAAGCTAACAAAACAATTTTTTCTGTTATATATATATTTTTTTTTTCATTTCTCCCCTATATCAACGATATTCGCAGATTACACAGCAGAAGAGTCACTCGTAAATATATTCGTCAATTTTACTTGACTTCTGTGTTCAAAGTAATAAAGATATTGCATTCCTGTTATTAATCCTCTTTGTTCGTTATCATCATTGAGTGCCGTCTCCGCATCGAAGGTTGGCTACCATGGAGCGCCATTCCACTCTGTCTCTCGTCTTGATGGTACATGTTGTCATAGGTTCGCCTGTCCATGGGTGCCGTCTCCACATCGAAGGTTGGCTACCATAGAGCGCCGTTTTTCTCTGTCTCTTGTCTTGATGGTGCATGTTGTCATAGGTTCATCTGTCCACTGGGTGCCGTCTCCACATCGAAGGTTCGCCACCATAGAGAGCTATTTCAACATGTCTCTTGTCTTGGTGCACATTTTCATAGGTTCACCTGTCCATTTATTGATATTATCAGTCCACCTGGTCTGTCTCTACATCGACTACCTTGTGCCTTCCCTTCCAAGATGACTTTTAGGAAGGTATTATGTCTCTTTACATGTCCAAAAAAATTCAATTGCTTTTTTTCGAATTGTGTTAAGTAGTTGTTCTTTTTTTTTCATTTTTAGCTGATTTGGAACTTCTTTGTTTGTCTTCTTTCCCTTCCACTAAATTCTGCCCATTTTCCTACAGATCCACATTTCATAGGCTTCAATGTTTTGCTCAGTTTTTTGTTTACATTTAATGTCAATGTTTCAACACCATACGGGAATTTTGAGTAAATACAGCATTTTACAATTCATATTCGGATGTTACTTCTCTTAGTTCTGCTGTTATTTGCTTTGATGTGAGTATATTTTTCATGGCTAAATTGCTTTTTGCCATTCCTATTCTTTTGTTTATTCTTACATTATGTTTTCCATTAATCGTTACAACATGTCTCAAAACGCTACATTCTTGAACTCTTTCTATGTTCTTAACGATCTACTACAATATCTCTTTATATGATAGAGCTGACCTATGAGATATACAACTAATATTTGTGAACAATATGGAAACTTTACAACGATGCTGACATATTTGCTTCTTGCAACTTTTTCTATTCAGCTTGCTCAGAACATATTTTTTGCATCGAGATTAGCTTTACCTGTTCCATTCCTATTGACTTGACCAAACATTTTTTCTTGAGGCAACTACGTTTTAGTTGAACAGCGTTTTAATAAGCCTAATTATTTGATCATCAAGTGAGTTAACGTTTTAATAAACCTAATTCATTGATCATCAAGTGAGTTAACGTTTTAATAAGCCTAATTCATTGATCATCAAGTGAGTTAACGTTTTAATAAGCCTAATTATTTGATCATCAAGTGAGTTAATGTTTTAATAAGCCTAATTCATTGATCATCAAGTGAGTTAACGTTTTAATAAGCCTAATTCATTGATCATCAAGTGAGTTAACGTTTTAATAAGCCTAATTCATTGATCATCAAGTGAGTTAACGTTTTAATAAGCCTAATTATTTGATCATCAAGTGAGTTAACGTTTTAATAAGCCTAATTCATTGATCATCAAGTGAGTTTTTAGCTTTGACCGGCTGCCTCACGTGCATGTAGTTAAGAAAAAAACTGTCCTTCGCTCACCGCGCAGTTTCTCGCGTAATTAGATAAAAGAAGGCCATAATTATGTTACTGTTGCGAGAAGACCACTTTGTGATAGAGGTGGTGCTATCAGTATTGCTAGACATGCACTTAGTGTCTCTATGAGAAGCTAATCACAGGGAACATATATAACTATGCATCGACGTGCTTTTACAGCGTTTGTTGTATTAGAACTTTGCAGGCTTGTAATCTGTTCCCTTTGTGTGTGTTTGCTTTCTCCAACTTTTTTAAAACATTTTGGACCGAGACGCTGAAATGTCTGCCCAGTTTGTTATATGACTGTAGAGCTGTAACATATATTTCTAGGTTTTTTTTCTTTTTGCTGGTATTTTTCAAAGACTGCATTATCTTCTTTCATGAATTTATATGTTTGCTTGCGTTCACCGGATGGTTAAAGAAATAGTTTTACCTCGGCGTCACCGGGCTTAAAAAAACGTTAGGTGAGCCTGGGTGCGTTGTTTACGATTTACAGCCGAAATGTGATATTTGCGTCTTTCGATCAAATAAATCCGACTTTATCAAGTCATTTTTGAGTAGCGGGTTGCCTTCCCTCTCTGTTCCTTCTCACGTCACCTGACTAGACTGGTTAGTCTGTTTCTAGGGGCACTAACAAGAGTTGGAGTAAGTTCTGGATAGTTCTGTTCACTATCGAAGCTATCAGCTATGATTCACTAAATGGCACCTTAGTCTGCATGAATGTCTATATTTAACAGCTTGTTTAAGCTCAGGCTGTTTCAGAATCAGCATACGAGTGGAGTGTGTGCCTCAAAACTTAATCTTATCAATGCTGTTGTCTTCAGCATTTCATTGGCTCTTGTGGTTCTATTAATGGTGATACACATGCTTACAATTACGCCTTTTGAGGTTAACTCGATGGTCTAGCCAGAGCTACTTTAATTTAAGGTGAGAGAAAGTTCTGTGCAAACCACGGTGGTAATGTAATTAGTGCACTCGACGAATGCCCAGTGAAGTCAGAGTTCGCAGTTTATACTCATTTTATATTGAATTATTTTCTGTTTGACGTGTTTTTTTGAGCTTTACCAAATTTGAAAACTTTGAAAATTGCATTCAAAGTTTTGAATTCTTCATTATTAGTTATTTATGTAAGACTAGAGATGCGCGTGGCCGTGCGGATAAAACCACTGTTCCGCTGGCTGAAAAGCTGACGTACGGTGTTCGAAGCCCGCGGTAGACAGAACGGATTTTTTCTATCGGGGGTGAAATAAAAATCCTGATTCTCACACGTCGTGGCGACTGCTTTGACCAAGCGGCCTTTATCCTTCTGGTTCTATCGTTGTCCGTCGACATACACCAGCAATGGTACTATGTGTCGTAAAGATAGTTTTTTTTAAATGTAAGACTAGTTTTATTTACTTACATATCTGTGTATGTGTTGTTTATTTGCTCCTGCTGAAGGCCTACTGAGCCGAAACGTCGTTCAAATTTGTGTCGTCCATCAATTACGTAAAGCTTTAACCATACAATTTTTTCTATATATATTTTAAATTTTCCATTCGAATTCCATAGATAACAAAAATTGCAACTAAAGAATATTTAAAACGAGATGGAGAAACCAGAAATAGCATTAAAATCATAGAAGAGACATTCTACATTTATTAGAGATGTCATGCAAAAGAAGAAGACATTGAGAATACTATAACAACAGGTAGAATGAATGGAAAGAAGAGCAACGGAAAACCAAGAGAACAAATATTGAACAGCTTATCCAAATGACATACTAAAAGATCACTGACTGAAATTATGACATGCATGAAGGACCGAGTGATGTGGAGAGTGATGATCGCCTACGTCAACCGCCATGGCACCTGAAGATGATGATTTGATTTATTTATATTGCGGAACTTGAAGTGGACGTTTTATAGTCAACGCTGTACAAACATTCCATATACCTGCTGTTGTAGGTGCATTCCACTTAATGACAAAGCTTGTCAAATCATCGGACAAATGTCACCGCTGATGTCCAAAACGGAAATAGCGTTAGAGGCAAAACGGGCAATCTACAGCCCAACGTTGTGCTACCAATACTAGATCTGGACTCTAGACTCAAGAAAAGTAAGATAAATAACCATTACTGAGGTGAAATGTGTTAGATGAAAGACAGGAAACAGCTTGAAAGATAAGATCAGAAATAGGAAGTGAGAAAAGAAAAAAAGAAAACTATGAATAATTCCCACCATAGAATACATAAAGAAACAACAGATAAAATGGCCATGTGATAATACAAAATGATAAAAAAACACAAAACAAGGAGCCTTTAAAAAAACGTTGCGAGAACACGAGACTCAAGCGCGGACAACAAAAAAGATGGATTTATGGAATATTAGAAACACAAGGAAACATAACAGCAGAAGAGGCTAACAGAAAAGAAAAAAAAACTGTAAATTTATCTTTTCTAGACGTTGAAAGGTAAATGAAGGAAGGAACGAAGAAGAAGAAGTTCATTCACTGTACAATTAAAACATATGCCACGAAACTATCGACATATACATGGTATGTCCTGCACCTAGTAGTACCACGTTATTTTCCACTTAGTTCGCGATAGTTCGATGAGTCGATGACGCTTCAATATCGTGACGGCACGTCTTACAGTGATCGGCCAGAATGGCAAAGATCTCTACTTAGGGTTGGTGAGATATTCAAAGTTTTATCTGGAAAGGGTCTGTCTCCACTGGAAGATGATAGACAGCACGCACAAACGCAGTATGGAGAATAATAATTATGAAAATGCGTTTCACTTATCAGTCTGACATTCCTTGATTTATTGTATGTGTGTGTCTGAATATACGAATATATAAATAAATATATAAATATAATTATATATATAATTTATTATATATATATATACATAGGAGCAGCGATAGCTCAGTGGTTAGTGAACTGGACTACAAAGGATAAGAGGTAGGGTTCGATCCAAACCGACGGCTTCCGGGTTTACCCAGCCTTAAATGGGTACCGGATTTTTTTCTGGGAAAGTAAAGGGGCACGTGCGTAATACCGACAACATTACCCCAAAAATCATGTTATGAAGGTCTGTAAAATATATGGTCACTAACACCATATTCCCTATACGCCACTTGGCGTGACGGCGGCTCTTTACTTATATATATATATAGCGCGAACCAAAAGTAGGTGGAATGTGGATGTTTCTTGTTTGTTTGTTTGTTTGTTTGCGTTCACCAGCTTTATATCTATAGCGAAGTCCTGAGGGACTGAATTTTGCGAGAATATCGCTTGTTCCTTTTTTCCACACTTGTAGCCGTGTGTTTAGGTGTCCCTCGCAGTACAAGCAGATATTCTCCAACTTAAGAGGTACTCTCATATTTTTTTTTATTGTCGAGAGTATCAATAATTGAGGTAAATTTTTTCTAATTAACTTTTCCCTGGCTGAGGCCAATTTTGGCCTACTCTTTTCGATCTCCAACTGTCAAAGATTCTTTATCATGCGCAGAATGCACACGGGTGCTCCTGTTTTTCGCCGTTTTCCGAGAGGGTTAGACATCGGATCTCCCTACCCTGAGAGGGCTAGACATCGGATCTCCCTACCCAGAGAGGGCTAGTCATCCGATCTCCCTACCCTGAGAGGGCTAGATATCGGATCTCACTACCCAGAGAGGGCTAGACATCGGATCTCTCTACCCTGAGAGGGCTAGACATCGGATCTCACTACCCAGAGAGGGCTGACATCGGATCTCCCTACCCAGAGACGGCTAGACATCGGATCTCCCTACCCAGAGAGGGCTAGACATCGGATCTCCCTACCCAGAGAGGGCTAGACATCGGATCTCACTACTCAGAGAGGGCTAGACATCGGATCTCACTACCCAGAGAGGGCTAGACATCGGATCTCCCTACCCAGAGAGGGCTAGACATCGGATCTCCCTACCCAGAGAGGGCTAGACATCGGATCTCCCTACCCAGAGATAGCTAGACATCGGATCTCCCTACCCAGAGAGGGCTAGACATCGGATCTCCCTACCCAGAGAGGGCTAGACATCGGATCTCCCTACCCAGAGATAGCTAGACATCGGATCTCCCTACCCAGAGAGAGAGCTAGACATCGGATCTCCCTACCCAGAGACCAGGGGATGGTAAGGTCAGGAATTCGATTGTATTTATTTTTCTTATTTTCCACTGTCTGCGGTGAGAATCGAACCCGGGACCTTCTTGTCTAGAAGCCGACGTCTTACCTCTGGACCACCCAGCCAGACTGTGAATGATAAGATTAATTTTGAGATTACATACACGATTATATTGACTAATAACATTTAATTTTAATAAACAATGACTACATTACTACTTCTTCCTCTTCTTTCCTTCCTCGTCTGCCTTTCAGCGTCGAGGGGAGATACAGTTTGCGGTCTTTTGCTCTTCTGTTCGCTTCTGCTGCTGTTATGTTTCCTAGTGCTTTTAATATTCCATCGACCCATCTTTTTCGTGGTCGACCCTTGGGTCTGATGTTCTCACAACGTTTGTTGAAGGTTCGTTGTGTTGTGTTTTGTTCTTTCTGCCTTGTCACGTGGTCAAATCATTTTGTCTGTTGTTTCGTTATATATTCTATGTCGGGGGCTATTCCTAGCCTTTTTCTCATTTCTTCATTTCTGATCTTATCTCTCAGACTGTTTCCTGTCATTCGTCTAACACATTTCATCTCTGTATAGGTTATTTTTCTTATTGTTCTTGCATCTATGGCCCAGGTGTGGCATTAGTAGTACAACGTTAGGATAAATATTGTATTGTAGAGTGCCCATTTTGCCACCAGAGTTATTTCCATGTTGGACAATAGTGGTGATAACTGTCCGATGATTTGACAAGCGTTGTTGTATCCTATCTCTGCTGTTTGAGAATTATCGTTTGTCATTAGACTTCCTAGGCATTTGAATTCCTCTACTTGTTTTAGTTGTCTGCCTTCTATAGTTATGTTGATGTTCTGTTTATTTTTGGCGACATTCACGACTTCTGTTTTGTTGATGTTGATTTTCATGTTGTATTTTGTGCCTGAGATGTTGAGTCTGTTTAAGTGTTCCTGTAGGTCTTCTATTGTTTCATTACAATTACATTAAATGTATTACAATAATACTAATAATGGTATACATAATACATAAATTTAGTTATAAAACTTAATATAATACAACACAAACACCATACAATAAATCTTTCTTTCTGTTTTCATATCAAACTGACATTTTAGTTCTGATCGTGGATATTTCCTTAGTCTAGTACATTCCCTTTATTCTTAAAATTGAAACTTTATGGGAGTGGTTTCACTTTGTGACATTACACGGAAAACTTTAAAAAAAATTAAAGTAAACAATTATTATATAAATACTACTATAGTAATTAATGCTGATTGAAAAAGAAGGAGTGAAAACTGCTGGAATAAAAATGTAGATAAGAGAAAAGAGTATCTGGGTCTATGCCCTATGGGCCGGCTACGGCTCGAAATGTCAATAGATAGATAGAATGAATGCTGGCAATAAAAAGACCAAAGAGTGGCAAATCTGAGAGTTTCCTGGAACACGAAAACTTTAGGATTTAAAGAAACATCTTCTTCTAGTAAATGTATAATGTGGGAAGTGTATGTATTTTATATTCATGGAGAGACACAAATAATCAAAACAACTAAAATATCAGTGTCAAACGACTGTGATGCAAATATATTTGACATTATAAGTTCTTATTGAGGATTACACTGTTGATGATAACTTTAAGAGCTTTCAATTTGTGATGTGGTCTCTATATATAGGATGTCTAGCATCTTCAATAAAACTGAAGGTCAATGTCATTTTACAAAAGAATGGGCAGAAATGAGTAGACTTCATCTTATCTTATGTGCATTACCGGTTGGCGTAGGCGATCATGTCTTTCCACAACTTTCTACTCTCAGTGCATCGTAACAATACAGTTGTTGACTGTTTTCCATGCCATGACACCAAGCTAACTAGTATCTTCTTTCTTTGTCGTCCACGATCTCTTTTTCCCTGTATTTTGCCACTTGAAACCAAGTATTCCAACGTCTTATGATGTGCTCGAAAAATGTTGATTGTTACTTTGTGATGTTTTTTTTTTTTGGGGGGGGGGGGGGGGGGGGGGGCTCCATTTTGTTTTGGCCTCATGGATAATTTCCTCGTTGGTCTTTTTAGCAGTCAAGGGAATTTTCAACATTCTTCTGAGAATCTTTTTGGCCTCTAATCGTCTTTTCATTTGATTGTTTACTGTCCATTATTCGCTTCCATATGTCAGATTTGGCTCTTTATAGCAGCGATGAACCATCTGTATCACTTCTATTGACATAGATGTATTGCATAAGACTTAGAATGGAAAAAAGAAGTCGAAAATGATGAACTTTTAAACATAATTCAAACACGGCAAATGCCACTTTTTTTGACACATAAACAGACGTAATATCTTTCCGAATGTCTTTTTGGGGAGAGAAGTACGAGGTAAATGAGATAGATGGAGGACAAAGATGGAAGTAAAGTAAAGAGCCCCCGTCACGCCAAGTGGCGTATAGGGAAATATGGTGTTAGTGACCATAAATTTTACAGACCTTCAGCACATGATTTCTGGGGTAATGTGGTCGTTATTACGCCCATGCTGCTTTACTTTCTCAGAAAAAAATCCGGTACCCAATAAATGCTGGGTGAACCTTGGAAGCCGTCGGTTGGGATCGAACCATACGTGTTGTCCTTTGTAGTCCAGTTCACAAACCACTGAGCTATCGCGGCTCCCAAGATGGTACTAGACTGCTAATAAGAGATGGACGAGAGAACTTCAGACAGAGTGCACTGTTAATAACAGGCAGAGATCGTTGCTTAGCTAAACTTCGATGCGGAGATGGCACATGACGGTGATCATCTTAAAGTAACCTTGCCATAGATGGAAGCCAAGAAGGTCACCCGGTACAACACTTGGGAGGGGTTAGCGGCTCATGGCTGATCTCATGCGTCAGGGTTGACGAATATCAGATCTGATCAAGAACCTACTCCGCTTCTCAGCGGTGCCTCTAGATACAGACTAATCATTCTGGACAAACGAATGTAATCTAAAATATCAAGTTTAAGGTGGATGTGAAGATCAGAAAGGCGCATATACTGAGGCCATGCTGTAAACTAGCGACATAACTCATTTACACTCACGTCTTTAAGGGAGGACGAACGCAGGGATGCATCTCTCTGTACCTGTTCAACATCCATGCTGAGAAATGTAACAATGGTGGATTTGCTCAATTGGGCGCTTTTACAATAAATGGCAACATATTTCAGAACTCAGATATTCTATTGACACAGTCCTGCTTTAGAACAGGGCAGAAGGATTAAAAGAGATGATTGAGTAAAAAAAACACACAAGGAAGAGCAAAACCTCATTCTATATACGCAGAAAACTAAGATAATGTCCATTGACAAAACAAAAAACCAACCCAAAATCATCAACAGTGAAGAACTTGAAATTGTAACAAACTATGGATATCTGGGATCTGTAGTAACTAACAATGGAGACTGCCAGAATGAAGTTAGCAACATCAATACACAAATTAAGTGCCATGAAGAACTTATGGCACAACATTAGCAAGGCGGTAAAATTAATATGACTAAGGACACTTGGAGCCGCGATAGCTTAGTGGTTAGTGAATTGGACTACAAAGGACAAGGGGTAGGGTTCGATCCCAGCCGGCTGCTTCCGGGTTGACCCAGCCTTAAATGGGTACCGGATTTTTTTCTGGGAAAGTAAAGCAGCACGGGCGTAATACAGACCACATTACCCCAAAAATCATGTGCTGAAGGTCTGTAAAATATAGGGTCACTAACACCATATTTCCCTATACGCCACTTGGCATGACGGGGTACTTTACTTTACTAAGGACATGTATCTTCCCAATAGGAAACAGACAAATAAGTGCAGTGCTGCGGTAAAGCTGATAGCAGGTGCAAGTAGGGGCGTGTAACGTTCACTTCTTACAAGCTATGGTGACAGCTTCCAAAAAGAGGATCACAACAAAATACTGACGTTTCGGCCCACACGCGAATTTCCTATCTTCCCGATAACAAACTTATGGTTGTGAATCATGGACAATCTCGAAAATAGGAAAGAAGAAAATGTATTCTTTGGAAACAAAGTGCTACAGAAAAATCCGTAAGAGACCTTGAGTAATGAAAAATAGCAATGAGGAAATTAAAAGATGTAAACATTAAAAAGAACTGTTTTATAAACACCATTCTAAAGAGTAAATTACAATACTATGGCCACGTCAAAAAACAAGGCGAGTTGGACAGAACAATAATGGGAGACATGGTTCCTGGGCAATGAATCAGGGGCAGACGAAGAAGAAGGTGGTTTCAAGACGTCAAAGAGACCTTGAACATGACAATAGAAGAAGTGGGAGATCTGGCTAGAGACAGAGATTCTTTCAGACGGGCTGTGGTAAATGTAACGTTCTGTAGGAGATCTGGCTGGAGACAGAGATTCTTTCAGACGGGCTGTGGTGAATGTAACGTTCTGTGGGAGATCTGGCTAGAGACAGAGATTCTTTCAGACGGGCTGTGGTGAATGTAACGTTCTGCGGGAGATATAGCTGAGACAGAGATTCTTTCAGACGGGTTGTGGTGAATGCAACGTTCTGTGGGAGATCTGGCTGGATACAGAGATTCTTTCAGACGGGCTGTGGTGAATGTAACGTTCTGTGGGAGATCTACAGCTAGTTTTAACTTCTATGTTGGAACCATCGATTTTCGTGATAACAGGGCCTTCCATAACCATATCCATGTATGTATGTATAGATGGAAATATTCATGTATGTACGTAATCACATACACATGTATATATTTATGTACATAGGTACTTGCATATATATATATAATAGAGCTAATTTCCAATATTAGGAAGAAACAATCATAATTTTTGGTCATGTAATGAGAAGAGAACAACTGGAATATATTGTAACAACTGGGACAATTGAGGGTCGAAAAGATAGAGGGATGCAAAGAGAAAAATAAATAACAGACAGCTTAAGAGGATGGCTTGGCAGAAGGTCAACAACAGAAATGATAAATAGCTGCCGAGATCGAAAGTTGTGGAAAGACATGATCACCTACGCCAGCAGGCCCGGTACTTGATGATGATGATGATATATATATATATATATATATATATATATATATATATATATATATGTATATATGAGTATGTGTAAGTATATATTTATGTGCTTATATGAGTGGATGTGTACATGTACGTATGTGGATATGTATGTATGTTTGTAGGTATGTTTGTACGTGTGTTTGTATGTGTGATTGTATGTATGTTTTTACGTATGTTTGTATGTATGTTTGCCCGTATATTTGTATGTATATATGTACACGTATATACACGTATATACACGTATGTTTGTATGTATGTTTGTATGTATGTATGTATGTATGTATGTATGTATGTATGTATGTATGTATGTATGTATGTATGTGTGCATGCATGCATGTATGTATGTATGTTTTATATGTATGTATGTATGTTTTTTATGTATGTATGTATGTTTTTATGTATGTATGCATGTATTTATGTATGTATGTTTGTTTTTATGTATATGTATGTATGTATGTATGTATGTATGTATGTATGTATGTATGTATGTATGTATGTATGTATGTATGTATGTTCGTATGTTTTTACGTATGTATGTATGTATGTATGTATGTATGTTCGTATGTTTTTACGTATGTATGTATGTATGTATGTATGTTTGTATGTTTTTACGTATGATTGTTCAAAATGACATTCGTTTGTTGACTGGGTTTTCCCGATACAACTTTTGTTATTTAGATTTTAAAAAAGAACACTGCCTCCAGCGGTTGACTGCTTGGATAATGCTCAGTTGATGTATGTCGTGGGTTGTTCTGGCGGGTTGGTAGTCGTTGACATCCTCGTTGTTTACGTGGGATATTATCTAATCTTCTTTTCAACTTGATAGATCTTTCATTCGAGGTTGGTGATTTAACAGCTGTAGAGGCCAATACATATTTGCGACAGATGCTCTCTTGTGCAGCTCACTCACTGTTTAGTGAGGTACCCAAGAGAGTAGGGGATTACACAAGTCAACCCTGACAGAAAATCCGAAGAAAGAGACACTAAGGCAGTCGATTTTGTATTATTCATTTTCTGGTATCCCCTCCAGCTCAGGTTTGGCTCTAAACCCAAGATCCTCGTCCTTCCATCAGTAAACAAAATATAGGATTTATGATGGAAATAGCGTGAATTGGGCAGAATAGTATCTCCATATTACTCCCACAATTGTAAAAGGCAATTGCTACCGTTAAAGATAAAAGCTGGGATAATCTTGCAGATGATGAAGACAACATTTGAGAAACCATTAGGTCAAAGTTAGAAAAATAAATGATGGAAAAGAAATGATGGAAGAGAAATGATGGAAAAGAAATAATGGAAGAGAAATGATGGAAAAGAAATGATGGAAGAGAAATGATAGAAAAGAAATGATGGAAAAAAATGATGGAATAGTAATGATGGAAAAGAAATAATGGAAGAAAAATGATGGAAAATAAATGATGGAAAAGAAATGATGGAAAAGAAATAATGGAAGAGAAATTATGGAAAAGAAATAATGGAAGAGAAATAATGGAGATGAAATGATGGAAAAGAAATAATGGAAGAGAAATGATGGAAAAGAAATGATGGAAGAGAAATGATGGAAGAGAAATGATGGAAAAGAAATGATGGAATAGAAATGATGGAAAAGAAATGATGGAAGAAAAATGATGGAAAAGAAATGATGGAAGAAAAGTGATGGAAAAGAAATGATGGAAAAGAAATAATGGAAGAGAAATAATGGAAAATAAATGATGGAAGAGAAATGATGGAAAAGAAATGATGGAAAAAAATGATGGAAGAGAAATGATGGAAAAGAAATGATGGAATAGAAATGATGGAAAATAAATAATGGAAGAGAAATGATGGAAAATATATGATGGAAAAGAAATGATGGAAAAAAATGATGGAAAAGAAATGATGGAATAGAAATAATGGAATAGAAATGATGGAAAAGAAATGATGGAAAAGAAATGATGGAAAAGAAAAGATGGAAAAGAAATAATGGAATAGAAATGATGGAAGAAAAATGACGGAAAAGAAATGATGGAAGAAAAGTGATGGAAAAGAAATGATGGAAAAGAAATAATGGAAAAGAAATAATGGAAAAGAAATGATGGAAGAGAAATGATGGAAAAAAATGATGGAAGAGAAGTGATGGAAAAAAAATGATGGAAGAGAGATGATGGAAGAAAGGTGATGGAAAAGAAATGATGGAAGAGAGATGATGGAAAAGAAATGATGGAAGAGAGATGATGGAAAAGAAATGATGGAAGAGAGCTGATGGAAAAGAAATGATGGAAGAGAGATGATGGAAGAAAGGTGATGGAAAAGAAATGATGGAAGAGAGATGATGGAAAAGAAATGATGGAAGAGAGATGATGGAAAAGAAATGATGGAAGAGAGATGATGGAAAAGAAATGATGGAAGAGAGACGATGGAAAAGAAATGATGGAAGAGAGATGATGGAAGAAAGGTGATGGAAAAGAAATGATGGAAAAGAAATGATGTAAGAGAGATGATGGAAGAAAGGTGATGGAAAAGAAATGATGGAAAAGAAATGATGGAAGAGAGATGATAGAAAAGAAATGATGGAAGAGAGATGATGGAAAAGAAATGATGGAAGAGAGATGATGGAAAAGAAATGATGGAAGAGAGATGATGGAAAAGAAATGATGGAAGAGAGATGATGGAAGAAAGGTGATGGAAAAGAAATGATGGAAAAGAAATGATGGAAGAGAGATGATGGAAAAGAAATGATGGAAGAGAGATGATGGAAAAGAAATTATGGAAGAGAGATGATGGAAAAGAAATGATGGAAGAGAGATGATGGAAGAAAGGTGATGGAAAAGAAATGATGGAAAAGAAATGATGGAAGAGAGATGATGGAAGAAAGGTGATGGACAAGAAATGATGGAAGAGAGATGATGGAAGAGAAAAGAGACCTATCTACACTATTTCTACAACTGAACCTCTTTTTTAATATCAGCAAAGTCAGCCATGACAGAAGCCTGTTCTTTTCAGCACCGAATGTTAATATTCGATATCAGTATCTGCCTGTTTTCAACCGCATATTAAAAACTCACAAGGCTATGTGTGCATGTTTTAACATCTATGCTGAGAAGATCATGAGAAATGTCAGAAACGATGCCAATATTATGCAATGTGAACTTTTGACAATAATTGGCAACATAAAACTAGATTTCTCAAAAGTGCAGTTTAGATGAAACAATTGAGTGCGATTAATGAAAAGTAAAAAGCAAAACCTCTATTTAAACATGCATTGGGAGCTCCAAAAAAACATCAGAAAGAAAACAATCAACATTTTTCAGGCACACCATGAGAAGAGAAAAGTTGGAATACTTGGTTACAACAGGCAAAATACATGGAAAGAGAGATCGCTAACGACAAAGAGAGAAAATACTGGATAGTTTGGTGTCATGTCATGGACAAAAATCAACACCAGAACTGATACGATGCACTTTAGATAGAAAATTGTGGAAGGACATGATAGTCTACGCCAACCGGTATGGCACATGATGATGATGATATACATACACGTATACAATGGACATTGCATTTCTCAAATTATTTCATCTAAGAATAATAAAGAGCATGTACTGGCAGCAAACAGCGGCCATAAGAACTGGATATTAATTGGGTATGTTTCAACAAATAAAACAGGGTGTTAGACAAGGTTGTGTGCTGTTACCATATTTATTTCATATGTATAGTGAGATTATTGTAACATCCATAAGGGGTATGTCTGGAATAACAACTGGACGTGATAATATAAATAACCTCAGATATGCTGCTGATACAGTCTTAATTGTTAAGAGTGAAATGAGTTACAAGAAATGTTGGACATTATAGTGAAGGAAAGCAAAAGTAAAGGACTGAGCCTTAATAGCAAAAAGACAGAAGTAATGGTAGCAACATAGAAAAAGATCATCACAACGCACAATAAAGATAATTGGAACTGATAAGGTCAGATGGTAGATGTACAACAGAGGTGAGATACAGAATGGCCCAGGCAGAAGCAGCTTTCCAAAAAATGAGGAAGATACTTTGCAATCCATTTTTGACAATAGAAACAAGAAAAAGAGTTCTTAAATGATGTGAATCATAAACAATAGGACAACAGACAAGAAAATCACTGGGGGCTGTAGAAATGTGGTTTTACAGAGAAATGTTGAGAATACCATGGACAGCTAAGAAGAGTAATGAAAACGTTCTGAAAGAGGCCAAAGCAAAAAGAGAGCTAATATCCAATATTAGGAAAAAATAATAATCATTTTGTGACCATGTAGTGAAAAGGGAACAGCAAGACTATATATTCTGACAGCTGAGAGAATTGACGGACGAAGAGTTGCAAAGAGAAAAGATAACAGACAGCTTAAGAGAATGGCTTGGCAGAAAGTCAACAACAGAGGTGATAAATAACTGTCAAGATCGAAAGTTGTGAAGAGACACGATTACCTACGCCTGCCGTCATGGTACTTGATGATAATGATGATGAAACATGCATAAAACTGTGATAATGATGATGAAACATGCATAAAACTGTGATAATGATGATGAAACATGCATAAAACTGTGATAATGATGATGAAACATGCATAAAACTGTGATAATGATGATGAAACATGCATAAAACTGTGATAATGTTGACGAAACATGTATAAAACTGTGATAATGATGATGAAACATGCATAAAACTGTGATAATGATGATGAAACATGCATAAAACTGTGATAATGATGATGAAACATGCATATAACTGTGATAATGATGATGAAACATGCATAAAACTGTGATAATGATGATGAAACATGCATAAAACGGTGATAATGATGATGAAACATGCATAAAACTGTGATAATGATGATGAAACATGCATAAAACGGTGATAATGATGATGAAACATGCATAAAACGGTGATAATGATGATGAAACATGCATAAAACTGTGATAATGATGATTGACAAAGCAAAAGCAAACTCTAAATCATCATCAAAGACGAAATTGTAACACACCATGAGTGTTTGGGATCTTCAGGAACTAATCGTGAAGAATGCCACACGGAGATAGAACAAAAAGTGAAACGTTATTGGTTATTGGTTATTGGTTATGGAAGGCCTCGGTATCACAGCAAACGAATTAAAATCCATAATTGCTCAACCGCCCGTGCCACTGGAATCATCCGAATTACTAACTCATCTCCCAAACAAAGAAAGGTAACTGTAGTCCACATCGTAGCAGTCTCAGCACACGCCAAAAGACATAAGGCGAAACCGCGCAGAAAGTGAACACAGCCAACTGTTCCCTGTCATACGATATCATCATTCATCGTAAACAAGCGGGATATCGAAGCAGGATGAAAACGGATGAACCACAGCTCACAAGTGAAACGTAAAACACAAGAATCAATTAAGTACATTTGACACGACATCAAAAAGAGAGTAGTTGTAACAGCTACCGAGAAAATGTATATTCCAGATAGCAACATACGATTGTCAATTATGGACAATCTCACAAAAAATAATGAAGAAACGTGGTTCATGGGAAGCAAAATGCTACAGAAAAATCCACACGATAAAGGAAAAGAGAAATAAACACATATTAAAGTAACAACATATTGTAGACAACGTAGCTTATAAAGATCTTACATAGGAAATTAAAATAGTACGACCACGTCAAAAGATTTAGTGGGCTGGAATGAACAATAATGGAAGGTAAGGTTTCAGAACAGACGCGACAGGGGTAGGCCAAGAAAAAGGTGGTTTCAGGACATAAAAGAGACCTTGAACTTAACAACAGAAACGTGTAAGACAGAGATTCTTTCTGACGAATTGTGATGAATGGAAAGTAGTTTTGTGGGAGACCTGATTTGAGACAGACACACCAGATGATGATGATGATGATGATAAAATAATTAAATATATGTTTAACAACATGCCCTCGTGTATATGAGAGTCAAAATGTTTGGGATTTTATTATGACTGAAATAAGTAAAATATCTAAAAATTGATGTCAACTGTCGCTTTTCTCTCGGCATTCATCTCTCAATGTAATGCACGTCTCTCATCGCTTCTTCACCTTTATGGTGTCCGGTTGTAGAGCTCTCTTTGTGCCACGAAACACATCTCCAGGTCAATACCGTCATTGCGCAGCAACGTGGGTATGACGTCATTTCCCATCTACTTTATTCACCCTAACTTGTCACTCAATGACGTTTTCCTGTTCTCAGACTTGAAGAATCCGTTTCGTCGACGTTTTTCTAACTGCCAAATTTGATTACTGAACAGAAGAAAAAGTTCTGGACCAGACGTAGGAGTCCTAGCCTTGGGTTTGTGTCAGGCATGTCGTAAGAGGCGACCAAGGAAGTTTGGAATCGTCGCCTGTATAGTCGAGTAGGACGTGCACGGTGCAACATTGTCAACATAATTTAACCGATGCATTTTTGGAAATGCTGTTATAAATGGAGCGGGTATGGAAAATTCCAGACTCCATAGAAGTTGGTTCCGTGGATAGAAAAGAATCGCCTGGATGGGTGAAAACATAAAGAAGGACTAAATTTTACAACAATTTTTTGGAATTTGCCTTGGATCCTTCTTCTACGGCTCAAAACCTTTGGGCCGGCCCGAGTGTACACACTTAGTTATGGTCTTGCATTTCCACCGCTCTGCTTATTGTACCAGTTATTTACAAATCTTTTAGGGTGTCATCTATATTTTTGCCATCAATTGTCCATGACTGACATCTTCATCAAGCACTACAATTTTATTTTTGCATATTGCCAGATCTTCCTTTCAACTGGAGCTGTCCAAAAAGGGTCCAGATAAGCATTTTAATCATACACTGTTGCGAAATGAATATTTTAATCTTTTATTTTCAAAGTGGAAACTTGAACTGAAATATTTCTGCTTGATCAATGTTTTATTTTTAGTTAACAACAGCAAATGTAGCTACGTCAGAGCTTAAGAATCCTGGAATTCGATTTTTTAAAATGTTGCCAATATCATCAGATAGTATATCCTTTGCAGAACGTTGCGCTCACCACAGACGGTCTGAAAGAATCTCTTGTCTCTAGCCAGATCTCCCACAGAACGTTGCATTTACCACTGCTGGTCTGAAAGAATCTCTTGTCTCTAGCCAGATTTCCCACTTCTGCTACTGTCATGTTCTAGGTCACCTTGATTTCTTGAAACCACCTTCTTCTTGTTCTGCTGCTGACGTGTAACCCGGGAACCGTGCCTTCCGTTTTGTGTTCTTTTTGCTGTCATGATTTCTCAACAGCTTGCAATCAATCAGCTGTTTGTCATTGTTTTCTTTTTTGTTCTGGCCACTTAATAAATTAGGTCTCTGTTATTTTATTCCATTACCATCATAACCATCATTCATCATCGTCAAAATTATGTGCCACACCAGCAGGCGTAGGCGATCATGTCTTTCCACAATCTTCTATCCACAGTGCATCGTATCCGTTTCGTTGTTGATTGTTTTCCATGCCATGACACCAAGCTATCTAGTATTTTCTCTCTTTGTCGTCAGCGATCTCTCTTTCCCTTGTATTTTGCCACTTGTAACCGAGTATAGTAGACAAAAATATGAATTGAAATCAACGGCCACAACATAAATAATTTGCGATATGCAGATGACACAGTCTTAATAGCAGAGACAGAGAATGAACTACAAGAAATGATAGACATAATAGTAAAAGAAAGCAACAAGCAAAGGTCTCAGTCTGAATAGTAAGAAAACAGAAGTAATGGTCATATCGAAGAAACAATCATCACCAGCATGCAGCATAAAAATAAGGAATAATAGAACAAAGAAGTATGTGTTAGCACTCGGAAAAATTGACAGACAAACAACAATAGAAAAAAACGAAGAACAATATATGGTCCGAAGTGGGATCGAACCCGTACTCAGTGGCACCGCGCCTTGCCACGAGAAGCCGAACGCTTGGTACACTGCCACGCAGCCAACTAAAAAATTGGCTATTGCAGTAGTGTCTTCCACGAAAGGCGATCTCAATGACTATAGCATAGGGTAACGATCACAGACCGGAAATAAATTGTATATTTGTACTTTCCTATTAATGCAAGTATCTCCCAGTAGGGCTGAATACTTGTGTTGTAGACAAACATTTATTGGACGAAACAGCACGAATAGTAGTTCCCAGTTTATATACTGGGTACAAATAATAATAAATTATTATTTGTACCCAGCATAAAAATAAACAGGACAAATTTAAAACAAGTGCAACGCGTCAAATATTTGAGCAATAATAACATCGGATGGAAGATGCACCACAGAAATAAAAAGCAGAATAGCTGATGTCAAAGAGTTTGAGGATTGTGCCTGAAGTAGTGTTCTCAGCTTGAAATAGACATTTAGGATGCAAGTACAATGATCCTGAAGCTCGTAGGAAGTATTGACATATTATACTCTCTGAGGGATGTAAATACTAACATGGGCATATTAAATGAAACCAGTAATTTATTGAGCAAGGCTGCCATATGAACTGCACTGATGGGACATAGTGCTTGCTGATTAATATTTTTTTTCATTAACAAAATATTACCAGTAATTCATGTGTACAAATATGTGATTTTTTTTGTCAATGCATTATATTTGGGGTAGAAGAATCTCAAATACATGACACTGCACATATCACAGTAAACACATTAAATGTTAAAACAGAGAATGTACTAAAACAAGTACATATATTCAAGAATTCCCTTAGAATGTCTCTTGAAGAAGAAATAATTTCCCGAATCGGAAAGTTTAGTTTAGTTTAGTTTAGCTTAGTTTAGTAACATTCAGTTTAGGGCATCGTCATTGCAGATCGAACAAATATATAATTGCTGAGATGTGCTCCGAAGTATGTTCATCAACGTGTAGCGACTAACGACACCGGTGTTGTGTTGGTTCATAGATCCAGCTTGGGTGCCTGCGCTCTGGTCTGGCATCTCCCAGGGTGCCTGCGCTCTGGTCTGGCATCTCCCAGGGTGCCTGCGCTCTGGTCTGGCCCACATTGACGTTATATTCGTCTAGTCTGTTCATTGCTGCTGATTCAAGGTCATTCTTTTAAAAATGTTTCTCATTTTGCTTGAACGATGATGTCAACTGTAAATGAAACAAGTGACAATCATTATCTAACATCTTGCACAATCTCTTTTTTCCCACTTTATGAAGAGATCCTTAATCGTCTCTCTCTTTTAATTTAATAAAACGCTTAAAAAATTTTTTTTTGCACTATTATTTTGTTTCAGTTTAGATTTTCTGCATTTTCGTATTTTAATTTCGATAGCGAGTGCACGATTTAAAAAAACGTACAGGATTGAGCATTTTCTTGTATACAATATTTGTGTTGAAATACAATATTGCCAAATGAAACTGTGTAATCCTAACATTTATCTTGTTTTGCGATTGTCTGGATAGAGTATAACATTTTTTTAAAATTAATAAAATTGATATTATATTCAATAAACATAAGAAATATAATGTTTATGTAATATAATATCAATTGTATGATATATATATATATATATATATATATATACATATTTATTTATTTATTTATTTATAAAGAAGACATAAAGAAGCAACAGATAAAATGGTTTGCCTACGTGATTAGCAGACAGATCAAAATACAACTTATCGAACTTTAAATATTCAATTATTTAATACGCAATTCAATACATGAAAAGAGGCCGTGCTCCAGGTTCCGACAATATAACAATCGAAGAGATAAATACATTAGGAGAGCTGGGAGTACAAGTCATAACAAAATTACTCAATGACATATATAACACTGGACACATACCCGAAGATCTACTAAAATCTATCTTTGTAGCCATACCGAAGAAGTCAAGCGCCACTGATTGTGAAGACCATCGCACTATTAGTCTCATGAGCCATTTGACGAAACTATTACTAAGAATCATCATGAGACGTGTAAGAAACAAAATAAAACCAGAAATAAGTGAGGAACAATGTGGATTTGTGGAAGGAAAGGGCACCAATAATGCAATATACATCTTAAGAACATTGATAGAAAGATCTATAGAGGTAAAGAAAGATATGTATGTGTGTGTGTGTGTGTGTGTGTGTGCGCGCGTGCGTGCGTGCGCGTGTGTGTGTGTGTGTGTGCTCTTTATAGACCACACAAAAGCATTTGACAAAGTAAAGCATGTGGAAATAATAAATATGTTGTCAATACTGGATAGACAGATCCAGTCACAGAATGAACTAGATGTATTTATGATGCCTGGCTTCGTCTCCATTCTCCTGCGCCTTTTGTCTTCTGAATTTGATATAAGCGCTATCTGAAAGGTTTTTATATCATTTTTACTTCTGTTGTCCGTGTGCTACGATCAGCAGCCAAACTTTTTCCATTTCTATCACTTATAGAGAATTCCCTCAAGGAAGCCCTGCGAACTTCCTTATATCTCAGCACTGGTCTGCCCTTTGATCTCTTTCCGTCCTTAAGTTCGCCATACAATATTTGTTTGGGAATACGATTGTTTGCCATTCTTCTTTCATGGCCCAGCCACCTTAGTTTACGAATCCTAAGTGTTGCTATGATGGATGGGAGTTTGGCTCGTTGTAAGGCATTAGAGTTAGTTACTTTGTCCTGCCATTATAATCTTTCGAAAGCAACGTATATGAATGCTGTTTAATCTTTTCTCCTGCCCTGCATAGGTAGTCCAAGTTTCTGATCCGTATAGAAATGTACTAAGCACACAACTGTGGTAAATTTGAATCTTAGTCGTGAGTGTTAATTTGGTGTCAGCACATGATCTATCTCTACGTTTAACAAATGTGGAAACTGCCTTTCCAATTAGGGAATGTATTCCTCCATCAAGGGAGACAGTAGTTGTGATCGTAGAACACTGTCACAGATTCAATGGGTGTGTTATTTAATGATATAACTGCGGGACCGGCTACACCTTGTTGAAGCACCACAGTCTTCTGTATAAAAATATTTGTCTGCTCTGACGATTTGGCAGTTTTGTCTGCTTGACGACTTAACAGCTTTGTCTGCTTGACGACTTAACAGCTTTGTCTGCTTGACGACTTAACAGCTTTGTCTGCTTGAAGGTTTGTCAGCATTGTCTGCTCTGACGGTTTGGCAGCTTTGCCTGCTCTGACGGTTTAACAGCTTTGTCTGCTCTGACGGTTTGGCAGCTTTGTCTGCTCTGACGGTTTGGCAGCTGTGTCTGGTATGGCGGTTTAACAACTTTGTCTGCTCTGACGGTTTGGCAGCTTTGTCTGCTCTGACGGTTTGGCAGCTGTGTCTGGTCTGGCGGTTTAACAACTTTGTCTGCTCTGACGGTTTGCGGCTTTGTCTGCTCTGGCGGTTTAACAACTTTGTCTGCTCTGGCGGTTTGGCAGCTTTGTCTGGTCGGGCGGTTTAACAGCTTTGTCTGCTCTGACGGTTTGCAGCTTTGTCTGCTCTGGCGGTTTAACAACTTTGTCTGCTCTGACGGTTTGCAGCTTTGTCTGCTCTGGCGGTTTAACAACTTTGTCTGCTCTGACGGTTTGGCAGCTTTGTCTGCTCTGACGGTTTGGCAGCTTTGTCTGCTCTGACGGTTTGGCAGCTTTGTCTGCTCTGACTGTTTAACAACTTTGTCTGCTCTGATGGTTTGTCAGCTTTGTCTGCTCTGACTGTTTAACAACTTTGTCTGCTCTGACGGTTTGGCAGCTTTGTCTGCTCTGACGGTTTGGCAGCTTTGTCTGCTCTGACGGTTTGGCAGCTTTGTCTGCTCTGACTGTTTAACAACTTTGTCTGCTCTGACGGTTTGGCAGCTTTGTCTGCTCTGACGGTTTGGTAGCTTTGTCTGCTCTGACGGTTTGGCAGCTTTGTCTGCTCTGACTGTTTAACAACTTTGTCTGCTCTGACGGTTTGGCAGCTTTGTCTGCTCTGACGGTTTGTCAGCTTTGTCTGCTCTGACGGTTTGGCAGCTTTGTCTGCTCTGACGGTTTGGTAGCTTTGTCTACTTGACGGTTTGTCAGCTTTGTCTGCTCTGACGGTTTGTCAACTTTGTCTGCTCTGACGGTTTGTCAGCTTTTTCTACTCTGACGGTTTGTCAGCTTTTTCTACTCTGACGGTTTGTCAGCTTTTTCTACTCTGACGGTTTGTCAGCTTTTTCTACTCTGACGGTTTGTCATCTTTTTCTACTCTGACGGTTTGTCATCTTTTTCTACTCTGACGGTTTGTCAGCTTTTTCTACTCTGACGGTTTGTCAGCTTTTTCTACTCTGACGGTTTGTCAGCTTTTTCTACTCTGACGGTTTGTCAGCTTTTTCTACTCTGACGGTTTGTCAGCTTTTTCTACTCTGACGGTTTGTCAGCTTTGTCTGCTCTGACGGTTTGACAGCGTTGTCTGCTTGGCAGTCTGACAGTTTTATCTGCTTCGACTGCTTTTCTGCGTTGACTTTTCTGAAGATTTGTCTTTTCGACTCTTTTTCTGCATTGGTTGCTCTGATGGCTTTGTCTCCTCTTACAACTGTGTTCGTATGGCTTTGTCTGCTTGACGACTCTGGATTGTTTGCTGCGAATGTGACCAGTAGAACAAAATTAAAGATATAGATCAATTAGCTCATTCTTACAGCCTTAATCTAAATTTGATGATGTCGTTGAATTTATTTAAAAAAAAAATATTTATTCCTTTTTGAAATAATTTTATCCTGTTTTAATTTAGAGTATCTTGATTCTTGGTTTGTGTCTGCATACATACATTTCTATGTTTGTTCCTCTCTCTCTCTCTCTCTCTCTATATATATATATATATATATATATATATATATATATATATCATCATCGTGTGCCCTCTCCGCAACGAAGGTTGGCTACCATGGATCGCCATTCTTCTCTGTTTCTTGCTTTGATGGTGCAGGCTGACATAGATTGACTTGTCCATCTTTTGATGTTACTCGTCCATGTTAGTCTTGGTCTGCCTCTGCCTCTTTTGCCTTGTATTTTTCCTTCCAATATTACTTTTAGTAGGCTGTTGTGTCTTTTAACATGCCTCAAAAATTTAAATTGTCTCGTCTTAATTGTGTTCAGCAGTTCTCTTTTTATTTTCAGTTGTTTTAAAACTTCATCGTTTGTTGTCTTTTGTTTCCATCCAATTCTATAAATCTATTCTTCTATTCAATCTATTCTTCTATAAATCCACATTTCATTCAAAGGCTTCAATTTTCTGTTCTGTTTTCTTGTCTAATGTCCAAGTTTCTGCACTATACAGGAATATTGAGAAGACGTAACATTTTGCCATTCTTAGTTTCAGCCCTGCTGATATTTGTTTTGTCTATATTTATATATATATATATATATATATATATATATATATATATACGGACACTGGTTGGTCTCGCGGCAAGACCTCGTTTTCGAGGCAGAGAGGTTTCAAGTTCAAACCTCGGCTGCACCAGTTATAATTTTTATTTCTGATTTCTCTCAGCGGCAACCGCCCTTGATCTAAGCAGCGAGGCCCGGTGGAGCGGATATGGGGAATTCCTGACCACAATAATAATAGCTCTCTGGATAGAATAGAAATTCACAGAAATAGAAACAAAGGAGAAAAAGTGGATAGTGCAAAGGCGATAGATAGACAGACAAGCAGACAGACATGTAGACAGACAGATAGCTAAATAGACAGACAGACATACAGAGAAATAGATAGATAGATAGATAGATAGATAGATAGATAGATAGATAGATAGATAGATAGATAGATAGATAGATAGATAGATAGATAGATAGATTAGATAGATAGATAGATAGATAGATAGATAGATAGATAGATAGATAGATAGATAGATAGATAGATAGATAGATAGATAGATAGATAGATAGATAGATAGATAGATAGATAGATAGATAGATAGATAGATAGATAGATAGATAGATAGATAGATAGATAGATAGATAGATAGATAGATAGATAGATAGATAGATAGATAGATAGATAGATAGATAGATAGATAGATAGATAGATAGATAGATAGATAGATAGATAGATAGATAGATAGATAGATAGATAGATAGATAGATAGATAAATGGATGGATGAATGGATGGATGGATGGATGGATGGATGGATAGATAGATAGATAGATACAGCTGAGAAAAAATTGGAAACCCTGTAATATACAGAAGAACGTTCGTGTGTGAGTGTTGTGGTGAAGGCATACAAAGACACGAGTTAGAAGAAGCCAAGGAAAGATGTGAATAATTTGAAGCTAACGTCAGTCGCAGGAAGGTATGGCGTGGGCAGCCTGTCACATCACTTGAGATGAATTAAGTGTTGTCATTTGAGAGGCCAGAAGCCTGCTTTTAAGATTGCAAAACAGATAATGTTCTGATGAATTTTACAAAATGGATTCATTCATCTGGTTATTTAAAATAGCCTCTTAACTTGTCTGAGATATGGACATACTTTTATCATCATCATCATTAACATTGTCATCACCACTATCATCATAGGTATCAGTCATCATTGTCATCATTATCATCATAACCATCATCACGATCATTAGCACAACTATCAAGAACTAAATCATTACATCACCATCATAATCTGCATCACCACCACCATCAACATCATCATTATCACCATCCCCATCATCATCATCATCACCATCATCACCACCACCAACATCATCACCATCACTAATATCATAACCACCCCCAACATCATCACCATCATCACCACCACTAATATCATCACCACCACCAACATCATCACCATCATCACCACCACCAACATCATAACCATCAACACCACCACCAACATCATCACCATCATCACCACCACTAATATCATCACCACCAACATCATCACCACCACTAATATCATCACCACCACTATCACCATCATCATCATCAGCAGCATCATCACCACTTTTTCATCACCACCATCATCAGCATCATCAACATCACCACTATCACCATCACCATCATCATCATCATCACCATCATCACCACCACTAATATCATCATCACCACCAACATCATCACCATCATCACCACCACTAATATCACCACCATCAACATCACCATCATCACCACCACTAATATCATCACCACCACCAACATCATCACCATCATCACCATCATCACCACCACTAATATCACCACCATCAACATCACCATCATCACCACCACTAATATCATCACCACCACCATCACCATCATCATCATCATCAGCAACATCATCACCACTTTTTCATCACCATCATCACCATCATCAGCATCATCAACATCATCATTATCACAATCCCCATCATCATCACTATCATCACCATCACCACCATCACCATCAATATCATCACCACCATCAATATCTTCACCATAACCACCGGGGGAGTAGAAGCGACTGAGTACTGCCCTGCGGTCGCAATAGCAGGGTCGGCGCACCATCAGCCGACCAAGACCTAGCAGTTCTACCTCCTCGTGGTCTCCCCTGGAAACAGTCTGAGTCAAACCAGACTGGCTAACAGAAGCTAGGATCGCCGTGTTCCCTGTAGTGGTGGCTGTTACTGATATAGAGGACCCAGTATTGCAGTACCTCTGGGCTGGACTAGTAGTTTCCCAGCATAGCTTGGGATAGACGAACTCCAACCTCTCCAGTAAGAGCCGGGAATGTCAAGAAAGCCATTACGACCCGCCACATCTTATGAGTCAAAGGGCAACATGCTCGCACCAACTCGTGGCAATCCGTCAACAACAACCATAACCACCATCACCACCACCATCATCATCATTATTATCACCATCGCCATCATCATTTTTATCAACATCACCACCATCCATGACCATCACTATCGTCACCGTCTCCACGATCATCATCAACATCAGCATCATCACCATCATAATCAACACCACCGCCATCACCATCATTATCAGTATAATTACCATCACCACCACCACTATCACCACCATCGTCATCATCACCATCCCCTCCTCCACTATCACCACCATCATCAATAACACCATCACAATCACCATCACCACCGTCATCACCATCACTACCACCACAAACACCATCATCATCGTCATCATCATCAATACCGCCATCACCACCATTAACATCATCCTCATAATCATCAAAACCACCACCACCATTATCATAGATCTTATGTTCATGGAGCCAACTCTATGCATTTCATTTGTCCCCTATTCCTTGTCAGTTCTGTTACTTATATCTTTCCAGTCTAGCTTACTTTGATATTTAATCTAGTATTTTGAAGCAATTCCCTGCTTTTTCTTTCTATCTTGCACTTTGTTACAAATTTCAAGCATTCTTCTCACCGCAGAGTAAAATAAAGAAAGAAACTGCTTTTTTTCCCAACGTTTTCTCGGTGTATTACTTCATTTATCACGTCTTCTATTACTAATTTTACCTCTCCATAGCATTATGAAATCGCCAATCAACCACTAATATCTTCAGTAATCAAGAAAAGACGATGGCCATATGTTGGACATGTGATGAGGAGAGATAACCGAATAATAAAGCAAGCTCTCATGTGGGAAACAACAGGTAGGATAAGAGGCCGAACCAGGGAGACACTGAGAAGAACATTGATTAGAGAGGCAAGAGCAGCAGGAATCGACTCCCTCAATGAGATTGAGTTGCTTGCACAGAACAGAGACAAATGGCGAGATTTGATAAAAGATCTTTACAAGGATTGAAAATAGAATAAAAATAAAATAGAATAAAAATAAAATAGAATAAAAATAAAATAGAATAAAAATTAGGATATGAGAGAAAAAGTATATGGGTCTATTATGGGCGGCTACAGCTCGAAAGGTCAATAGATAGATAGACAGTATTATGTCTTTATTTACCTCTTCATGGTATCATGGCTTATTTATCACTCCATGATATGTGGCTTTATTTACCTTTCTATGGTATTATATCTTTATTTGGGACCCGCGATAGCACAGTGGTTAGTGAACTAGACTACAAAGGACAAGAGGTAGAATTCTATCTCAAACGACAGCTTCCGGGTTTACCCAGCCTTAAATGGGTACCCGATTTTTTTTCTGGGAAAGTAAAGAGACACGGGCGTAATACTGACCACATTACCCCAAAAATCATGTGCTGATAGTCTGTAAAATTTATGGTCTCTAACACCATATTTCCTACACGCCACTTAGTGTGACGGGGCTCTTTACTTTACTTTATTTATGTCTTTATTAGCTTATCCATTTTTTACGACTCATATATCTTTCTTTAGTATTTTGGCTTCATTTTACTCTCATGGTATTATAGCTTTATTAACACCTTTATGATATAATGTCTTTAATAATTTATCCGTGGTATTATGACTTATTTACATTCCAATGTTATTATGGCTTCATTTACCTCACCATGGTATTACGTCTTCATTTACCTCACCATGGTATTACGGCTTCATTTACCTCACCATGGTATTACGGCTTCATTTACCTCACCATGGCATTACGACTTCATTTACCTCTCCTTCATATTATGGCGTCATTTACGTCTCCATGGTATTATAGCTTTTTTTTTATCTCTCCATGTTTTTTATGGCGCCATAGATAAAGCAGTCATCCCTGCAATATGTGCCATTTTGGCACACAAGGTTTCTGTTTTTGAGATTGTGGTTCTGCCCTATGTGCCGTCTTCGGCTCGAAAGGACAATAGATAGATAGAGGTGTTTTTATGGCTGTATTTACCTCTCCAGGGTAGTATAACCTCCTTTACCTCTTCATAGTATTATAAACGTGCTTCTGCTTCACTAATAATCTATTTAAAATTTTGACTTTGTGACCAACATAATATGTTTCCAACAACGTGTTTCCTTGCCTTTTACCAAGATCAACACACGCTGCGAAACTGATAAGTACCTACCTGTGTTCTGTCTGTTGTACTGACCAGCATGAGTTCTTGAAGATGGCTCTCTGACACAACAGACCTCCGTAAGGCAATCTGGCTCCGCTGACGTGGGTCAGTAACTCATTGTTACATCACTTGCTTTATTGGGTCAGTAACTCATTGTTACATCACTTGCTTTATTGGGTCAGTAACTCATTGTTACATCACTTGCTTTATTGGGTCAGTAACTCATTGTTACATCACTTGCTTTATTGTGTCAGTAACTCATTGTTACACCCCTTGCTTTATTGGGTCAGTAACTCATTGTTACACCCCTTGCTTTATTGGGTCAGTAACTCATTGTTACACCCCTTGCTTTATTGGGTCAGTAACTCATTGTTACACCTCTTGCTTTATTGGGTCAGTAACTCATTGTTACACCCCTTGCTTTATTGGGTCAGTAACTCATTGTTACAGCACTTGCTTTATTGGGTCAGTAACTCATTGTTACACCCCTTTCACTCTCTTAAAAATAAGGGTCATTAACTCTGCACAGCTTCACAGTAACAAATTTAAGGGGCGTAATCTTCTAGAGCAACGTTTCTCAAGCTGTGATCCACCACCCCCCCCCCCCCGATTTCCAAGGTGCCGTCATAAGATATCCAAGTAGGCTTGTAAATTAGTTTGTTATTTTGTAGGCAAATAGAAAGAGAGAATGAATGAACGAATTAACGAATTAAAGCACGAAAGGAAAATAAATACTGGGGGTCCGAGACTTGGTTGCCTTGTTAGTAAAAGCACCCGTCTGGGCTACCGATTTCTCACAACCTGTGTTCGATTCCCGCTGGGAGCAGTGTGAGTTGTACTCGTGGTTGGAAAAAAAATACACCCATGGTCGACCCAGCCGTTGGCAGAAATGGGTACCAAAACAGTACTTTGGGAAGGTGAGGAATGCTGCCTCGCATTGTGAGTTTAGATGCTTGAAGCGACACTATCCAGAAATCTCCGAACATTTCTGGATAGGCGGTCGAGCACATATGGGTGGAAACTCGCGTGCTAAGACGCCGGTTCAAGTCTCGTACTTTACCTTGTTCTTATTTAGTTTCAGAACCGCTTTTTCATATAAAAAATGACGGATGTTGAAGGTCTACTGGGTATTGAATTTTCAAGCGGGACATGGCCATAGATTTCCCAAAATGTTTCAACACTGCCTGAATCGTACAATGATCTACAAAGCAAATCATGTCATAGAATGATGTACTAAGCACATCACGTCAAACATAAAATATCTACAGAGCAGATCATGTCATTGAATGATCTACAAGCAAACATGGAAATACAAGGGTCTACAAAACAGATCTGGTGATACAAGGGTCTACAAAACAGATCTGGTGATATAAGGGTCTACAAAACACATCTGGTGATACAAGGGTCTACAAAACACATCTGGTGATATAAGGGTCTACAAAACACATCTGGTGATACAAGAGTCTACAAAACAGATCTGGTGATAGAAGGGTTTACAAAACAGATCTGGTAATACAAGGGTCTACAAAACAGATCTGGTGATACAAGGATCTACAAAACAGATCTGGTGATACAAGGGTCTACAAAACAGATCTGGTGATACAAGTGTCTACAAAACAGATCTGGTGATAAAAGGGTCTACAAAACAGATCTGGTGATACAAGGGTCTACAAAACAGATCTGGTGATACAAGGGTCTACAAAACAGATCTGGTGATACAAGGGTCTACAAAACAGATCTGGTGATACATGGGTCTACAAAACAGATCTGGTGATAACTTAAGTTTTAGAGAAACAGTAATTGATCTGCGAACCCAAAGCCATGTTGTTTGCTTACTTCGACTCCACGTGTCATAGATAGTAATACAGTATCATTAGCATATCTTAGGTTATTGATTATCTCTCCATTAATGTTTAGGCCTAGCATCTCTGTGATGTATTTAAAGATTTGCTCAGTGTATAGATTGAACAAGCTTGGGTAGTTTGTTAGCTCTTTAACTCCCACTTGTGATTTGGAGATCCGTCTCTATTGCTGAATGACGCCTCAGCCCCAACTTGTGATTTGGACATCCATCTCTATTGCTAAATGACGCCTCAGCCTCAACTTGTGATTTGCAGATCCGTCTCTTTTGCTGAATGACGCCTCAGTCCCAACTTGTGATGCCGAGGTCCGGCTCTGTTCACAGAATGAGAAGCCTTTGATTAACAAAAGAACAAAAAGAACGATCTTCACGGCTACCTGCCATTGTCCTCTTGCAACTATCCTTACGACACCTAGTACCATTGCTGGTGCATGTCGGGGGGCAACGATAGAACCAGAGGGATAAAGGCCGCTTGGTCAAGCAGTCGCTACGACGTGTGCGACTCATTGTCCTCCTGTAGTTGAGTGAAATAATCCAACTTGTAAAGGTGCCAGCTGTTTGTCGTTTAACATTGAAATATATTATAAAGTTATGCTAACGCTGTTTGTTTACATCTCAAAGATGCATTTTATTTATAATCTGGAAAATGTTCCTGCATTTTTGGACGAATATTTCTGAGCCTAGTACATTCCACATGTTCTTAAAGCTGATATTTCATGGAAGTGGTTTCACTTTGTGACACCACATAGGAACAATACAATTTCTAGCTAAAGTAAATATTTATGTTTGAATGATATGTTAGCACGTCATGCTCATAATAAAACGATCAAAGATATGTACATTTGTGTGTTTGTGGATGCAATATTCAACTTTTGCCACAAACTTTTATTTTAATTTTAAGATGCAATATTTTTTCTAAATCACTTTGGATACATCAAAGAAAAAGTGTGTATGTGTTGTATCTTGATGGGAGGACGCGAATAAGCAATCAACTAAAGTATCAACAATAAACCACTGTGTAATGAAAGTGCATTATCAACGTTTTCTTGAAGCACTTCAGCTGAGATATTGCCATTTACTGGCCTTTGCCATTTTAGGGGACTGACGACTAAGCGATGCTGTCAGTAATGTAATCAAACTATCGAGAAACATTAACAGAGCAAATAAAGTTAAAATGGTTAACTCCATAAGGTGTCTATCAAATTACACCTTATTCTTGGGAGTTTCAGGTTGCATTCTGTAGTCTTGCATCGAGAGGTCATACTAATATTCATTTAGATAATCTGAAACCAGACGGCGAGGAAAAAGCCAACAAATATTTCTTATAGAACATTACAATTTAATCAAACTAAATGTCGAATGTCTCAACATTTCATAAATAGCACTTAACATATAAAGTTGATTTACAAGTGCTTTCATACATCATCATTCATATATATATATATATATATGCATATGAGACTGAAAAGAAGGACATTGTCACACCCCGCAGCACATATAATGTGAGTGCCATTTTTTATTTGTTGTTCATCGCAACATTGTTTTGGGTTTGTGGTCAGAACTACGGCAATTTGTGTTCTTTTCTTTCAGAAAACAATGACTGGAACTTATTTACGACTTGACAAACCTGGACACTGTCGATCGGGAACGAACCTATCCTATCTCTTCTTGGGCTTGATAGACCAGTCCATATAATTCTGATGTTGGCTCCTGATATTCGATCATAAACGCAAGAGACTGCGGTGATGGTGACTGCTGACTCTTCTATCGATGCCTCTTGTTTTGACTTCAGAGTAGTAACTTTCATCAACTGTGTTTTCAGAGAGGAAAAGTTCGCTCATTTCAGATATATCACGTATTTCAAAACACTCGTTAAGGCTCATCAGCTTTTGAACTTTCTCTTCTTCTTTCCTTTCTCATTTGCATTTCAACGTCTTCGTCTTCAATCCTTCCTCCATTGCCGTTGGCGTCGAGGGGAGACACAATCTGCGATTCTTTGCTCTTCTGCTGGCCTCTTCTGGTGTTATCCCTCATAGTGACACTAATATATTCAAAGTCGAGTAGAGATATAATTTGCAGTTTTGTGCTCTTCTGTTGGCCTCTGCTGCTGTTATGTTTCCTAGTGTTTTTAATATTCCGTCAATCCATCACTTTAGCGGTGGGCCCTGGGTCTGGTGTTCTCGCAACAATGAGACCTCGTTATGTTGTGTTTTAATCGTTGTGCCTTGTCACATGGCCGAACCATTTTATCTGTTGTTTCTTTATATATTCTATAGCGGGGGTTATTCCTAGCTTTTTTTTTCTCAGTTCTTCTTTTCTGATCTTATCTCTAAGATTGTTTCCTGTCATTCGTCTAACACATTTCATCTCAGTAGAGGTTATTTTTCTTATTGTTTTTGCACCTAGGGTCCATGACTAGCATTGGTAGCACAACGTTGGCTTGAAGATTGTATTGTAAAGTATTTGACAATCATTGTACAGCTATCAACACTATTGTCCAACCCTTTCCAATTGTTGATCGAATGTCAAAAACCAAGTGACAAACCTTCAGGCTTCCCATTAGGATCTCATGACAGATTATAACTTTCCTAGGAATTTTCCCCACATTTTCTGAGGTTTTGCTGGTGAGATGACGCCCTGACTGCTCGTCATCTTGAACATACTCTTAATGAGCCGTGGAACGCGCGTTCTAGTAAAGATGTGCTCGGCCTGAACATTGTATTGACAATCACGGAGCGGTGTACACTGAGCTCAGAAAATGGCGCTTTGAAGCAAACCACAGAGAGACAGGATTATGTCACGTGACACACAAGCTCAGGATACCTGGGAGTATTGACCTTCGCGGAAATGAGTTGAGTAGTTAGGTCATGGGAACTATAGTTCGAGAAATTTCCCGTAGCTCTTCGCGTGTATTTTTCTATTTGTTAAACGTGATTGCTAGAATGTAGATATAACTGAGAACAAAGATCCCATATATGGCCAGGAAGCGTTAAACAATACAATAAACAGTCGTCGGCGCAAAACAAACACAAATTGGCAAAAATAATCTTCAATGGCTTCACATTGCTCACAATGACGTGTGTACCAGTGTTTCTTTCAGAATAAATATAGCCGGGGGAGGGGGTGGTATTTTTTTCCAATCCGGGGAAGTTGGGGCAAACACCTAAAGGTTGATGATCTATGAATGACAACTCATAGTCTTAAATTACAGCTTTCAATAGAAAACCCCATGCAGTGATGGAGTGAACTATTTCCTAGCTGGGTTGGGATTTTTATTAAACTCCCCGCCCCCAATGGGATTAACCTCACGCCGGGTGAGCCCCGAAAAAAAGCCTGTTGAAGACTAGAGCAGTGTTTTTGCGGTTTAATGACGTTCCCTTTCACAACGAAGGTATCACATGACAAAAGTTCAAGTTTTGTTTAATGACGTTCCCTTTCACAACGAAGGTATCAAGTGGTAAAAGTTCAAGTTTTGTTTAATGACGTTCCCTTTCACAACGAAGGTATCAAGTGGTAAAAGTTCAAGTTTTGTTTAATGACGTTCCCTTTCACAACGAAGGTATCAAGTGGTAAAAGTTCAAGTTTTGTTTAATGACGTTCCCTTTCACAACGAAGGTATCACGTAGTAAAAGTTCAAGATTTGTTTAATGACGTTCCCTTTCACAACGAAGGTATCACGTAGTAATAGTTCAAGTTTCGTTTAATGACGTTCCCTTTCACAACGAAGGTATCACGTAGTAAAAGTTCAAGTTTTGTTTAATGACGTTCCCTTTCACAACGAAGGTATCACATGACAAAAGTTCAAGTTTTGTTTAATGACGTTCCCTTTCACAACGAAGGTATCACATGACAAAAGTTCAAGTTTTGTTTAATGACGTTCCCTTTCACAACGAAGGTATCACATGACAAAAGTTCAAGTTTAGTTTAATGACGTTCCCTTTCACAACGAAGGTATCAAGTGGTAAAAGTTCAAGTTTTGTTTAATGACGTTCCCTTTCACAACGAAGGTATCATATGACAAAAGTTCAAGTTTTGTTTAATGACGTTACCTTTCACAACGAAGGTATCACATGACAAAAGTTCAAGTTTTGTTTAATGACGTTCCCTTTCACAACGAAGGTATCAAGTGGTAAAAGTTCAAGTTTTGTTTAATGACGTTCCCTTTCACAACGAAGGTATCACATGACAAAAGTTCAAGTTTTGTTTAATGACGTTCCCTTTCACAACGAAGGTATCAAGTGGTAAAAGTTCAAGTTTTGTTTAATGACGTTCCCTTTCACAACGAAGGTATCAAGTGGTAAAAGTTCAAGTTTTGTTTAATGACGTTCCCTTTCACAACGAAGGTATCAAGTGGTAAAAGTTCAAGTTTTGTTTAATGACGTTCCCTTTCACAACGAAGGTATCACGTAGTAAAAGTTCAAGATTTGTTTAATGACGTTCCCCTTCACAACGAAGGTATCACGTAGTAATAGTTCAAGTTTCGTTTAATGACGTTCCCTTTCACAACGAAGGTATCACGTAGTAATAGTTCAAGTTTCGTTTAATGACGTTCCCTTTCACAACGAAGGTATCACGTAGTAAAAGTTCAAGTTTTGTTTAATGACGTTCCCTTTCACAACGAAGGTATCAAGTGGTAAAAGTTCAAGTTTTGTTTAATAACGTTCCCTTTCACAACGAAGGTATCACATGACAAAAGTTCAAGTTTTGTTTAATGACGTTCCCTTTCACAACGAAGGTATCACATGACAAAAGTTCAAGTTTTGTTTAATGACGTTCCCTTTCACAACGAAGGTATCAAGTGGTAAAAGTTCAAGTTTTGTTTAATGACGTTCCCTTTCACAACGAAGGTATCAAGTGGTAAAAGTTCAAGTTTTGTTTAATGACGTTCCCTTTCACAACGAAGGTATCACATGACAAAAGTTCAAGTTTTGTTTAATGACGTTCCCTTTCACAACGAAGGTATCACATGACAAAAGTTCAAGCTTTGTTTAATGACGTTCCCTTTCACAACGAAGGTATCAAGTGGTAAAAGTTCAAGTTTTGTTTAATGACGTTCCCTTTCACAACGAAGGTATCACATGACAAAAGTTCAAGTTTTGTTTAATGACGTTCCCTTTCACAACGAAGGTATCACATGACAAAAGTTCAAGTTTTGTTTAATGACGTTCCCTTTCACAACGAAGGTATCACATGACAGAAGTTCAAGTTTTGTTTAATGACGTTCCCTTTCACAACGAAGGTATCACGTAGTAAAAGTTCAAGTTTTGTTTAATGACGTTCCCTTTCACAACCAAGGTATCATGTGGCAAAAGTTCAAGTTTTGTTTAATGAAAGTGTAAAATGTAGGGCACGGTTTTCCATTTTTCAGTGACAACACGCTTATAAAAACAGTTAATTTTTAAGAAAGCAGATGGAGGTACGGTTTGCCACATCGATGTTATGATTTTTTCTTAAAAGCAAACAGAAAAAAAAATATTAATAACACAGCTTTATCCTTTTTTTCCTGTATATATTTATTCTCTTGATCGGTGCTCCATCAAATCAGCGAGAACATCTTTCACATCTCGTCCCTAACGTTACCCTCCATAGTACAGCATGTGTCAGATCATGACAAGAATACAGTATCTATAAATTCATTCAGTTGTCCAGAGAAAAACAACGCTCTGTTAAAAACATCTTCACTTTATCTATAAATTCATTCAGTTGTCCAGAGAAAAACAACGCTCTGTTAAAAACATCTTCAATTTATCTATAAATTCATTCAGTTGTCCAGAGAAAAACAATGCTCTGTTGAAAACATCTTCACTTTATCTATAAATTCATTCAGTTGTCCAGAGAAAAACAATGCTCTGTTGAAAACATCTTCAATTTATCTATAAATTCATTCAGTTGTCCAGAGAAAAACAATGCTCTGTTGAAAACATCTTCAATTTATTTATAAATTCATTCAATTGTCCAGAGAAAAACAATGCTCTGTTGAAAACATCTTCAATTTATCTATCAATTCATTCAGTTATCGAGAGAAAAACAACGCTGTTCAACACATGTCACTGTATTTATAACCCCATACAGTTGTCCATGGAAAAACAGATCTGTGTCACTGTTCTAAAGGCAGACCCACGGTCAAGTGACTGGTTTGTAAAGTTTCTCGATGTTCTTACTTCATGTTACTCAAATTCTGACTTGGGTGTTTCTTCGTTGTTCAAGTACTTTTTATTCATCTTTCTTTCCTCATTTGCTTTTCAGCGTCGGGGGGAGATATAATTTACCGGCCTTTTGCTCTTCTTCATGGCAGCCTCTCCTGCTGTTATGTTTCCTTGTGTTTCTAATATTGCATCAACCTATCTACTTCGTGGTCGACCCTTAGGGTCTGTTGTTCTCGCAACGTTTATTGAAGGCTCATTGTGTTGGGTTTTGATCTTTCTGATATATCAATTCTCCAAACCAATTATCTGTTGTTTCTTTATGTATTCTATAGCGGGCATTATTTCTAACTTTTTTCTCAGTTTATCATTTCTGATCTTATCTCTCCGACTGTTTCCTGTCATTCATCTAACACATTTCCTCTCGGTAGTGGTTATTTTTCTTATTCTTTCTGTATCTAGGGTCCAGGGTCCATTGGTAGCTCCAATAAATCAAAACAAAAAATACAGAAATATGAAATGTTTAAGAGACAGGAATTAATCACAGTTGAATTCTATTCTTTGACTGTGGAGTGAGAACAGTTATCAAAGGTCGATCTAATTTTGGTGTTTAGTAAATAATAAACAACATCTTCACACATTACTCGATATGTTTCTAACTGTCACAGGTTTCCTTAAGTCTGGTCAATATTACACATCTTTGCCTTCATTGTGTACCTGTCAGTTTGTACTTTGTCTGATTCTTTCTTATTCGCCCTGGAGTCTGCGTCAGTACAGTTCTTACGATACCTTCTAAGCACGTGACATACTCAGCTTTATTGCTTCATTGTGATCGCTGTGAGTTTTTGCTCTCAAGTATTTTTATAGTTTATAAGTTCATAAAAATGAACAGTAAATAATGACGGTTAATCCGCGAGAAACTGTTTATTATTTGTAGTCATAGTTATAGCTAGTTGAAGGCCCCGGTATCACTGCAAACGGATTAAAATCCATGATTGCTCAATCGCCCGTGCCAGTGGAATATCCTCCGAATTAACATCTCATCTCATTGAAGGGTTCAAACAAAGAAAGGCAGCTGCTGTCCCCATCATAGCGATCACAGCACGCGCCAAAAGACATAAGGTGTAGCCACACCGAAAGTGAACGCAGTCGAACTCTCCTTCATCACTCGATATCATCATTCATCCTAAGCGATCGAAATAGCGAAACACGATCCGGATGAATTTCACAGCTCACACTGTGCACAGAGCACTAAACTCAGTAGCTCCGTTAGAAATCAACATCATTATGTCGATTAGGGGAAAAAAAAGACGTTGTTGTATTAAATATTCTTTTTCTTCCTCATCCTTTATTCTTCATCCTTTTCATCATTTCATATTCATCTTCTTTTCTTCTTCATCTATAGTTCTTCACCCCCTTAATGTTTTGCTCTTTATCTCCTTCATCTTTTTATCTTGGTCTTTTCTTTTTCAACTTCTTCATCTTTTTTCTTCAAATAATTCAATCTTTTCTTCTTCGACATCTTGATCTCTTCTCCTTCACATCATTTAATATTTTACTCATTTTATTTGTTATTCACCTCATTTAATCTTTTCTTCTTCATCTTTGCTTCATCATCATCATCATCATCATCATCATCATCATCATCTGCTTCTGCACCCCCTTTGCGATGACTCATTTTCACCTTCCATCATTTTAAAGGCGCTAAGTCGCCATTATTTGCTCCGTGTCTTTGAGTTATTGAGTTATTTATATCCGTGTCTTTATTTTCATCAACCTACTATATACCCAGAGCCGCGATATCTCAGTGGTTAGTGAACTGGACTACAAAGGACAAGAGGTAGGGTTCGATCCCAACCGACGGCTTCCGGGTTCACCCAGCCTTTAATCGGTACAGGATTTTTTTTCTGGGAAAGTAAAGCGGCACGGGCGTAATACCGACCACATTACCCAAAAAATCATGTGCTTAAGGTCTGTAAAATTTATGGTTACTAACACCATATTCCCTATACGTAACTTGCTATGACGGGGGCACTTTACTTTTTTTTTTTTAACTATATACCCACCCTTCATTAAACATCTGACTTCAGAACGTCCTTATCCCACCGGGTTTACCTTTCTTTTCTTTATCCGTACCATCTTTCAGAAATTCGTTAGATTGCTTCATTGATATCACGCAGATGTTTGTTATGATTTTGATGACGCCTGGTTCTCTTTTCTTGACATTGACATTAATCTATGTGTCACTGACCTCTGTCTGATAATTACCTGACATTTTAAAATGTTTTTGTTTTTGTTTATTTTCTAGTTAAAAGAAAACCGTCTAGTTGAAAACTTAAAATAAAAAAAAAACGTCTTATGCAACAAATCTATATCAATAGAAGTGAGAAAGACAGTTCATCGGTGCTATATAGAACCAATTCTGATCAATGGAAGCGAATCTGGACAGTAGAAATGAACAAATGAAAAGACGATTAGAGGCCATAGAGATGGGATTTCTCAGAAGAATGTTGAAAGTTCCATGGACAGCTAAAAAGACCAATGAGGAAATTCTCCAAGAGGCGAACAGAAAAAAGGAGCTCCTAAAAAACATCAGAAAGAAACAATCAACATTTTTCGGGCACATCATGAGAAAAGGAAAGTTTGAATACTTGATTACAACTGGCAAAATACAGGGAAAGAGAAAAAGCGGAGGACAAAGAGAGAAGATACTAGTTAGCTTTGTATCATGGCATGGAAAATAGTCAACAGCAGAACTGATACGATGCACTGTAGATAGAGTATTGTGGGGGGGGGGATATGATCGCCTACGCCAACCGGTATGGCACATGATGATGAGTTAAAACTATGTAAAGGTTTCCCCGCACATGGACTTCGTGGCCTGTAGCAAGCAATAATTGTCATCATCTTTATTATTTACAAATGGGTTATTTTGTGTGAAAGCATTAACTTCCGCGTTTTTTTGTAAAAAAAATTGTGTTTAAAATTAGCACGTGACCCTTATTGACGTGGTTTATTTTATCGATGTTGCTTCGTGTTTATGACGAATTTCCTTTTTTTTGACTTTCTTGTCCTTTTAATGTTTTAGAAAGCTTGATCCAACTCTTAACTTGTCAATATGTGGCTGGAGGTGTCACTTTTACAGCTTCGTCGCATATTTTATTTTGTGTTCTTGGTTGTTTTGATCGGAGAATCTTGTCGTTGACTCGATGTTTATGTTACATTTTTTAATGTTTATGTTGTTGTTTTTGTATTGTTGGTGTAACGTTCAATATGTTGATGCTATATTATGTACGTTAATTATGTTTGCGTTTTGATATGTGTCTATGTGATAATAATTTGTATATTGGTATTGTTAAATTGAGTATATATGATGGCATTACAATTTAATGTTGATTACATTACGATTTATAGACGTCGCTTATGTCCCTAAACAATGTCAGCAACAAAAATAAATTATAAACAGCCCTGTCACGCCAAGTGGCGCATAGGGAATATGGTGTTAATGATCATACATTTTTACAGACCTTCGGGACATGATTTTTGGAGAAATGTGGTCGGTATTACGCCCGTGCCGCTTTACTTTCCCGAAAAAATCCGGCACTAATTTAAGGCTGGGTGAACCCGAAAGCCGTCGTTTGGGATCGAACCCTTCCTCCTGCCCTTTGTAGTCCAGTTCACTAACCACTGAGCTATCGCGGCTCCCATACACTATGTACTATTATATATTTACAATTTCAATGCTTATGTCGTTAGTATTGAACGTAAAAACTATATTTTGGATTACATGAGTGTGTCAATTTTGTTATTTATGCTATATTTTGTTTCTATGTTGATGTTGCAGTTTATATTTGAGTCAGAATAAATTGTTATATGTTCATTTTACGCTTTTAATTTAAATGTCACTACATGTCATATTTTGATGACAATTTGGAAGTTGACTATTTCACACAATGGATGTTGATGCACACGTTTTTTTGCATTCGCCAGCTTTCACCTCTTGTGAATTTGAGAGACTAGGAACTGAATTTTGCGTGCTAATCCGTTTTTCCCTGGCAGCTGTGTGCACAGAGCACAGTCACACAGACAGATAACTCAGTCTTCGGAGGTACTCATGTTTTTTTCCGTCGATGAGTAGTTTTTAGCCGGGCTTCGCTGTTGAGACCAGGGGTGGTTGCCGCAGAGAGAAATCATAAATATGAATCTCAACTGTCGCAGCCGAGATTTGAACCCACAACCTCTCTGTCTCGAAACCGGCGTCTTGCCTCGAGACGAACCAGCCCCCCGATGACAATACCCCGATGACCAGTCCCCTGAATAACTTCCTCATTTCGTTAATTTATGGATGTGACAAGATATGATAATAATGAACAGATGATTTGAGGCCACAGAGATGGGATTTATCAAGAAGAATGTTGAAAGTTCCCTGGACAGCTAAAAAAAAAACAAAAACCAGTGAGGACATTCTCAAAGAAGCCAACACAAAAAGGGAGCACATAAAAAACATCAGAAAGAAACAATCAACATTTTTCGGGCACATCATGAGAACAGGAAGGTTGGAATACTTGGTTACAACTGGCAAAATAAAAGGAAAGAGCGATCGCGGACGACAAAGAATGAAAATACTGGATAGCTTGGTGTCATGGCATGGAAAATGGTCAACAACAGAACTGATACGATGCACTGTAGATAGAAGATTGTGGAAGGACATGATCGCCTACGCCAACCGGTATGGCACTTGATGATGATTTATGTGACTGTATTTTGATGTTTGTATATTTTGAAAGCCTAAGGGACTGCTCGGTTGGCTTACCACGGCAACAGCCGGGGTTCGTAATCCTGGCGAGGACACTGGGTTTTACTAATCCCTAAAAATTAGTAGGAGCCGCGATAGCTCAGTGGTTAGTGAACTGGACTACTACGGACAAGGGGTAGGGTTCGATCCCAACCGACGGCTCCGGGTTCACCCAGCCTTAAATGGGTACCGGATTTTTCTGGGAAAGTAAAAGCAGCACGGGCGTAATACCGACCACATTACCCCAAAAATCATGTGCTGAAGGTCTGTAAAATATAGGGTCACTAACACCATATTTCCCTATACGCCACTTGGCGTGACGGGGGGTACTTTTACTTTACTAAGGGACTGCTCCAATTTTGATACACTCAGTTAAGCACTTTATGAGTAGGTGACCATATCTCTCCACAACTTTCGATCGCGACAATTTTTTATCATTTCTGTTGTTGGCCTTCTTCCAAACCATTCCCTTAAAGCTGTCTGGTATCTTTTCTCTTTGCTCTATGTTCATCTCTCAATTTTCCCATTTGTCACAATATATTTCAGCTGTACCATTCTCATTGCATGGGTAACAAATGATGACTGTTTCTTCTTAATATTGGAAATTAGCTCTCTTTTTGCTTTGACCTCTTTCAGAACATTTTCATTACTCTTCTAAGATGTCCATGGTATTCTCAATATTCTTCTGTAAAACCACAATTCTACACTTCAGTGATTTTCATGTGTGTTGTCCTGTTGTCCACGATTCACATTCATATGTTATGTTAATGAAAATGGAACAGCTGGAATATATTATAGCAACTGGGAAAATTGAGGGACGAAGAGATAGAGGGAAGCAACGAGATAGAGGGAAGCAAAGAGAAAAGATACCAGACAGCTTAAGAGAATGGCGTGGCAGAAGGTCAACAACATAACTGATAAATTGCTGTCGAGATTGAAAGTTATGGAGAGACATGATCACCAACGCCTCAGGCTTGGTACTTGATGATGATGTTAAGACTGGCTCTGTCTAACATTTAAGAACTATTTTTCGTGTTTCTATTGTCACAAATCGATTGCACGGTATCTTTCTCATTTTTTAGCGAGCTGCTTTCTTCCTGAGCCATTCTGCATCTTACCTCCGTTGTACATCTACCATCTCACCTCTTTTGTACATATACCATCTCACCTCTGTTGTACATCTACCATCTCACCTCTGTTGTACATCTACCATCTCACCTCTGTTGTACATCTACCATCTCACCTCTGTTGTACATCTACCATCTCACCTCTGTTGTACATCTACCATCTCACCTCTGCTGTACATCCACCATCTCACCTCTGTTGTACATCTACCATCTCACCTCTGTTGTACATCTACCATCTCACCTCTGCTGTACATCTACCATCTCACCTCTGTTGTACATCTACCATCTCACCTCTGTTGTACATCTACCATCTCACCTCTGTTGTACATCTACCATCTCACCTCTGTTGTACATATACCATCCGAGGTTAACATTGTTCCGAGATATTTACATTTATTTGCTTCTTTTAAAACTGTTCCACTTGTCTTTATTGTGCATTGCAGTGAAGTCCTTTTCTTTGTTGTTACCATTACTTCTGTATTTTTGTTATTAAGGCTGTGCCCTTTATTTTTGCTCCTTCACTATAATGTCTAACATTTATTGTAACGGATTTTTCCCTCTTAGCGATTAAGACTGTATTATCAGCATACCGCAGATTATTTATGATCAAAGACCCTACTTCTTTCTATTCCAGAAAGCGACCAGTCTTGATCAACAAGGACAGGGGAAATTACTCGCACGTAGTAATCGATATATTTGAAGGCGTTGGACGAGTCTCTATCTCCTTGGCTTTTGAAAATGTGACAATTAATGAATATGACAACATTGTATGACATTCAGTATGGACGTGAAAATATGAGATTTCAGAATAGGGATTATCTTTTTACACTGGGTCACCTCATATACCGTATCATCTGGTGGAGGTTTAATGTATACAAGCACCTAGTTTTTGTGTTTTTTAATTAAAGTCTTAATAAGGTAATTAATACAAATACTTATTTGATTCGGCTTTTCTGGCGATCAGATTATCTTCGTTTGAAAAAAAAAAAAAAACTCTACAGCATTTCTTATGATTTCATTAACTTCGGATCAAAATGATTGAAGATTATGGTGTATTATGTTCAAATATCATTCAAGTTGAACTTTAATTACATTTTCTTAAATGTCTGCACTGGTTTTTGTTTCATATTTGGATAAGTTGTAATTTACAATAAAAATAATACACAAGTTTTAGCCTGATGATATCATTTAGTAGTTCACAACTGCAAAGGTTTTCTTTACATGGGGAAGGGGGGTGTGGGGGGTTGTATGAAATAAAATCTTAGGCTAAAACATCTTGTGGTGTCTGCGCTGGACAAACGACCATTATTCTCCGTTCTTATAAGGTCCCTGGGCAGATCCCAGTGATGAGAAAATGACATTAAGACTTCTTTTATTTTAATTTTTTACAACTGCAAGTCCCATAATTCTGACGAACGCAACAAAATAATCACGGAACAAAATAGGGGAACGATTGCTGTAGCCCATTTTCAAAAATCGTGCACTCAAACTTCAACAAATGTCTCGGGAAGCCCTCAACGGATTACCTTGATTTGTTGCATGTTGCCTTACATTATTCATAATATTATAAATGTATACTTTTAAATAATGTAGGTATTACAGTTTTTTTTTTTTTTTTTTTAACTGGCTGATTACTTTGCTCTTTGTCAGTGCAGCAATTATTGCGCCTTTAAAAAAAAATAGAATTAGCAGTAAGCTTAACATTTTCTTGGGAGCCGCGATAGCTTAGTGGTTAGTGAACTGGGCTACAAAGGACAAGAGGTAGGGTTCGATCCCAAACGACGGCTTTCCCCGCCCTAAATGTGTACCGGATTTTTTTCTAGGAAAGTAAAGTGGCACGGGCGTAAAGCAGACCACATTACCCCAAAAATCATGTGTTGAAGCTCTGTAAAATTATGGTCACTAACACCATATTCCCTATACGCCACTTGGCGTGACGGGAGCTCTTTACTTTTTACTTTACTTAACATTTTATTGACTTTTGATAAGCCAGAGGATTATCTTCAAAATTTACAATGAAATTTGTATCTGTTTCAAATAGTATTGAATTATATACGTTGAATTCTTCTTGTAGACTACATGTTTCTACAAAACTGTCATCAGTGTCAGGAGGAATCAAGTAAGTAAATGGTAAAAGCAGAAATGAAAGTGATTATTTCTTATGCTGAACAAAATATAGTTAGTTATATTCAGTATTGAACTCAAATCTTCTTGATGATTTCAGTGGTCCTAAAAAGAACCACTTTTACAATTTGACATCTTCATTCTGGCAAACAGATTTATTTCGCGGCAGACTTCTTCAGAGCAATGATTCACATTGAGAAACAGATGTGTCTAATAGATTAATTATTGCATTCGGCTGAACAAACCACAAACCATCCTTTCATAAATATTCTTCTTCTTCACGTAGAACATGTCCTCACATTTTCCCCATTAATCTTTGTTTATCTTTGATAGGGCGTGATTTGTAAGTTTCTTAACATTGCATAATTTGAAGATTTTCTTTTCAGCTGCTACTTGTCCCTTTACTTTTGCAAAAATTAGTTCTACTGGATTTAAGTGTAAATGGTAAAGTGATAGTCTCAAACGTCTATGACCATGCTCTTGCATTAACTTGCTTGTCTACATGAAATATCGTTGCCATTGTTTCTGCTTTACAATAGAAAACAATTCAGGCTTCAGGTACATTGAATGGTAAATATTCCTACTTTAGAGACATCTTTATGTCATCGTGTGCACTCGATGATGGCAGAACTTTTATCCTCTTGTGTAACAATGTTGTGGTATGATGCATTGTCCATCATTAAATAAGAGGGTGATAAAAAAAAAACACAACCGGTGATAAACAAAAGGTCTCGTGTGCACTCGCGCACGTTAAAGAAACCGTGGCAATTTAAAGTCGAAAAGAGCAGGATAGAATGGCCGCTGTCAGGGCAACAGTTGATAAGCAAATTCATCCAAGCCGAAGACGGACGTATCGGGACGAAGACGGACGTGTCGGGACGAAGACGGACGTGTCGGGAAAAAGACGGATGTGTCGGGATGAAGACGGATGTGTTGGGACGAAGACGAACGTGTCGGGCCGAAGACGGATGTGTCGGGACGAAGACGGATGTGTCGGGCCGAAGACGGACGTGTCGGGACGAAGACGGACGTGTCGGGACGAAGACGGACGTGTCGGGACGAAGACGGATGTGTCGGGACGAAGACGGATGTGTCGGGACGAAGACGGATGTGTCGAGACGAAGACGGATGTGTCGAGCCGAAGACGGACGTGTCGGGACGAAGACGGACGTGTCGGGACGAAGACGGACGTGTCGGGCCAAAGACGGACGTGTCGGGCCGAAGACGGATGTGTCGGGACGAAGACGGACGTGTCGAGCTGAAGGGCGCAAATAACATCGTGGATATGCTGTAAATTAGCGACACAACGCATTCATTGCCACGTCACTGATGAACATTAAAAGGAGAGAAACAATTGTAGTATTTCCTCACAGAAAAGCAATCTACTGAAACATCACTACACTGAAACATCACTACACTGAAACATCTCTGCACTGAAACATCACTACATTGAAACATCACTGCACTGAAACATCACTGCACTGAAACATCACAACATTGAAACATCACTGCACTGAAACATCACTACATTGAAACATCACTGCACTGAAACATCACTGCACTGAAACATCACTACACTGAAACATCACTGCACTGAAACATCACTACATTGAAACATCACAACATTGAAACATCACTGCACTGAAACATCACTACATTGAAACATCACTGCACTGAAACATCACTGCACTGAAACATCACTACACTGAAACATCACTGCACTGAAACATCACTACATTGAAACATCACTGCACTGAAACATCACTGCACTGAAACATCACAACATTGAAACATCACTGCACTGAAACATCACTGCACTGAAACATCACTGCACTGAAACATCACTACACTGAAACATCACTACACTGAAACAACGCTAAACTAAAACTACGCTAAATATCGCTAACCTGACATTTAGTCAACAAAATAATTCAAATACCCCCTTTTCTTGCAAAATGGTGTAGGGGACTTGGTGGTCGAGGGAAGACATTCGAATCACATCACAGATGTCGGGAGTTTCTCATTTACAATACGTGGTTTATTTATTTGCTTTACTCTCCTTCTTTTTTCTGGATAGGGGGACTTAAATGTTTAGTCGTCACGAATAGTAAAGTAAAGTATAGTGAAGTGAAGTAAAGTATAGTGAAGTGAAGAACAGTATAGTGAAGTGAAGTAAAGTTAGTGAACATATTTATTTTATTTTAGTGAATGAAAGCAAAAATAAATGCCTCAGCTTCAATAGTAAAAAGACAGAAGTAATTGTAGTAGCAAAGAAAAACAACAACAAGGCAATGTACAAAAAAGACAAGTGGAGCAATATTAAAACACGTGAATGAATTTCACCATCCATTTAGACAATGGAAACAAGAAAAAGAGTTCTTAAATGTTACGCAGAACCAGTCTTGAATTCCCAGGGAAAAGAGAATGAGGAAGACCAAGAAATTCTTGGAGAAGACAGACAGAAGCAGAGATGAAGATGATGGGGAAGACATGGAGTGATCTTAAAAGAATGGCAAGAAACAGAATGACTTGGAAAGTGTTTGTTGAAGACCTATGCTCCAAAGGGAGCTGAAAGGTAGAGGAAGAAGAGAACCAGTCTTAACATATGGACGTGAATCATGGACGATAGTACAACAGACGAAAAATCCCTAGAGGCTGTAGAAATGTGGTTTTTCAGAAGAATATTGAGAATACAATGGACAGCCAAGAAAAGTAATGAAAACGTTCTGAAAGATGCAAATGCAAAAAGAGAGCTAATTTCCACTATTAGGAAGAAACAATCATCCGTTTGTGGGCCATGTAAATAGAAGGGGACAACTGAAATATATTGTGACAACTGGGAAAATTAGAAGACGAAAATATAGAAAGAACAGCAAAGAGAAAAGATATCGGACAGCCTATAAATGGCTTGGCAGAAGGTCAACGACAGAAATGATAAATAACAGTCAAGCCATATCTGAAGTCAAAGACTATCTGCCTGTATGGCTGGGGATGATCACCTACGTCAGGAGGCATGGTGATTGATGATGATGAACATATTTTTATATTTCCACATTATTGGGTGATGTAGTCAGTACCACGCTAGGCCGCTTTTACTTCGCAGAAAAATCTATGGTGCTCATTTTTAGAGACAGGGTGAACCCTGGTCCGACACAAATCCGCCTCTTCTGAGAATCGAACGCGGATCCTTCTGATCAGGAAGAGAGCATACTAACCACTCAACCATCAAAACTCCCGTTTGGGACAAATGTACAAAAAAGGAGATGCTGTGTGCATGCCGCTCGCTCACATTAAGAACCTCTGGCATTTGGAAATATAAAATAGTTGGACAAAAATGGAAGCTGCCCATGCTAAATTGTTAAGGAAAAATCTATAAAAACATTTACAATCTCTCGATGATGACAACATGAGAGCATATCTGAAGTCGGAAAATATCTGCCTGTATGGCAGGGGACATCAAAACACACTGCTGTTGATGTGAAAAATAGGATAAAAAATATCTTAAATAAAAATAAATTTCTTTGGGACTTTACTAGAGATGTAAGCTGGCGCACGGAAACTAAAACTAGAATAGTACAAAATGGAATTATACCCATTACAATATATGTTTAAATATGTAGACAATTAATAGAATCACGACCGCGACATACATATATAATTTAATTCTCCTTTTCTAACACATAATATCACATTTGTAAGACTTTAACTTCAATATTTTATTTTCACACATACACAAGCTCATCATCATCAAGTACCGGGCCTGCTGGCGTAGGTGATCATGTCTCTCCACAACTTTCGATCTCGACAGTTATTTATCATTTATGTTGTTGACCTTCTGCCAAGCCATTCTCTTATGCTGTCTGGTATCTTTTCTCTTTGCTTTCCTCTATCTCTTCGTCCCTCAATTTTCCCAGTTGTTACAATATATTCCAATAGTTCTCTTCTCATTACATGGGAAAAAAATGATGATTGTTTTTTCCTAACATTAGAAATTAGCTCTCTTTTTGCTTTGGCCTCTTTCAGAACGTTTTCATTACTCTTCCTAGCTGTCATGGTATTCTCAACATTCTTCTGTAAAACCACATTTCTACAGACTCCAGTGATTTTCTTGTCTGTTGTCCTATTGTCCATGATTCACATCCATATGTTAAGACTGGCTCTACATAACATTTAAGAACTCTTTTTCTTGTTTCTATTGTCAAAAATGGATTGCATAGTATCTTCCTCATTTTTTGGAAAACTGCTATTACCTCTTTTGTACATCTTCCGCATGAGATTAACAAAGTTCCCAAATATTTAAATTCATTTACCTATTTTAATATTGTTCCACTTCTCTTTATTTTGCACTGAGGAGATGTCTTTTTCTTTGTTGTTACCATTATTTCTGTCTTTTTGCTATTAAGCTACAGTGATAATAATAGTGAACTTGAAAGAAGCAGAAGGGTATCACATTTTAACATATTGAAGACTCATCCCAACAAAATGGAAGTTTCACTCCAGATAACTTTGAATGAGCTGTCAGAACTGCCATGCTATCGCTGTATATTACAAAGAAGAAGATGGTGAGAAAGTGTTTGAAGGAGCCGACGTAATGCAACAAACATGTAAGCGCGGCTTGTTTTGAACCATGATTTATTTCCTTCTCGTCATTTCCTCAATCCAGCGCTTGGTAAAGATGTTTTTTGTCGACGCCTCGGCAAGTGCCTGTTAGCGTTCATTCATCAAACTCGTCAACATTATTTGCTTTCCATTAACCGTTGGGAACACACATCATTCATTCTTCATTTCGTTTTCATTACTTCGTCTATTTTGCTCAGCATTATATTATTCTACAAATTGTCCACTTTATGCCATCCATCGCGACTTTCTTCTGTTATTAAAGAACAGTCTTTCCAATCTTTCTACATGTGTAATATTTACGTTAGTCAAAGTTACGATAATGCATGCGGCTTTATTTCTCACACGTTTTGTTATTAATTTTTGTTATCTTTTTTTTCAGAATTTTAACTTGAATTTATAAATACATATCCCACGGTATCATCTCTGTCGTTTTATATTTGGATGCTATTTTATTTTATGTACAGTGTGTGACCGACGTAAAGAGAGATATTTACTCTATAAGACTGTATTTACGTGCCTTCATTAGTTGTCAAATGACCGTGGAGTTATGTTTCTTTTTTGAGATGTAAATACTGTATGTCGAATCAATTTAATGTTAGTGCTTGATTACGAATAGTAAATTATTGTATCTATGGATAATCCTACTGAACATTCGAAATTGATATCTGCATGGATCAGGGCCTCTTTACTCTAGTTGGAAAAACCACCCGACTAGTTCACCGAAGTTCGGACAACCCGTGATCGATTCCCGCTAGAAACAGCGTGAATTGTTTTCGTGGTGGTGAAAAAATATATCCACCGGGTCGACCCAGCAGCTGGTAGAAATTGGTACCATGGTAATACTCTGGGAAGGTGAGGAATGCCGCCTCGCATCATGAGTTTCGATGCTTGAAGCGACACTGTCCAGAAGTCTCCGAATAAGTCTCGCTCATATGGGTAAAACTCGCGTGTTAAGAGGCCGATTCAAGTCTCGTACTATATAGATCCGTGTGTTGGATAAAGTGGTAAAAATATAACAAATTAGTGGTAAATTTTATTGATTTGCGAAGTTATAAACACTTGAAGAAACACCTTAAATATGAATATCGAAATTTACTTACAGAGAAATGAGTGCATACATCTAGAAACGTGGTGTCCACAAAGTGGGTGGATGTACCAACATATGTGCTGATGGAGGAAAATATTAAGAATGTGGACCTAAGCATAATCAAGAAATGTAGCACAAATAAACTAGATGGTATGTCATGAAATGTGCCGATACTGAAGTTATAGAACATGTCAAGACACCGACATAAATATACTAGTGGAAACATGAAGACATAAACCGAACAATGTATGTGCGGATACATACAAAATGTGCATATAAAAGGTGAGCAGGGTATAATTTCACTGTTAGAGACATAATCTATTACAAACTGCTAGATTTCGTCATCATCATCATCATCCTCATCATTCATAACTTGGGGTCATTTTGGCACCACGGACAGACTTCGTCAACATTCTCCATTTCTTTCTATCTTCAGTAATGTGTTGGGTCTCTGCATGCAACCTAGAGACCTGTCAAATCTTTGATGTTATCCACCCATCTCTTTCTCTGCCTGCCTCTCCTTTTTCCCCCTTTCTCAGTTTCTTGCTAGTCAAGAGCAGATCAAATACGAATTATAGTGCTACAAGTAGCAATTATTCTCATTTTGTCATTAATCCCTAAGATCGCACTAACGTCTCTACCGCTATTAATAACGTTACTTCTGCAATTTGCTGTTAAAAATGTAAAAAAAAAAACATCCTCAGTTGCAATACGTTTTTTCCTATTTACTGTTAACTGCGAACTCCTAGCACTGTTGACACATTTCTCTCTCCATAACCTTTGAACCTTTTAAATCTGGGTAATTTAATTTGTTCCGGGTAATCTGATTTCTATGGGTTTTTCCAGATCTATGTAAACGTGGTTTCTTCTTTTAGACTGGAGACAAATAATAATAAATGAGTATTACCATGGAGGGAGACTTCCGAGGCGATAGATCAGAAAATCATTTCAGGAGAAGGGGTATGTTTACAACACTCGGGAAAAAAAAAATAAATAACTGAAAAAAAAAACGAAGAACGATTTGACAGCCCGAAGCCGAATCGAACCCGTACCCCCGACGCTTAGTTGGTCGTGTGGTATAGCGCAGGTTTTGGTCGTGTGGTCTAGCGCAGGTGTTGGTCGCGTGGTCTAGCGCAGGTGTTGGTCGTGTGGTCTAGCGCAGGTGTTGGTCGCGTGGTCTAGCGCAGGTGTTTGTCGTGTGGTCTAGTGCAGGTGTTGGTCGTGTGGTCTAGCGCAGGTGTTGGTCGTGTGGTCTAGTGCAGGTGTTGGTCGTGTGGTCTAACGTAGGTGTTGGTCGTGGGGTCTAGCGCAGGTGTTGGTCGTGTGGTCTAGCGCAGGTATGGTGGTGTGGTCTAGCGCAGGTGTTGGTCGTGCGGCCTAGCGCAGGTGTTGGTCGAGCGGTCTAGCGCAGGTGTTGGCCGCGTGGTCTAGCGCAAGTTTTGGTCGTGTGGTCTAGCGCAAGTGTTGGTCGTGTGGTCTAGCGCAGGTGTTGGTCGTGTGGTCTAGCGCAGGTGTTGGTCGTGCGGTCTAGCGCAGGTGTTGGTCGTGCGGTCTAGCGCAGGTGTTGGCCGTGCGGTCTAGCGCAGGTGTTGGTCGTGTGGTCTAGCGCAGGTGTTGGTCGTTTGGTCTAGCGCAGGTGTTGATCGTGTGGTCAAGCGCAGGTGTTGGTCGTGTGGTTTAGTGCAGGTTTCTCGTGGCAAGGCGCTGTGTCGAGAAATACGGATTCAGTCCTGCTTCGGGCTGTTAATTGTTCTTTTTTTTCCTATTCTTGATTATTTGTGCATTTTTTCTAAGTGGTGTAAATATACCCTTCCCTTGAAGCGATTCACTTTCTTGTTTTAGTTTGGCTGTACCCTGAATCTATCACATTTCTGTCCTACTTCTAGGCTCTACTTTCTAGTTTCTCTGTAAAATTATTATTCATGCATTCATCTTTTCTTCTCAAGTTATCGATCAACTCATTTTTGTCGCCGTTTACAAAAAAAATATTTCTCTACCATTCTGCTTCTGTTCTGGGAGAGTCCTTTCATTTGCTCCTTTTTATTCTACAAATCGATACAAATTTTATTTTTTTAATTTTAACTTCATATGTACTCTGATTCCTCGCTTTCCAGTTTGAAAAGTTGGTTCTGGTGGTGCATTTAGTCCAATATTATCATGCGCCACACCGGTTGCTTAGGCGAATCAATTCAGAGGATGAGGTATGTTTACAGCACTCGGAAAAAATGACAAATAATTAGACTGTTTTCCGTGCCATGACACCAAGCTATCAAGTATTTTCTCTCTCTGTCGTCCGCGATATCTCTTTCCCTGCATTTTGCCAGTTGTAATCATTAACTTAAACTTTCCTCTTCTCATGATGTACACGAAAAATATCGTTTTTTTTTTGTTTGTTCTGATGTTTTTAGGAGCTACCTTATTGTTTTGGCCTCTGAGAATGTTCTCATTGAAATTTTTAGCTGTCCAGTGAACTCTCAACATTCTTCTAGGAAATCCCAACTCTGTGGCCTCTGATCGTATTTTTATATGCTTGTCTGCTGTCCATGATTCTCTTCCATAGGTAAGAATTGGTTCTATGTAGCATCGATGAACTTTCTTTCTCACTTTTTTTGACATAGACTTATTATATAAGACGTTTTTTTTTATTTTCTGAAATGCCATTTTGGCCTGAACTATTCTGCTTTTTATTTCTGTGGTGCATCTTCTGATGTTATTATTGTGCCCAAGTATTTGATGCGTTGCACTTGTTTCACATTTGTTCTGTTTATTTTTATGTTGCATGATGGTAATGATTGTTTTTTCGATGGGACCATTATCTCTGTTTTCTTACTATTCAGACTGAGACCTTTCTTGCTGCTTTCTTTTACTATTATGTCTATAATTCTCGTAGTTCATTCTCTGTCTCTGATATTGAGACTATCATCCGCAGATCTCAAATTGTTTATGTTGTGACCATTGACTTCAATTCCTTTTTTTCTACTGTTGATCTCATATTTTTGCTGTAAAGTGAGAATTAATCTATCGACAGAAAACAACATTGTCTGACTCCTTGTTTGATATATTGAAACTGTCCTGTTTGATTGCTAATTCCTATAGCTGCTGTTTGTTGTTGCTAAAACAATTTTTTTATGATTCTCATATCCTGGCCGTCAAGGTTTATTTTCTCCAGCATATTGATTATTTCCACAACCTTTACTTTGTCAAATGCTTTTTCTGTAGACTTTATAGCTCATATCTAGATATATATTTACCTTTACAGTTCTTTCATTTCAATGTTTTCAGGATGTATGTCGCATTATTTGTGCCTTTTCCTTCAACAAATCTACATTGTTCCTCACTTATTTCTGGTTTTATTTTGTTCATTACACGTCTCATGATGATTGTTAGTAATATGTTCGACATATGGCTCGTGTGTCTAATAGTGCAATGGTCTCCGCAATTAGTGGCGCCTGACTTCTTAAGCATAGCTACAGAGATTGATTTTAGTAGATCTTCGGGTATGTGTCCACCTTTATATATGTTATTGAGTAGTATGTTATGACCTGTACTCCTAGCTCTCCTAATGCATTTATTTCTTTGATTGCTATATTGTCGGGACCTGGAGATTTCCCTCTTTTCATGTGTTGAATTGCCTTCTCTACTTCACTCAGCATTGTTGGTGGTCCTGTGTCTTTATTTGAATTGTGTAGCTCTGGTCTTTCACAATCATAGAGTCGACTGATATTCACTGTCCCTCATTCCATTATCCTCTCTTCTCTAATTACTATATTTCCTTCCATTGATTTCGCACATCCTGCAACTTTGACTTCTTTTCTTCATGTTAATTCATTTAACTGATTGTACATAAATTGTGTGTCTTTCATTTGTTGTTTTTCCATTTCTTCACATTTCTGATTCAGCCTTCCTTTGCTTCTCTGCATTTGTTAGATTTCTTTTGCAATCCTTTGCATGTCAGTTTTTCTTTCTTATGTTTTCATCTTTTGTCCATTTCATCCAGTATTTCTTCAGCGATCCATTTCTTTTTGTTGATTCATTTAGTCACTGGTATAACTTTTTTTGATGTTTGTTTGAACATTTGCCACTGCTCCCCAATGTTCTGTATTTTCTCAATGGCATTATATCTATTTTGTACTATTGTGTTGTACTTACCACTCATTTGTCCACCTACTTTAAGCATTTATAGCAGTTAATTTCATTATTCTTTGGGGATTTCTGTGTCTTTCTCAGTTTTATTCTTATCTTTCAAACTACTACAATTTCTGTCTGTTCTAAGAATGCAATGGGAGCCGCGATAGCTCAGTGATTAGTGACCTGGACTACAAAGGACAATAGGTAGGGTTCGATCCCAACCGACGGTTCCAGGTTCACCCAGCCTTAAATGGGTACTGGATTTTTTTCTGGGAAAGTAAAGCGGCACGGGCGTAATACCGACCACATTACCCCACAAATCATATCCTGAAGGTCTGTAAAAATTATGGTCACCATATTCCCTAAACGCCACCTGGCGTGACGGGGGCTCTTTACCTGACTTTTCACCAAGAATGCAGTAACGATTGGGGAAGCAGGAGCATACCTAATGTTCTCAAGTAACACTAAGGATATGAATGCATTAGCAACAGAGAAATACGGTCACAATTACGATGCAAAAATCCAAGCAATAAAGTTAGCAACAGAACAAATTCTGATAAGTAACCTTTCATGTATCAGACAGGAGTAAAACCTCCAGGCAATACTGTCCAGAATATTACCACATATGCAGACTATCACTTTGAAAGCAACACACGGTCACCTTGAAGTGCATTTTATATTGCGGTGGCTATTTCCAAGCATTTTCACTCCTGAGATGTCAACAACGCAGAAGGAGATAAGAAACAGATTGTAATCCCTACAAAACAAAAAACAGAGTAATTCAAAGATTTCGAATCAACACTGCCGGGATTGATTTTTTTTCTTTCGGTTGCCGCGTTATTGAATGAACTATCGATTTAGATTTTGAACAAACAGAAAACTGCAGCTAGAATTAATTCAATTTTTCTAAAATATTTTCTATGCTCCTTTTTAATTAAAAAAAAGTTTGAAATGAATAATTCACGCGCGGGTGAATCGGTTTTAAATATATTACAAATATGTATTTATATTACAAATATGTATTTTAAAAAAAGGTCGTAATCGTGGGACATGAGTCGATTTTGTGAAGGGAGTAAATAAAGTCGTAGATTCATGCATTAATTACTCTACAAATATGGACATTTTTGCTTCAGTTACTTCCACTTGATTCAAATGTACAAAGCAAGTTGTGTGGTACGCCGAGTAAGCAACCCCCAGCCACACAAAGCAAGTTGTGTGGTACGCCGAGTAAGCAACCCCCAGCCAGCCACACAAAACCTTGAACTCAAGCATCAGCCCAGCTTATTTACATTGTAACAAACTACAGGGAGACAAAGGTCAGTTTTTTTAAGAAAGTCTTGTCTTTCTATGATCTCTGAGCTTTTGAATATAATATTCAATATTGATATGCTTGCTTACGTTCATCCGATGATAAAAAGAATTGTTGCTTTCCTGAATAATTCAGGTTATCTGATCCCGGTGCAACCTTCCATTTGGCTTGTTTGACCTTAACAATTGAAGGACGTTATGTGGGCGTAAATATTTTCAGTTGCAGTATTATTTGTCTTCTTCTTCTATCCTTCCTCCTATGCCGTTGACGTCGAGGGGAGGCAATCTGCGATTCTTTGCTCTTCTGTTGGCCTCTTCTGGTGAAATCCCTCCTAGCGACTCTAGTATTCCCTTTATCCATCTCTTTCTCGGTCTTCCTCTTACTCTGGCCTTTTCGTAGTGTTTGTTTATGGCTCTTTGAGTCATTGTTAGTTCTTTTTGTCTTATTATGTGACCGAACCATTTATCTGTTGTTTCTTTATGTATTCGATGGCTGATTCAATTTCGAGTTTCTTCCTCAGGACAGTGTTTCCTACTCTGTCCCTCAGGCTGTTTCCTATCATTCTTATGACATTTCATTTCGGTGGTCGTTATCTTTCTTATTGTTCTAGAGTCCAGCGTTCAATTCTGGCACAAGTAGCACAGAGTTGGTAGAAAAATTGATTTGTAAATTGCCCCTTTTCTTCCGTACTTATTGCATTGTTTTCTAATAGTGTTTCTACTTGACCTATAACTTGGCATGCTTTGTTACACCTTATATCTATTTGTGTCTATTGGTTATTGTCTTGTGTTAACGTGTACCCAGATATTTAAAATTGTCTACTTGTTCTGCTCAGCCATGTAGGAAAGCTATACGCCAAAATCTTGGAAAAAAGACTGAGACCAATAATAGAACTACAGTTAAGCGATTCTCAAATGGGGTTCCGAAAAAACAGAGGATGTACCGACGCACTATTCACACTAAAACAGCTTGCAGAAAAAACGACAGAACACAACCAAAACTTATACATAGCCTTCATTGACCAGGAAAAAGCATTCGACAGAGTAAACAGAGAACAACTGTGGGAGATACTAACAACATACGGAGTAAGCCAACATCTAACCAACATTATTAAAAGTCTCTACGCCAACAGCAGCTGCAGGGTCAGAACAGCAACAGGCTACACAGACCACTTCGAAGTTAGATCAGGTGTAAGACAGGGGTGCGTACTATCCCCCCTACTGTTTATTACATACATGGACCATATATGCAAGCTAGCCAACCCATCAGAGACAGAGGAGATCAACGAGCTTCTATTTGCAGACGACCAGGCACTAATACATGAAACAATAGAAGACCTACAAGAACACTTAAACAAACTCAACATCTTAGGAACAAAATACAACATGAAAATCAACATCAACAAAACAGAAGTCATGAATGTCGCCAAAAATAAACAGAACATCAACATAACTATAGAAGGCAGACAACTAAAACAAGTAGAGGAATTCAAATACCTAGGAAGTCTAATGACAAACGACAATTCCCAAACAGCAGAGATAGAATCAAGATGCAACAAAGCTTGTCAAATCATCGGACAGTTATCACCACTATTGTCCAACAAGGAAATAACTCTGGAGGCAAAACGAGCACTATACAATACAATCTTCATTCCAACGTTGTGCTACCAATGCCAGACCTGGACTCTAGATGCAAGAACAATAAGAAAAATAGCCTCTACAGAGATGAAATGTGTTAGACGAATGACAGGAAACAGTCTGAGAGATAAGATCAGAAATGTAGAACTGAGAAAAAAGCTAGGAATAGCCCCAGCCATAGAATATATAAGGAAACAACAGATAAAATGGTTCGGCCACGTGACAAGGCAGAAAGAACAAAACACAACACAACGAGCCTTCAACAAACGTTGTGAGAACAACAGACCCAAGGGTCGACCACGAAAAAGATGGATCGATGGAATATTAGAAGCACTAGGAAACATAACAGCAGCAGAGGCGAACATAAGAGCAAAAGACCGCAAATTATATCTCCCCTCGACGCTGAAAGGCAGATGAGGAAGGAAAGAAGAAGAAGAAGTAGAAGTCTACTTGTTTCAGGGTTGTATTATCTATTATGATGTTTAGTTTTTCTTTTTTTCTCGCTATTACCATTACTTCGGTTTTATTTATGTTGATCTTCATGTTATATTGTTTACAAGTGTTGTTTAGCCTGCTGATATGTTCTTGCAGGTCCTCAGTTGTTTCAAGTATCAGAACTTGGTCGTCTGCAAATAGTATTTAATTTATTTCGTCCTCTCTTCTGCTGTTTTCTTATACGTATATATCGTTCTCTTTTGTGTTTTCGCTTGCTATCATCCTTGTTGGTATACTTCATTTGCTTGGGCATGCCGATTTGCATATATTGTCCATATATGTGATGAAAAGTAAAGGGGAAAGCACGCAACCTTGTCTTAATCCGGAATTAATGGTGAAATGTTTAGAGTTACCTGCTGAGAATCTTCTTCTGCGACCATGGCTTCTTGAGACTAGGTCTCCGGACTCTCTTATGAAGGCAGCTGTCTGTTTCAGTGATTCGGTTGCCCCGTAGATTTCTCTTCCAGGCAGGTGGGTGTGGGCCACATTGTCATCCTCAAGGCTGTGTACTGGGGGCAATCCTGAAGAACGTGTTTTGTTGTCATGTTATCCAGGGTACACTTGCGTGCACGCTGATAGTTCATATTTTGAATTTGGTGAACATGTGGTTTCTCATTCTGCTGTGGCCAGTGCGTAGACAAAGTATGATGACTTGATTTCTCTTTTATAGTTGGAGGTATCTGTTCCTCTTGTTATACTTTGGGTGTTCTTGTTTCCATTTTGTCATGCTGCTGGCTTTTGATGATGAATTTGGGTGTTGCTGTATTCAGTGAAAACTCGATAGTTGCACTTTTCGGATTAACAAATCCATCTTCGGCATACCTTTTGAGTACTGAGGTATCTTCCCGCTCCTACCCTACTCTCTTGGTCGGACTAAGCAAGTTAGTCTGCTACTAGAGGCGCAGCGACGAAGTGGAGTAGAGGCGGGACAGCTTTGGTTCACCGATGCAAGCCATCAGCTATGAGTTGCTGGCAACTGGAGATCTCTTTGCTGTCACGTGACTTTGCCTCCCCAATGGTGACTTGCACAACGAAGTATCCGGAGAAAACCGCACCATACTGGGCTATCCAGTTACTTTGAGCTACATAGTTATTGTGCTATAATGTTGCAGTTTAGTAAGCATAGGCCCGTGAGGCCAGGTATATTTTCTTGGCTAACTAAACGTGACACGTTCACAAACTAGTACAGAAAGCTATATTTTTCAGGTATAAACGAATGTAATGCTTTGTTATGGTAAGGTCATCGCTGTCTCTGAACACATCCATAGGTGTATTGATCTTCAGAAAGGAAAGGAAAATAACTTGTGAACTAACGTTCATTTCCCTTCTAGCTACAGCGCAGTATACAAGGTTCAATTTATTGTTATGTTTATTTCTTATCCTAGTTCGAAATTATTTTTTTTTATTATTTATTATTTTTAAAAATTTTAATTATATATATGTGTGTGTTGTGTGTGTGTTCCTGCTGAAGGCCTATTGAGCCGAAACGTTGTTCTAATTTCTGTCGTCCATTTATTACGTAAAGCTTTAACCATACCATTTTTTCAATATTTTTTCTTTATATTTTTTTCTCCCATTTCTCCTTACAATGAGCTTTACTGCAGCTTCACATTTTGATGCATTTCTTTACTCTGACCCTACCTCATTATTTCTTACACTCGCGTGCCCTGACTCAAAAATGAAGCAAACCTTTGCCAGACTAGACCTCACCTAGACTCCAACCACGCAGGATCTACCTGAACATGCTCACTGAATCATCGAGGAAACAAATATTCATAACTCTGTGTCTCAAGTCGTGCCAGTTCTTTATTGATATCCATAGTCATACTATATAAAGTCTATATTTAAGTACAATTAAAAATAAAAAAGAGAACTACCAAACATAATTAGACCAAATGAAATTTGTGGGTCATGTTGAAAGAAACAACAGCCTAATAAAAGTAATATTGGAAGGGAAAATACAAGGTAAAAGAGGCAGAGGCAGACCAAGACTAACATGGACGAGTGACATAAAAAAATGGACAAGTCAACCTATGACAATCTGTACCATCAAAGCAAGAGACAGAGTGGAATGGCGCTCCATGGTAGCCAACCTTCGGTGCGGAGACGCACTCAATGATGATGATGATGATGATGATGATGATTTAAGTACAATGGACTTGCTTCACAGTTCTACCTCGACCATGAGCCGTGAAAGCCCATGAGCTCTGTACGTGCTGAATAACAGGTCCGTCTGTGTAAATAACTGCGTTACTCTCAGGAGAATTCTTGACAATCAAGGCCTGCACTTCAGCCTCAACGATTAAAGACTTCTGTTTGTGCCTTCTGAGGCAGCAGTGATGACTTCTGGATAGGATGTACAGCTCTCTGACGGCACTCGTGCCCATTCTTCGCCCAGACAATGCCTACTGAACCATCATCCGAACGAATTCATGATTCCCCTCTTTTTAATCAGACCACACAGAAACCGGACCAGGTCTCCAGAAAGAAAAACTAACGAATGGTTATCCACGAAGAAAAACGATGAATTCGAAAAACAAACAAAAAACACCGCAAGTGGCGAGATTCGAACCAAGTACTTTCGTGTCCAGATGTCAACGTTTTACTTCTCGACCACCCACACCCCTAGTTATATATAAATACGAAATAATGCTCGCTGGGTAACTGGTACCTATATTTCATGAAACACTTGATATAGAATGTTGAAATATCATAAGGAAAAGATCATTGTATCACATATATAGATATGGCCTTTGTCGTATTGACAGACGGTTGGTAGCAAGCAGTCATGATAAGTTAGTAGTTGGGTACACATTTTAGTGTTCTTCGTGTACAGTAAATCAAATTTACTGAAAATTCTCTCCAAAGGAGTAAAGCTATAAATATTGACCTGAATAATATTCTTATTGTTATTACCTTCCTCATTTACCTTGAAGCGTCGACGGGAGATATAATTTGCGTTTTTTTTTACTCTTTTTTTTTTTTTTTTTTTTGTTTTAATCTTTTTGGAGGTCGGCCCGAGGGTCTGGTGTTCTTGCAAAGTTTATTGAAGGCTCGTTGTGTTGTGTTTTTATCTTTCTGTCTTATTACGTGGCCAAACCATTTTATCTGTTGTTTCTTTGTTTATTCTATGGCGGGGGTTATTCTTAGCCTTATTCTCAGTTCTTCATTTCTAATCTTATCTCTCAGACTGTTTCCTGACATTCGCCTAACATATTTAATCTCAGTAATGGTTATTTTTTTCTTATTGTTCTTGCATCTAGGGTCAAAGACTGACATTTAATGAATAATGACATCTGCTAATGTATGTCTACTTGGCTGTTCAAAATATACAACGCGGCATTAAAAATTTACAAAAAAATCAAACCTGAGCACACACACAAAAACGTTGATTTTGTCATTCGATGGAACAATATTCTTCTTTACTTCATCTTTTATGTTTCAGCAGCCAGGAATATGTTGTTAGGCGTCATTTATTCTTTTGTTGTCTCTTCATGTTTTTATGCTTTAAAGTGCGTGATGGATGAAGCCATGCCTTTTAATAATTACATGGTGTTGTCGGACTTTTGCATGACATCGGATAGCTGTGATAAATGCTTTTTCTGACATTGCCAAATACGGAATGTTTTATCGCAACCTAAATGGATCTCAAGCAGCTTAATACCGTAGCAAAGATAGGGTATACATTCAAAACACATATAAATATATATATATATATATATATATATATATATAAAGTAAAGTAAAGAGCCCCCGTCACGCTAAGTGGCGTATATGGAATAGGGTGTTAGAGATCATACATTTTACATACTTTCAGCACATGGTTTATATAAATAAAGTGTATGTGTGTGTTCTAATGATACTTTTTGCAACAAGAGGTATATGATCATGAGAAGTTAAATTACCGTCATTCTAGTGTTTCGTCTCTTTAGTTTATTGCCACTTTAAGGGGAAATGTGATGTGCCCACTGGGTAATGACTCAGACATCGGTCTCCTGCTGCATCTTGGTTTGAAAGCTTACAAGTCATGACCGTGTTTTCAAACGTATCCTGTTGCCAACTATACGTCATCACTTCTACCGTTATTACATCAATTATAAGGATCTGCCAAAGTCCAACGTCAACAATTACACATTACACGTATATGATGAATAACAGGTACTTCGACTTAAATTCTTTTATCGAAGTATACGTTTCACAAGGTTGTACCCCTCAAAGTACTGATGTCTGAGATAACGTTGCTGTGTTAGCCACCCAGATGAAAATGTTATACCCTAAACATGACATTGCGGAAACACCAGCCATGTTTTATGTTAGTTTGTCAGTATCGTTCTATGACTATCTATAGAGGATACTAGAGATGTATCCTGACGTTGATGTAGCCAACTGTTCTCTGGACCTCTTCTCGTCTCTTTAGTGTCGGGAACTTAAAGACAAGATCTAGAATCACAAGTAATTACATGGAATAACATAACAATTAGCTTGTAGAGAAGAACATAACACTTAGCAGGTAGAAAAGAACAGAACACATAGGTAGTAGAGAAGAACAGTACACCTAGCTGATAGAGAAGAATATAGCATCTAGCTAGTAGAGAGGAACAGAACACCTAGCTGGTAGAGAAGAACAGAACACCTAGCTAGTAGAGAGGAACAGAACACCTAGCTGGTAGAGAAGAACAGAACACCTAGGTAGTAGAGAAGAACAGAACACCTAGGTAGTAGAGAAGAACAGAACACTTAGCAGGTAGAGAAGAACAGTACACCTAGGTAGTAGGGAAGAACAGAACACCTAGGTAGTAGAGAAGAACAGAACACTTAGCAGGTAGAGAAGAACAGAACACCTAGGTAGTAGAGAAGAACAGAACACTTATCAGGTAGAGAAGAACAGTACACCTAGGTAGTAGAGAAGAACAGAACACCTAGGTAGTAGAGAAGAACAGAACACCTAGGTAGTAGAGAAGAACAGAACACCTAGGTAGTAGAGAAGAACAGAACACCTAGGTAGCAGAGAAGAACATAAAACGTAGCAGGTAGAGAAGAACAGTACACCTAGGTAGTAGAGAAGAACAGAACACCTAGGTAGTAGAGAAGAACAGAACACCTAGGTAGTAGAGAAGAACATAAAACTTAGCAGGTAGAGAAGAACAGTACACCTAGGTAGTAGAGAAGAACAGAACACCTAGGTAGTAGAGAAGAACAGAACACCTAGGTAGTAGAGAAGAACATAAAACTTAGCAGGTAGAGAAGAATAGTACACCTAGGTAGTAGAGAAGAACAGAACACCTAGGTAGTAGAGAAGAACAGTACAACTAGCTGGTAGAGAAGAACAGAACACCTAGGTAGTAGAGAAGAACAGAACACCTAGGTAGTAGAGAAGAACATAAAACTTAGCAGGTAGAGAAGAACAGTACACCTAGGTAGTAGAGAAGAACAAAACACCTAGGTAGTAGAGAAGAACAGAACACCTAGGTAGTAGAGAAGAACAGTACACCTAGGTAGTAGAGAAGAACAGAACACCTAGGTAGTAGAGAAGAACAGAACACCTAGGTAGTAGAGAAGAACAGAACACCTAGGTAGTAGAGAAGAACAGAACACCTAGGTAGTAGAGAAGAACAGTACACCTAGGTAGTAGAGAAGAACAGTACACCTAGGTAGTAGAGAAGAACAGAACACCTAGGTAGTAGAGAAGAACAGTACACCTAGGTAGTAGAGAAGAACAGAACACCTAGGTAGTAGAGAAGAACAGAACACCTAGGTAGTAGAGAAGAACAGTACACCTAGGTAGTAGAGAAGAACAGAACACCTAGGTAGTAGAGAAGAACTGAACACTTAGCAGGTAGAGAAGAACAGAACACCTAGGTAGTAGAAAAGAGCATAACACTTAGCAGGTAGAGAAGAACAGTACACCTAGGTAGTAGAGAAGAACAGAACACCTAGGTAGTAGAGAAGAACATAAAACATAGCAGGTAGAGAAGAACAGTACACCTAGGTAGTAGAGAAGAACAGAACACCTAGGTAGTAGAGAAGAACAGTACAACTAGCTGGTAGAGAAGAACAGAACACCTAGGTAGTAGAGAAGAACAGAACACCTAGGTAGTAGAGAAGAACAGAACACTTAGCAGGTAGAGAAGAACAGAACACCTAGGTAGTAGAGAAGAACAGAACACTTAGCAGGTAGAGAAGAACAGTACACCTAGGTAGTAGAGAAGAACAGTACACCTAGGTAGTAGAGAAGAACAAAACACCTACGTAGTAGAGAAGAACATAAAACTTAGCAGGTAGAGAAGAACAGTACACCTAGGTAATAGAGAAGAACAGAACACATAGGTAGTAGAGAAGAACAGTACACCTAGCTGATAGAGAAGAATATAGCATCTAGCTAGTAGAGAGGAACAGAACACCTAGCTGGTAGAGAAGAACAGAACACCTAGCTAGTAGAGAGGAACAGAACACCTAGCTGGTAGAGAAGAACAGAACACCTAGGTAGTAGAGAAGAACAGAACACCTAGGTAGTAGAGAATAACAGAACACTTAGCAGGTAGAGAAGAACAGTACACCTAGGTAGTAGGGAAGAACAGAACACCTAGGTAGTAGAGAAGAACAGAACACCTAGGTAGTAGAGAAGAACAGAACACTTATCAGGTAGAGAAGAACAGTACACCTAGGTAGTAGAGAAGAACAGAACACCTAGGTAGTAGAGAAGAACAGAACACCTAGGTAGTAGAGAAGAACAGAACACCTAGGTAGTAGAGAAGAACATAAAACGTAGCAGGTAGAGAAGAACAGTACACCTAGGTAGTAGAGAAGAACAGAACACCTTGGTAGTAGAGAAGAACAGAACACCTAGGTAGTAGAGAAGAACATAAAACTTAGCAGGTAGAGAAGAACAGTACACCTAGGTAGTAGAGAAGAACAGTACACCTAGCTGGTAGAGAAGAACAGAACACCTAGGTAGTAGAGAAGAACAGAACACCTAGGTAGTAGAGAAGAACATAAAACTTAGCAGGTAGAGAAGAACAGTACACCTAGGTAGTAGAGAAGAACAGTACACCTAGGTAGTAGAGAAGAACAGAACACCTAGGTAGTAGAGAAGAACAGAACACCTAGGTAGTAGAGAAGAACAGAACACCTAGGTAGCAGAGAAGAACATAAAACGTAGCAGGTAGAGAAGAACAGTACACCTAGGTAGTAGAGAAGAACAGAACACCTAGGTAGTAGAGAAGAACAGAACACCTAGGTAGTAGAGAAGAACATAAAACTTAGCAGGTAGAGAAGAACAGTACACCTAGGTAGTAGAGAAGAACAGAACACCTAGGTAGTAGAGAAGAACAGAACACCTAGGTAGTAGAGAAGAACATAAAACTTAGCAGGTAGAGAAGAATAGTACACCTAGGTAGTAGAGAAGAACAGAACACCTAGGTAGTAGAGAAGAACAGTACAACTAGCTGGTAGAGAAGAACAGAACACCTAGGTAGTAGAGAAGAACAGAACACCTAGGTAGTAGAGAAGAACATAAAACTTAGCAGGTAGAGAAGAACAGTACACCTAGGTAGTAGAGAAGAACAGAACACCTAGGTAGTAGAGAAGAACAGAACACCTAGGTAGTAGAGAAGAACAGTACACCTAGGTAGTAGAGAAGAACAGAACACCTAGGTAGTAGAGAAGAACAGAACACCTAGGTAGTAGAGAAGAACAGAACACCTAGGTAGTAGAGAAGAACAGAACACCTAGGTAGTAGAGAAGAACAGTACACCTAGGTAGTAGAGAAGAACAGTACACCTAGGTAGTAGAGAAGAACAGAACACCTAGGTAGTAGAGAAGAACAGTACACCTAGGTAGTAGAGAAGAACAGAACACCTAGGTAGTAGAGAAGAACAGAACACCTAGGTAGTAGAGAAGAACAGTACACCTAGGTAGTAGAGAAGAACAGAACACCTAGGTAGTAGAGAAGAACTGAACACTTAGCAGGTAGAGAAGAACAGAACACCTAGGTAGTAGAAAAGAGCATAACACTTAGCAGGTAGAGAAGAACAGTACACCTAGGTAGTAGAGAAGAACAGAACACCTAGGTAGTAGAGAAGAACAGAACACTTAGCAGGTAGAGAAGAACAGTACACCTAGGTAGTAGGGAAGAACAGAACACCTAGGTAGTAGAGAAGAACAGAACACCTAGGTAGTAGAGAAGAACAGAACACTTATCAGGTAGAGAAGAACAGTACACCTAGGTAGTAGAGAAGAACAGAACACCTAGGTAGTAGAGAAGAACAGAACACCTAGGTAGTAGAGAAGAACAGAACACCTAGGTAGTAGAGAAGAACATAAAACGTAGCAGGTAGAGAAGAACAGTACACCTAGGTAGTAGAGAAGAACAGAACACCTTGGTAGTAGAGAAGAACAGAACACCTAGGTAGTAGAGAAGAACATAAAACTTAGCAGGTAGAGAAGAACAGTACACCTAGGTAGTAGAGAAGAACAGTACACCTAGCTGGTAGAGAAGAACAGAACACCTAGGTAGTAGAGAAGAACAGAACACCTAGGTAGTAGAGAAGAACATAAAACTTAGCAGGTAGAGAAGAACAGTACACCTAGGTAGTAGAGAAGAACAGTACACCTAGGTAGTAGAGAAGAACAGAACACCTAGGTAGTAGAGAAGAACAGAACACCTAGGTAGTAGAGAAGAACAGAACACCTAGGTAGCAGAGAAGAACAGAACACCTAGGTAGTAGAGAAGAACAGAACACCTAGGTAGTAGAGAAGAACATAAAACTTAGCAGGTAGAGAAGAACAGTACACCTAGGTAGTAGAGAAGAACAGAACACCTAGGTAGTAGAGAAGAACAGAACACCTAGGTAGTAGAGAAGAACATAAAACTTAGCAGGTAGAGAAGAATAGTACACCTAGGTAGTAGAGAAGAACAGAACACCTAGGTAGTAGAGAAGAACAGTACAACTAGCTGGTAGAGAAGAACAGAACACCTAGGTAGTAGAGAAGAACAGAACACCTAGGTAGTAGAGAAGAACATAAAACTTAGCAGGTAGAGAAGAACAGTACACCTAGGTAGTAGAGAAGAACAGAACACCTAGGTAGTAGAGAAGAACAGAACACCTAGGTAGTAGAGAAGAACAGTACACCTAGGTAGTAGAGAAGAACAGAACACCTAGGTAGTAGAGAAGAACAGAACACCTAGGTAGTAGAGAAGAACAGAACACCTAGGTAGTAGAGAAGAACAGAACACCTAGGTAGTAGAGAAGAACAGTACACCTAGTAGTAGAGAAGAACAGTACACCTAGGTAGTAGAGAAGAACAGAACACCTAGGTAGTAGAGAAGAACAGTACACCTAGGTAGTAGAGAAGAACAGAACACCTAGGTAGTAGAGAAGAACAGAACACCTAGGTAGTAGAGAAGAACAGTACACCTAGGTAGTAGAGAAGAACAGAACACCTAGGTAGTAGAGAAGAACTGAACACTTAGCAGGTAGAGAAGAACAGAACACCTAGGTAGTAGAAAAGAGCATAACACTTAGCAGGTAGAGAAGAACAGTACACCTAGGTAGTAGAGAAGAACAGAACACCTAGGTAGTAGAGAAGAACATAAAACTTAGCAGGTAGAGAAGAACAGTACACCTAGGTAGTAGAGAAGAACAGAACACCTAGGTAGTAGAGAAGAACAGTACAACTAGCTGGTAGAGAAGAACAGAACACCTAGGTAGTAGAGAAGAACAGAACACCTAGGTAGTAGAGAAGAACAGAACACTTAGCAGGTAGAGAAGAACAGAACACCTAGGTAGTAGAGAAGAACAGAACACTTAGCAGGTAGAGAAGAACAGTACACCTAGGTAGTAGAGAAGAACAGTACACCTAGGTAGTAGAGAAGAACAAAACACCTACGTAGTAGAGAAGAACATAAAACTTAGCAGGTAGAGAAGAACAGTACACCTAGGTAATAGAGAAGAACAGAACACATAGGTAGTAGAGAAGAACAGTACACCTAGCTGATAGAGACGAATATAGCATCTAGCTAGTAAAGAGGAACAGAACACCTAGCTGGTAGAGAAGAACAGAACACCTAGCTAGTAGAGAGGAACAGAACACCTAGCTGGTAGAGAAGAACAGAACACCTAGGTAGTAGAGAAGAACAGAACACCTAGGTAGTAGAGAATAACAGAACACTTAGCAGGTAGAGAAGAACAGTACACCTAGGTAGTAGGGAAGAACAGAACACCTAGGTAGTAGAGAAGAACAGAACACCTAGGTAGTAGAGAAGAACAGAACACTTATCAGGTAGAGAAGAACAGTACACCTAGGTAGTAGAGAAGAACAGAACACCTAGGTAGTAGAGAAGAACAGAACACCTAGGTAGTAGAGAAGAACAGAACACCTAGGTAGTAGAGAAGAACATAAAACGTAGCAGGTAGAGAAGAACAGTACACCTAGGTAGTAGAGAAGAACAGAACACCTTGGTAGTAGAGAAGAACAGAACACCTAGGTAGTAGAGAAGAACATAAAACTTAGCAGGTAGAGAAGAACAGTACACCTAGGTAGTAGAGAAGAACAGTACACCTAGCTGGTAGAGAAGAACAGAACACCTAGGTAGTAGAGAAGAACAGAACACCTAGGTAGTAGAGAAGAACATAAAACTTAGCAGGTAGAGAAGAACAGTACACCTAGGTAGTAGAGAAGAACAGTACACCTAGGTAGTAGAGAAGAACAGAACACCTAGGTAGTAGAGAAGAACATAAAACTTAGCAGGTAGAGAAGAACAGAACACCTAGGTTGTAGAGAAGAACAGAACACTTAGCAGATAGAAAAGAACAGAACACCTAGGTAGTAGAGAAGAGCATAACACTTAGCAGGTAGAGAAGAACAGCACACCTAGGTAGTAGAGAAGAACAGAACACCTAGGTAGTAGAGAAGAACATAAAACTTAGCAGGTAGAGAAGAACAGTACACCTAGGTAGTAGAGAAGAACAGTACACCTAGGTAGTAGAGAAGAACAGAACACCTACGTAGTAGAGAAGAACATAAAACTTAGCAGGTAGAGAAGAACAGTACACCTAGGTAGTAGAGAAGAACAGTACACCTAGGTAGTAGAGAAGAACAGAACACCTACGTAGTAGAGAAGAACATAAAACTTAGCAGGTAGAGAAGAACAGTACACCTAGGTAGTAGAGAAGAACAGCACACCTAGGTAGTAGAGAAGAACAGAACACCTAGGTAGTAGAGAAGAATATAAAACTTAGCAGGTAGAGAAGAACAGAACACCTAGGTAGTAGAGAAGAACAGAACACTTAGCAGATAGAGAAGAACAGAACACCTAGGTAGTAGAGAAGAGCATAACACTTAGCAGGTAGAGAAGAACAGTACACCTAGGTAGTAGAGAAGAACAGAACACCTAGGTAGTAGAGAAGAACATAAAACTTAGCAGGTAGAGAAGAACAGTACACCTAGGTAGTAGAGAAGAACAGTACACCTATGTAGTAGAGAAGAACAGAACACCTACGTAGTAGAGAAGAACATAAAACTTAGCAGGTAGAGAAGAACAGTACACCTAGGTAGTAGAGAAGAACAGTACACCTAGGTAGTAGAGAAGAACAGTACACCTAGCTAGTAGAGAAGAACAGAACACCTAGGTAGTAGAGAAGAACAGAACACCTAGGTAGTAGAGAAGAACAGAACACCTAGGTAGTAGAGAATAACAGTACACCTAGCTGGTAGAGAAGAACAGAACACCTAGCTGGTATAGAGGAACATAACACTTAGCAGGTAGAGAAGAACAGAACACCTAGGTAGTAGAGAAGAACAGAACACTTAGCAGGTAGAGAAGAACAGAACACCTAGGTAGTAGAGAAGAACAGAACACTTAGCAGGTAGAGAAGAACAGTACACCTAGTTAGTAGAGAAGAACAGAACACTTAGCAGGTAGAGAAGAACAGAACACTTAGCAGGTAGAGAAGAACAGAATACCTAGGTAGTAGAGAAGAACAGAACACTTAGCGGGTAGAGAAGAACAATACACCTAGGTAGTAGAGAAGAACAGAACACTTAGCAGGTAGAGAAGAACAGAACACTTAGCAGGTAGAGAAGAACAATACACCTAGGTAGTAGAGAAGAACAGAACACTTAGCAGGTAGAGAAGAACAATACACCTAGGTAGTAGAGAAGAACAGAACACTTAGCAGGTAGAGAAGAACAATACACCTAGGTAGTAGAGAAGAACAGAACACTTAGCAGGTAGAGAAGAACAATACACCTAGTCGGTAGAGAAGAACAGAACACCTAGGTAGTAGAGGAGAACAGAACACCTAGGTAGTAGAGAAGAACATAAAACTTAGCAGGTAGAGAAGAACAGTACACCTAGGTAGTAGAGAAGAACAGTACACCTAGGTAGTAGAGAAGAACAGAACACTTAGCAGATAGAGAAGAACAGAACACCTAGGTAGTAGAGAAGAGCATAACACTTAGCAGGTAGAGAAGAACAGTACACCTAGGTAGTAGAGAAGAACAGAACACCTAGGTAGTAGAGAAGAACATAAAACTTAGCAGGTAGAGAAGAACAGTACACCTAGGTAGTAGAGAAGAACAGTACACCTAGGTAGTAGAGAAGAACAGAACACCTACGTAGTAGAGAAGAACATAAAACTTAGCAGGTAGAGAAGAACAGTACACCTAGGTAGTAGAGAAGAACAGTACACCTAGGTAGTAGAGAAGAACAGTACACTAGCTAGTAGAGAAGAACAGAACACCTAGGTAGTAGAGAAGAACAGAACACCTAGGTAGTAGAGAAGAACAGAACACCTAGGTAGTAGAGATGAACAGTACACCTAGCTGGTAGAGAAGAACAGAACACCTAGCTGGTATAGAGGAACATAACACTTAGCAGGTAGAGAAGAACAGAACACCTAGGTAGTAGAGAAGAACAGAACACTTAGCAGGTAGAGAAGAACAGAACACCTAGGTAGTAGAGAAGAACAGAACACTTAGCAGGTAGAGAAGAACAGTACACTAGTTAGTAGAGAAGAACAGAACACTTAGCAGGTAGAGAAGAACAGAACACTTAGCAGGTAGAGAAGAACAGAATACCTAGGTAGTAGAGAAGAACAGAACACTTAGCGGGTAGAGAAGAACAATACACCTAGGTAGTAGAGAAGAACAGAACACTTAGCAGGTAGAGAAGAACAGAACACTTAGCAGGTAGAGAAGAACAATACACCTAGGTAGTAGAGAAGAACAGAACACTTAGCAGGTAGAGAAGAACAATACACCTAGGTAGTAGAGAAGAACAGAACACTTAGCAGGTAGAGAAGAACAATACACCTAGGTAGTAGAGAAGAACAGAACACTTAGCAGGTAGAGAAGAACAATACACCTAGGTAGTAGAGAAGAACAGACACTTAGCAGGTAGAGAAGAACAATACACCTAGGTAGTAGAGAAGAACAGAACACTTAGCAGGTAGAGAAGAACAATACACCTAGGTAGTAGAGAAGAACAGAACACTTAGCAGGTAAAGAAGAACAGAACACTTAGCAGGTAGAGAAGAACAATACACCTAGGTAGTAGAGAAGAACAGAACACTTAGCAGGTAGAGAAGAACAATACACCTAGGTAGTAGAGAAGAACAGAACACTTAGCAGGTAGAGAAGAACAATACACCTAGGTAGTAGAGAAGAACAGAAACACTTAGCAGGTAAAGAAGAACAGAACACTTAGCAGGTAGAGAAGAACAATACACCTAGGTAGTAGAGAAGAACAGAACACTTAGCAGGTAGAGAAGAACAGAACACCTAGCAGTAGAGAAGAACAGTACACCTAGGTAGTAGAGAAGAACAGAACACTTAGCGGGTAGAGAAGAACAGTAGACCTAGGTAGTAGAAAAGAACAGAACACTTAGCAGGTAGAGAAGAACAGAACACCTAGCAGGTAGAGAAGAACAGTACTCCTAGGTAGTAGAGAAGAACAGAACACCTAGCAGGTAGATAAGAACAGTACACCTAGGTAGTAGAGAAGAACAGAAACACTTAGCAGGTAGAGAAGAACATAACACTTAGCAGGTAGAGAAGAACAGAACCCTAGGTAATAGAGAAGAACAGTATACCTAGCTGGTAGAGAAGAACAGAACACCTAGCTAGTAGAGAATAACAGAACACCAAGCTGGTAGAGAATAATATAACACCTCGCTAGTATAGAGGAACAGAACACCTAGCTGGTAGAGAAGAACATCCACTTAGTAGTGGATAACAGAACACTCAGATAGCAGAGAAGAACAGAAAACCCAGCATATAAAAAAAGAACATTGAATATAACAAGAATCTGTGCAGAACATTTGTGGACCAAGAGAAAGGTTTGATAGGGTTGATAGCGATATATATATAATGGCAAACATTGTCTCATTAAGGAGTAAATGATCACCTTCTTAGATGCTGCAAGAGCTTATATAGTAGCTGTAGAAGTGTGATTAGAGCAAGTAAATGATCACCTTATTAGATGTTACATGAGCTTATATAGTAGCTGTAGAAGTGTGATTAGAGGAAGTAAATGATCACCTTATTAGATGTTACAAGAGCTTATATAGTAACTGTAGAAGTGTGATTAGAGCAAGTAAATGATCACCTTATTAGATGTTACAAGAGCTTATATAGTAACTGTAGAAGTGTGATTAGAGCAAGTAAATGAGCACCTTATTAGATGTTACATGAGCTTATATAGTAGCTGTAGAAGTGTGATTAGAGCAAGTAAATGATCACCTTATTAGATGTTACATGAGCTTATATAGTAGCTGTAGAAGTGTGATTAGAGCAAGTAAATGATCACCTTATTAGATGTTACATGAGCTTATATAGTAGCTGTAGAAGTGTGATTAGAGCAAGTAAATGAGCACCTTATTAGATGTTACAAGAGCTTATAGTAGCTGTAGAAGTGTGATTAGAGCAAGTAAATGATCACCTTATTCGATGTTACAAGAGCTTATATAGTAGCTGTAGAAGTGTGATTAGAGCAAGTAAAGAACAATAAAAAACCATTCGCAGTAACATCTGGAGTCATACAAGGCTGTGTGTTGTCAACACTTGTGTTTATCAATGACATCGACAGAATATGCAATGATACTGCATCACAAACTGACGATATCAATGAACTACTTTTTGCTGATGACCAAACCCTTTTAGCTTTCGAAGAAGCGGAACTTCAACAGCATCTGCTGTCCTAGAGAATATAATTTCAATAACAAGAAAATCAGGACTGAAACAAACAGAAGTTATATCATAAATAAGAAGGCAAAAGAAGGCATGAAACATTGCTACAGAACACCGATTTTTTAAAATAAATACTTTAAATATCTTGGAATAACATTCACTGAAGATGCAAAATCGATAAAGAAATATATATACGATGCAATACGGCAAAACAAATATAGGGACAGCGATTCTCCTATACTTCGACAAAAAGCAATCCCTATTACCACCAAGAAACATCTTGTACAGAGCATAATAAAGTAAAGAGCCAAAGACACGCCAAGTGGCGTATAAGGAATATGGTGATAGTGACCAAACATTTTACAGACCTTCAGCACATGATTTTTGGGGTAATGTGGTCGGTATTACGCCCGTATCTCTTTACTTTCCCAGAAAAAAAATCCGGTACCCATTTAAGGCTGGGTGAACCCGGAAGCCGTCGATCAGGATAGAACCTGACCTTTGTAGCGAGTATGTTCATTCTAATATTGTGCTATCGTAGCCGAACCTGGTTACTTAGGACTAAGCATAAAAGAAAAGCTAATTACCACAGAGATGGGATGTCTGCGAAAAGCGCGTGGAGTAACCAAAAAGACAAAATAATAAATTATATTATAAGAGAAAGAGCCATTGAACCAATCCTAAGCTACATACAGAAACAACATTAAACTGATTTCCCCATATAGAAAGAATGCCACGCAATTCCTTTCCATACAGACCATATATTAAAAGAGGATAAGGGAGAAGAGCAAGAGGCAAACTCATAGTAATATGGACAGACAATATCAACGAAGCGCTACAACATTTATTGATAATCAGTAAAGTCGCCAAAAAGAGTGAGAACCAGAATGGTGTGTCTCCCTCGACACCCTAACGGGAACAACAGGAAGACAAGACAGAAAACATACCACCCTTGATTGAACATTTGAACACTTTAAAAAAATTACAAGAAGCTTTAATTATCAAATTATAATGTCCCTCATTATCTGTCTCGCATACCATTATCTCAATCTTGAATTATATCAACATATCATATATTGCAGAGTTTCACTATGGCAAATATCTACATATAGAACTCATTATGCTCATTAATCACATAGTCAACTTTTAAATTAGAAAATCTGTGTTCTCCTCTCCACCATGTAGACCTATAATATTCATACTCACATCAGTTATGTGCCAGTGAATCATCCGAATTAAAACACATCTCATTGAAGGATCCAAACAAAGAAAGGCAGCTGCAGTTCTCATCGTAACAGTTACAGCACGCGCAAAAGACATAAGGCCAAGCGGGACCGAAAGTGAACGCAGCTGAACTGTCCTTCGTCATATGTTATCATCATTCATCGTAAGCAATCGGAATATCGAAACTCAATCTGGATGAAACACACAGGGAACAGGCAACTAATTGCAGTGAATGAAACACACAGGGAACAGGCAACTAATTGCAGTGAATGAAACACACAGGGAACAGGCAACTAATTGAAGTGAATGAAACACACAGGGAACAGGCAACTAATTGAAGTGAATGAAACACACAGGGAACAGGCAACTAATTGCAGTGAATGAAACACACAGGGAACAGGCAACTAAGTGCAGTGAATGAAATACACAGGGAACAGGCAACTAAGTGCAGTGAATGAAATACACAGGGAACAGGCAACTAAGTGCAGTGAATGAAATACACAGGGAACAGGCAACTAAGTGCAGTGAATGAAATACACAGGGAACAGGCAACTAAGTGCAGTGAATGAAACACGCAGGGAACAGGCAACTAAGTGCAGTGAATGAAACACACAGGGAACAGGCAACTAAGTGCAGTGAATGAAACACACAGGGAACAGGCAACTAAGTGCAGTGAATGAAACACACAGGGAACAGGCAACTAATTGCAGTGAATGAAATACACAGGGAACAGGCAACTAAATGCAGTGAATGAAAAACACAGGGAACAGGCAACTAATTGCAGTGAATGAAAAACACAGGGAACAGGCAACTAATTGCAGTGAATGAAACACACAGGGAACAGACAACTAATTGCAGTGAATGAAACACACAGGGAACAGGCAACTAAATACAGTGAATGATAGACACAGGGAACAGGCAACTAATTGCAGTGAATGATAGACACAGGGAACAGGCAACTAAATACAGTGAATGAAATACACAGGGAACAGGCAACTAATTGCAGTGAATGAAACACACAGGGAACAGGCAACTAAATACAGTGAATGAAATACACAGGGAACAGGCAACTAAATACAGTGAATGAAACACACAGGGAACAGGCAACTAAATACAGTGAATGAAATACACAGGGAACAGGCAACTAATTGCAGTGAATGATAGACACAGGGAACAGGCAACTAATTGCAGTGAATGATAGACACAGGGAACAGGCAACTAAATACAGTGAATGATAGACACAGGGAACAGGCAACTAAGTGCAGTGAATGATACACACAGGGAACAGGCAACTAAATACAGTGAATGATAGACACAGGGAACAGGCAACTAATTGCAGTGAATGAAATACACAGGGAACAGGCAACTAAGTGCAGTGAATAATAGACACAGGGAACAGGCAACTAATTGCAGTGAATGATAGACACAGGGAACAGGCAACTAAATGCAGTGAATGATAGACACAGGGAACAGGCAACTAAATACAGTGAATGAAACACACAGGGAACAGGCAACTAAATACAGTGAATGAAACACACAGGGAACAGGCAACTAAATGCAGTGAATGAAACACACAGGGAACAGGCAACTAAATGCAGTGAATGAAACACACAGGGAACAGGCAACTAAATACAGTGAATGATAGACACAGGGAACAGGCAACTAATTGCAGTGAATGATAGACACAGGGAACAGGCAACTAAATACAGTGAATGAAATACACAGGGAACAGGCAACTAATTGCAGTGAATGAAACACACAGGGAACAGGCAACTAAATACAGTGAATGAAATACACAGGGAACAGGCAACTAAATACAGTGAATGAAACACACAGGGAACAGGCAACTAAATACAGTGAATGAAATACACAGGGAACAGGCAACTAATTGCAGTGAATGATAGACACAGGGAACAGGCAACTAATTGCAGTGAATGATAGACACAGGGAACAGGCAACTAAATACAGTGAATGATAGACACAGGGAACAGGCAACTAAGTGCAGTGAATGATACACACAGGGAACAGGCAACTAAATACAGTGAATGATAGACACAGGGAACAGGCAACTAATTGCAGTGAATGAAATACACAGGGAACGGCAACTAAGTGCAGTGAATAATAGACACAGGGAACAGGCAACTAATTGCAGTGAATGAAATACACAGGGAACAGGCAACTAATTGCAGTGAATGAAACACACAGGGAACAGGCAACTAATTACAGTGAATGAAATACACAGGGAACAGGCAACTAATTGCAGTGAATGAAACACACAGGGAACAGGCAACTAATTGCAGTGAATGAAATACACAGGGAACAGGCAACTAATTGCAGTGAATGAAATACACAGGGAACAGGCAACTAATTGCAGTGAATGATAGACACAGGGAACAGGCAACTAATTGCAGTGAATGAAACACACAGGGAACAGCAACTAATTGCAGTGAATGATAGACACAGGGAACAGGCAACTAATTGCAGTGAATGAAACACACAGGGAACAGGCACAACTAATTGCAGTGAATGATAGACACAGGGAACAGGCAACTAATTGCAGTGAATGATAGACACAGGGAACAGGCAACTAAGTGCAGTGAATGATAGACACAGGGAACAGGCAACTAAGTGCAGTGAATGAAACACACAGGGAACAGGCAACTAATTGCAGTGAATGATAGACACAGGGAACAGGCAACTAATTGCAGTGAATGAAACACACAGGGAACAAGCAACTAATTGCAGTGAATGATAGACACAGGGAACAGGCAACTAATTGCAGTGAATGAAACACACAGGGAACAGGCAACTAATTGCAGTGAATGATAGACACAGGGAACAGGCAACTAATTGCAGTGAATGAAACACACAGGGAACAGGCAACTAAATACAGTGAATGAAACACACAGGGAACAGGCAACTAATTGCAGTGAATGATAGACACAGGGAACAGGCAACTAATTGCAGTGAATGAAATACACAGGGAACAGGCAACTAATTGCAGTGAATGAAACACACAGGGAACAGGCAACTAATTGCAGTGAATGAAACACACAGGGAACAGGCAACTAATTGAAGTGAATGAAACACACAGGGAACAGGCAACTAATTGAAGTGAATGAAACACACAGGGAACAGGCAACTAATTGCAGTGAATGATAGACACAGGGAACAGGCAACTAAGTGCAGTGAATGATAGACACAGGGAACAGGCAACTAATTGCAGTGAATGAAATACACAGGGAACAGGCAACTAATTGCAGTGAATGATAGACACAGGGAACAGGCAACTAATTGCAGTGAATGATAGACACAGGGAACAGGCAACTAAGTGCAGTGAATGATAGACACAGGGAACAGGCAACTAAGTGCAGTGAATGAACACACAGGGAACAGGCAACTAATTGCAGTGAATGATAGACACAGGGAACAGGCAACTAATTGCAGTGAATGAAACACACAGGGAACAAGCAACTAATTGCAGTGAATGATAGACACAGGGAACAGGCAACTAATTGCAGTGAATGATAGACACAGGGAACAGGCAACTAAATACAGTGAATGATAGACACAGGGAACAGGCAACTAAGTGCAGTGAATGATACACACAGGGAACAGGCAACTAAATACAGTGAATGATAGACACAGGGAACAGGCAACTAATTGCAGTGAATGAAACACACAGGGAACAGGCAACTAATTGCAGTGAATGATAGACACAGGGAACAGGCAACTAATTGCAGTGAATGAAACACACAGGGAACAGGCAACTAAATACAGTGAATGAAACACACAGGGAACAGGCAACTAATTGCAGTGAATGATAGAAACAGGGAACAGGCAACTAATTGCAGTGAATGAAATACACAGGGAACAGGCAACTAATTGCAGTGAATGAAACACACAGGGAACAGGCAACTAATTGCAGTGAATGAAACACACAGGGAACAGGCAACTAATTGAAGTGAATGAAACACACAGGGAACAGGCAACTAATTGCAGTGAATGATAGACACAGGGAACAGGCAACTAATTGCAGTGAATGATAGACACAGGGAACAGGCAACTAAATACAGTGAATGATAGACACAGGGAACAGGCAACTAAGTGCAGTGAATGATACACACAGGGAACAGGCAACTAAATACAGTGAATGATAGACACAGGGAACAGGCAACTAATTGCAGTGAATGAAATACACAGGGAACAGGCAACTAAGTGCAGTGAATAATAGACACAGGGAACAGGCAACTAATTGCAGTGAATGATAGACACAGGGAACAGGCAACTAAATGCAGTGAATGATAGACACAGGGAACAGGCAACTAAATACAGTGAATGAAACACACAGGGAACAGGCAACTAAATACAGTGAATGAAACACACAGGGAACAGGCAACTAAATGCAGTGAATGAAACACACAGGGAACAGGCAACTAAATGCAGTGAATGAAACACACAGGGAACAGGCAACTAAATACAGTGAATGATAGACACAGGGAACAGGCAACTAATTGCAGTGAATGATAGACACAGGGAACAGGCAACTAAATACAGTGAATGAAATACACAGGGAACAGGCAACTAATTGCAGTGAATGAAACACACAGGGAACAGGCAACTAAATACAGTGAATGAAATACACAGGGAACAGGCAACTAAATACAGTGAATGAAACACACAGGGAACAGGCAACTAAATACAGTGAATGAAATACACAGGGAACAGGCAACTAATTGCAGTGAATGAAACACACAGGGAACAGGCAACTAATTGCAGTGAATGAAATACACAGGGAACAGGCAACTAATTGCAGTGAATGAAATACACAGGGAACAGGCAACTAATTGCAGTGAATGATAGACACAGGGAACAGGCAACTAATTGCAGTGAATGAAACACACAGGGAACAAGCAACTAATTGCAGTGAATGATAGACACAGGGAACAGGCAACTAATTGCAGTGAATGAAACACACAGGGAACAGGCACAACTAATTGCAGTGAATGATAGACACAGGGAACAGGCAACTAATTGCAGTGAATGATAGACACAGGGAACAGGCAACTAAGTGCAGTGAATGATAGACACAGGGAACAGGCAACTAAGTGCAGTGAATGAAACACACAGGGAACAGGCAACTAATTGCAGTGAATGATAGACACAGGGAACAGGCAACTAATTGCAGTGAATGAAACACACAGGGAACAAGCAACTAATTGCAGTGAATGATAGACACAGGGAACAGGCAACTAATTGCAGTGAATGAAACACACAGGGAACAGGCAACTAATTGCAGTGAATGATAGACACAGGGAACAGGCAACTAATTGCAGTGAATGAAACACACAGGGAACAGGCAACTAAATACAGTGAATGAAACACACAGGGAACAGGCAACTAATTGCAGTGAATGATAGACACAGGGAACAGGCAACTAATTGCAGTGAATGAAATACACAGGGAACAGGCAACTAATTGCAGTGAATGAAACACACAGGGAACAGGCAACTAATTGCAGTGAATGAAACACACAGGGAACAGGCAACTAATTGAAGTGAATGAAAACACACGGGAACAGGCAACTAATGAAGTGAATGAACACACAGGGAACAGGCAACTAATTGCAGTGAATGAAACACACAGGGAACAGGCAACTAAGTGCAGTGAATGAAATACACAGGGAACAGGCAACTAATTGCAGTGAATGAAATACACAGGGAACAGGCAACTAATTGCAGTGAATGATAGACACAGGGAACAGGCAACTAATTGCAGTGAATGAAACACACAGGGAACAAGCAACTAATTGCAGTGAATGATAGACACAGGGAACAGGCAACTAATTGCAGTGAATGAAACACACAGGGAACAGGCACAACTAATTGCAGTGAATGATAGACACAGGGAACAGGCAACTAATTGCAGTGAATGATAGACACAGGGAACAGGCAACTAAGTGCAGTGAATGATAGACACAGGGAACAGGCAACTAAGTGCAGTGAATGAAACACACAGGGAACAGGCAACTAATTGCAGTGAATGATAGACACAGGGAACAGGCAACTAATTGCAGTGAATGAAACACACAGGGAACAAGCAACTAATTGCAGTGAATGATAGACACAGGGAACAGGCAACTAATTGCAGTGAATGAAACACACAGGGAACAGGCAACTAATTGCAGTGAATGATAGACACAGGGAACAGGCAACTAATTGCAGTGAATGAAACACACAGGGAACAGGCAACTAAATACAGTGAATGAAACACACAGGGAACAGGCAACTAATTGCAGTGAATGATAGACACAGGGAACAGGCAACTAATTGCAGTGAATGAAATACACAGGGAACAGGCAACTAATTGCAGTGAATGAAACACACAGGGAACAGGCAACTAATTGCAGTGAATGAAACACACAGGGAACAGGCAACTAATTGAAGTGAATGAAACACACAGGGAACAGGCAACTAATTGCAGTGAATGATAGACACAGGGAACAGGCAACTAATTGCAGTGAATGATAGACACAGGGAACAGGCAACTAAATACAGTGAATGATAGACACAGGGAACAGGCAACTAAGTGCAGTGAATGATACACACAGGGAACAGGCAACTAAATACAGTGAATGATAGACACAGGGAACAGGCAACTAATTGCAGTGAATGAAATACACAGGGAACAGGCAACTAAGTGCAGTGAATAATAGACACAGGGAACAGGCAACTAATTGCAGTGAATGATAGACACAGGGAACAGGCAACTAAATGCAGTGAATGATAGACACAGGGAACAGGCAACTAAATACAGTGAATGAAACACACAGGGAACAGGCAACTAAATACAGTGAATGAAACACACAGGGAACAGGCAACTAAATGCAGTGAATGAAACACACAGGGAACAGGCAACTAAATGCAGTGAATGAAACACACAGGGAACAGGCAACTAAATACAGTGAATGATAGACACAGGGAACAGGCAACTAATTGCAGTGAATGATAGACACAGGGAACAGGCAACTAAATACAGTGAATGAAATACACAGGGAACAGGCAACTAATTGCAGTGAATGAAACACACAGGGAACAGGCAACTAAATACAGTGAATGAAATACACAGGGAACAGGCAACTAAATACAGTGAATGAAACACACAGGGAACAGGCAACTAAATACAGTGAATGAAATACACAGGGAACAGGCAACTAATTGCAGTGAATGAAACACACAGGGAACAGGCAACTAATTGCAGTGAATGAAATACACAGGGAACAGGCAACTAATTGCAGTGAATGATAGACACAGGGAACAGGCAACTAAGTGCAGTGAATGATAGACACAGGGAACAGGCAACTAAGTGCAGTGAATGAAACACACAGGGAACAGGCAACTAATTGCAGTGAATGATAGACACAGGGAACAGGCAACTAATTGCAGTGAATGAAACACACAGGGAACAAGCAACTAATTGCAGTGAATGATAGACACAGGGAACAGGCAACTAATTGCAGTGAATGAAACACACAGGGAACAGGCAACTAATTGCAGTGAATGATAGACACAGGGAACAGGCAACTAATTGCAGTGAATGAAACACACAGGGAACAGGCAACTAAATACAGTGAATGAAACACACAGGGAACAGGCAACTAATTGCAGTGAATGATAGACACAGGGAACAGGCAACTAATTGCAGTGAATGAAATACACAGGGAACAGGCAACTAATTGCAGTGAATGAAACACACAGGGAACAGGCAACTAATTGCAGTGAATGAAACACACAGGGAACAGGCAACTAATTGAAGTGAATGAAACACACAGGGAACAGGCAACTAATTGAAGTGAATGAAACACACAGGGAACAGGCAACTAATTGCAGTGAATGAAACACACAGGGAACAGGCAACTAAGTGCAGTGAATGAAATACACAGGGAACAGGCAACTAATTGCAGTGAATGAAATACACAGGGAACAGGCAACTAATTGCAGTGAATGATAGACACAGGGAACAGGCAACTAATTGCAGTGAATGAAACACACAGGGAACAAGCAACTAATTGCAGTGAATGATAGACACAGGGAACAGGCAACTAATTGCAGTGAATGAAACACACAGGGAACAGGCACAACTAATTGCAGTGAATGATAGACACAGGGAACAGGCAACTAATTGCAGTGAATGATAGACACAGGGAACAGGCAACTAAGTGCAGTGAATGATAGACACAGGGAACAGGCAACTAAGTGCAGTGAATGAAACACACAGGGAACAGGCAACTAATTGCAGTGAATGATAGACACAGGGAACAGGCAACTAATTGCAGTGAATGAAACACACAGGGAACAAGCAACTAATTGCAGTGAATGATAGACACAGGGAACAGGCAACTAATTGCAGTGAATGAAACACACAGGGAACAGGCAACTAATTGCAGTGAATGATAGACACAGGGAACAGGCAACTAATTGCAGTGAATGAAACACACAGGGAACAGGCAACTAAATACAGTGAATGAAACACACAGGGAACAGGCAACTAATTGCAGTGAATGATAGACACAGGGAACAGGCAACTAATTGCAGTGAATGAAATACACAGGGAACAGGCAACTAATTGCAGTGAATGAAACACACAGGGAACAGGCAACTAATTGCAGTGAATGAAACACACAGGGAACAGGCAACTAATTGAAGTGAATGAAACACACAGGGAACAGGCAACTAATTGCAGTGAATGATAGACACAGGGAACAGGCAACTAATTGCAGTGAATGATAGACACAGGGAACAGGCAACTAAATACAGTGAATGATAGACACAGGGAACAGGCAACTAAGTGCAGTGAATGATACACACAGGGAACAGGCAACTAAATACAGTGAATGATAGACACAGGGAACAGGCAACTAATTGCAGTGAATGAAATACACAGGGAACAGGCAACTAAGTGCAGTGAATAATAGACACAGGGAACAGGCAACTAATTGCAGTGAATGATAGACACAGGGAACAGGCAACTAAATGCAGTGAATGATAGACACAGGGAACAGGCAACTAAATACAGTGAATGAAACACACAGGGAACAGGCAACTAAATACAGTGAATGAAACACACAGGGAACAGGCAACTAAATGCAGTGAATGAAACACACAGGGAACAGGCAACTAAATACAGTGAATGATAGACACAGGGAACAGGCAACTAATTGCAGTGAATGATAGACACAGGGAACAGGCAACTAAATACAGTGAATGAAATACACAGGGAACAGGCAACTAATTGCAGTGAATGAAACACACAGGGAACAGGCAACTAAATACAGTGAATGAAATACACAGGGAACAGGCAACTAAATACAGTGAATGAAACACACAGGGAACAGGCAACTAAATACAGTGAATGAAATACACAGGGAACAGGCAACTAATTGCAGTGAATGAAACACACAGGGAACAGGCAACTAATTGCAGTGAATGAAATACACAGGGAACAGGCAACTAATTGCAGTGAATGAAACACACAGGGAACAGGCAACTAATTGCAGTGAATGAAATACACAGGGAACAGGCAACTAATTGCAGTGAATGAAACACACAGGGAACAGGCAACTAAGTGCAGTGAATGAAATACACAGGGAACAGGCAACTAAGTGCAGTGAATGAAACACACAGGGAACAGGCAACTAATTGCAGTGAATGATAGACACAGGGAACAGGCAACTAATTGCAGTGAATGAAACACACAGGGAACAAGCAACTAATTGCAGTGAATGATAGACACAGGGAACAGGCAACTAATTGCAGTGAATGAAACACACAGGGAACAGGCAACTAATTGCAGTGAATGATAGACACAGGGAACAGGCAACTAATTGCAGTGAATGAAACACACAGGGAACAGGCAACTAAATACAGTGAATGAAACACACAGGGAACAGGCAACTAATTGCAGTGAATGATAGACACAGGGAACAGGCAACTAATTGCAGTGAATGAAATACACAGGGAACAGGCAACTAATTGCAGTGAATGAAACACACAGGGAACAGGCAACTAATTGCAGTGAATGAAACACACAGGGAACAGGCAACTAATTGAAGTGAATGAAACACACAGGGAACAGGCAACTAATTGAAGTGAATGAAACACACAGGGAACAGGCAACTAATTGCAGTGAATGAAACACACAGGGAACAGGCAACTAAGTGCAGTGAATGAAATACACAGGGAACAGGCAACTAATTGCAGTGAATGAAATACACAGGGAACAGGCAACTAATTGCAGTGAATGATAGACACAGGGAACAGGCAACTAATTGCAGTGAATGAAACACACAGGGAACAAGCAACTAATTGCAGTGAATGATAGACACAGGGAACAGGCAACTAATTGCAGTGAATGAAACACACAGGGAACAGGCACAACTAATTGCAGTGAATGATAGACACAGGGAACAGGCAACTAATTGCAGTGAATGATAGACACAGGGAACAGGCAACTAAGTGCAGTGAATGATAGACACAGGGAACAGGCAACTAAGTGCAGTGAATGAAACACACAGGGAACAGGCAACTAATTGCAGTGAATGATAGACACAGGGAACAGGCAACTAATTGCAGTGAATGAAACACACAGGGAACAAGCAACTAATTGCAGTGAATGATAGACACAGGGAACAGGCAACTAATTGCAGTGAATGAAACACACAGGGAACAGGCAACTAATTGCAGTGAATGATAGACACAGGGAACAGGCAACTAATTGCAGTGAATGAAACACACAGGGAACAGGCAACTAAATACAGTGAATGAAACACACAGGGAACAGGCAACTAATTGCAGTGAATGATAGACACAGGGAACAGGCAACTAATTGCAGTGAATGAAATACACAGGGAACAGGCAACTAATTGCAGTGAATGAAACACACAGGGAACAGGCAACTAATTGCAGTGAATGAAACACACAGGGAACAGGCAACTAATTGAAGTGAATGAAACACACAGGGAACAGGCAACTAATTGCAGTGAATGATAGACACAGGGAACAGGCAACTAATTGCAGTGAATGATAGACACAGGGAACAGGCAACTAAATACAGTGAATGATAGACACAGGGAACAGGCAACTAAGTGCAGTGAATGATACACACAGGGAACAGGCAACTAAATACAGTGAATGATAGACACAGGGAACAGGCAACTAATTGCAGTGAATGAAATACACAGGGAACAGGCAACTAAGTGCAGTGAATAATAGACACAGGGAACAGGCAACTAATTGCAGTGAATGATAGACACAGGGAACAGGCAACTAAATGCAGTGAATGATAGACACAGGGAACAGGCAACTAAATACAGTGAATGAAACACACAGGGAACAGGCAACTAAATACAGTGAATGAAACACACAGGGAACAGGCAACTAAATGCAGTGAATGAAACACACAGGGAACAGGCAACTAAATGCAGTGAATGAAACACACAGGGAACAGGCAACTAAATACAGTGAATGATAGACACAGGGAACAGGCAACTAATTGCAGTGAATGATAGACACAGGGAACAGGCAACTAAATACAGTGAATGAAATACACAGGGAACAGGCAACTAATTGCAGTGAATGAAACACACAGGGAACAGGCAACTAAATACAGTGAATGAAATACACAGGGAACAGGCAACTAAATACAGTGAATGACACACAGGGAACAGGCAACTAAATACAGTGAATGAAATACACAGGGAACAGGCAACTAATTGCAGTGAATGAAACACACAGGGAACAGGCAACTAATTGCAGTGAATGAAATACACAGGGAACAGGCAACTAATTGCAGTGAATGAAATACACAGGGAACAGGCAACTAATTGCAGTGAATGATAGACACAGGGAACAGGCAACTAATTGCAGTGAATGAAACACACAGGGAACAAGCAACTAATTGCAGTGAATGATAGACACAGGGAACAGGCAACTAATTGCAGTGAATGAAATACACAGGGAACAGGCAACTAATTGCAGTGAATGAAACACACAGGGAACAGGCAACTAATTGCAGTGAATGAAACACACAGGGAACAGGCAACTAATTGAAGTGAATGAAACACACAGGGAACAGGCAACTAATTGCAGTGAATGAAACACACAGGGAACAGGCAACTAATTGCAGTGAATGAAACACACAGGGAACAGGCAACTAAGTGCAGTGAATGAAATACACAGGGAACAGGCAACTAATTGCAGTGAATGAAATACACAGGGAACAGGCAACTAATTGCAGTGAATGATAGACACAGGGAACAGGCAACTAATTGCAGTGAATGAAACACACAGGGAACAAGCAACTAATTGCAGTGAATGATAGACACAGGGAACAGGCAACTAATTGCAGTGAATGAAACACACAGGGAACAGGCACAACTAATTGCAGTGAATGATAGACACAGGGAACAGGCAACTAATTGCAGTGAATGATAGACACAGGGAACAGGCAACTAAGTGCAGTGAATGATAGACACAGGGAACAGGCAACTAAGTGCAGTGAATGAAACACACAGGGAACAGGCAACTAATTGCAGTGAATGATAGACACAGGGAACAGGCAACTAATTGCAGTGAATGATAGACACAGGGAACAGGCAACTAATTGCAGTGAATGATAGACACAGGGAACAGGCAACTAATTGCAGTGAATGAAACACACAGGGAACAGGCAACTAATTGCAGTGAATGATAGACACAGGGAACAGGCAACTAATTGCAGTGAATGAAACACACAGGGAACAAGCAACTAATTGCAGTGAATGATAGACACAGGGAACAGGCAACTAATTGCAGTGAATGATAGACACAGGGAACAGGCAACTAAATGCAGTGAATGATAGACACAGGGAACAGGCAACTAAGTGCAGTGAATGATACACACAGGGAACAGGCAACTAAATGCAGTGAATGATAGACACAGGGAACAGGCAACTAATTGCAGTGAATGAAACACACAGGGAACAGGCAACTAATTGCAGTGAATGATAGACACAGGGAACAGGCAACTAATTGCAGTGAATGAAACACACAGGGAACAGGCAACTAAATACAGTGAATGAAACACACAGGGAACAGGCAACTAATTGCAGTGAATGATAGACACAGGGAACAGGCAACTAATTGCAGTGAATGAAATACACAGGGAACAGGCAACTAATTGCAGTGAATGAAACACACAGGGAACAGGCAACTAATTGCAGTGAATGAAACACACAGGGAACAGGCAACTAATTGAAGTGAATGAAACACACAGGGAACAGGCAACTAATTGCAGTGAATGATAGACACAGGGAACAGGCAACTAATTGCAGTGAATGATAGACACAGGGAACAGGCAACTAAATACAGTGAATGATAGACACAGGGAACAGGCAACTAAGTGCAGTGAATGATACACACAGGGAACAGGCAACTAAATACAGTGAATGATAGACACAGGGAACAGGCAACTAATTGCAGTGAATGAAATACACAGGGAACAGGCAACTAAGTGCAGTGAATAATAGACACAGGGAACAGGCAACTAATTGCAGTGAATGATAGACACAGGGAACAGGCAACTAAATGCAGTGAATGATAGACACAGGGAACAGGCAACTAAATACAGTGAATGAAACACACAGGGAACAGGCAACTAAATACAGTGAATGAAACACACAGGGAACAGGCAACTAAATGCAGTGAATGAAACACACAGGGAACAGGCAACTAAATGCAGTGAATGAAACACACAGGGAACAGGCAACTAAATACAGTGAATGATAGACACAGGGAACAGGCAACTAATTGCAGTGAATGATAGACACAGGGAACAGGCAACTAAATACAGTGAATGAAATACACAGGGAACAGGCAACTAATTGCAGTGAATGAAACACACAGGGAACAGGCAACTAAATACAGTGAATGAAATACACAGGGAACAGGCAACTAAATACAGTGAATGAAACACACAGGGAACAGGCAACTAAATACAGTGAATGAAATACACAGGGAACAGGCAACTAATTGCAGTGAATGAAACACACAGGGAACAGGCAACTAATTGCAGTGAATGAAATACACAGGGAACAGGCAACTAATTGCAGTGAATGAAATACACAGGGAACAGGCAACTAATTGCAGTGAATGATAGACACAGGGAACAGGCAACTAATTGCAGTGAATGAAACACACAGGGAACAAGCAACTAATTGCAGTGAATGATAGACACAGGGAACAGGCAACTAATTGCAGTGAATGAAACACACAGGGAACAGGCACAACTAATTGCAGTGAATGATAGACACAGGGAACAGGCAACTAATTGCAGTGAATGATAGACACAGGGAACAGGCAACTAAGTGCAGTGAATGATAGACACAGGGAACAGGCAACTAAGTGCAGTGAATGAAACACACAGGGAACAGGCAACTAATTGCAGTGAATGATAGACACAGGGAACAGGCAACTAATTGCAGTGAATGAAACACACAGGGAACAGCAACTAATTGCAGTGAATGATAGACACAGGGAACAGGCAACTAATTGCAGTGAATGAAACACACAGGGAACAGGCAACTAATTGCAGTGAATGATAGACACAGGGAACAGGCAACTAATTGCAGTGAATGAAACACACAGGGAACAGGCAACTAAATACAGTGAATGAAACACACAGGGAACAGGCAACTAATTGCAGTGAATGATAGACACAGGGAACAGGCAACTAATTGCAGTGAATGAAATACACAGGGAACAGGCAACTAATTGCAGTGAATGAAACACACAGGGAACAGGCAACTAATTGCAGTGAATGAAACACACAGGGAACAGGCAACTAATTGAAGTGAATGAAACACACAGGGAACAGGCAACTAATTGAAGTGAATGAAACACACAGGGAACAGGCAACTAATTGCAGTGAATGAAACACACAGGGAACAGGCAACTAAGTGCAGTGAATGAAATACACAGGGAACAGGCAACTAATTGCAGTGAATGAAATACACAGGGAACAGGCAACTAATTGCAGTGAATGATAGACACAGGGAACAGGCAACTAATTGCAGTGAATGAAACACACAGGGAACAAGCAACTAATTGCAGTGAATGATAGACACAGGGAACAGGCAACTAATTGCAGTGAATGAAACACACAGGGAACAGGCACAACTAATTGCAGTGAATGATAGACACAGGGAACAGGCAACTAATTGCAGTGAATGATAGACACAGGGAACAGGCAACTAAGTGCAGTGAATGATAGACACAGGGAACAGGCAACTAAGTGCAGTGAATGAAACACACAGGGAACAGGCAACTAATTGCAGTGAATGATAGACACAGGGAACAGGCAACTAATTGCAGTGAATGAAACACACAGGGAACAAGCAACTAATTGCAGTGAATGATAGACACAGGGAACAGGCAACTAATTGCAGTGAATGAAACACACAGGGAACAGGCAACTAATTGCAGTGAATGATAGACACAGGGAACAGGCAACTAATTGCAGTGAATGAAACACACAGGGAACAGGCAACTAAATACAGTGAATGAAACACACAGGGAACAGGCAACTAATTGCAGTGAATGATAGACACAGGGAACAGGCAACTAATTGCAGTGAATGAAATACACAGGGAACAGGCAACTAATTGCAGTGAATGAAACACACAGGGAACAGGCAACTAATTGCAGTGAATGAAACACACAGGGAACAGGCAACTAATTGAAGTGAATGAAACACACAGGGAACAGGCAACTAATTGCAGTGAATGATAGACACAGGGAACAGGCAACTAATTGCAGTGAATGATAGACACAGGGAACAGGCAACTAAATACAGTGAATGATAGACACAGGGAACAGGCAACTAAGTGCAGTGAATGATACACACAGGGAACAGGCAACTAAATACAGTGAATGATAGACACAGGGAACAGGCAACTAATTGCAGTGAATGAAATACACAGGGAACAGGCAACTAAGTGCAGTGAATAATAGACACAGGGAACAGGCAACTAATTGCAGTGAATGATAGACACAGGGAACAGGCAACTAAATGCAGTGAATGATAGACACAGGGAACAGGCAACTAAATACAGTGAATGAAACACACAGGGAACAGGCAACTAAATACAGTGAATGAAACACACAGGGAACAGGCAACTAAATGCAGTGAATGAAACACACAGGGAACAGGCAACTAAATGCAGTGAATGAAACACACAGGGAACAGGCAACTAAATACAGTGAATGATAGACACAGGGAACAGGCAACTAATTGCAGTGAATGATAGACACAGGGAACAGGCAACTAAATACAGTGAATGAAATACACAGGGAACAGGCAACTAATTGCAGTGAATGAAACACACAGGGAACAGGCAACTAAATACAGTGAATGAAATACACAGGGAACAGGCAACTAAATACAGTGAATGAAACACACAGGGAACAGGCAACTAAATACAGTGAATGAAATACACAGGGAACAGGCAACTAATTGCAGTGAATGAAACACACAGGGAACAGGCAACTAATTGCAGTGAATGAAATACACAGGGAACAGGCAACTAATTGCAGTGAATGATAGACACAGGGAACAGGCAACTAAGTGCAGTGAATGATAGACACAGGGAACAGGCAACTAAGTGCAGTGAATGAAACACACAGGGAACAGGCAACTAATTGCAGTGAATGATAGACACAGGGAACAGGCAACTAATTGCAGTGAATGAAACACACAGGGAACAAGCAACTAATTGCAGTGAATGATAGACACAGGGAACAGGCAACTAATTGCAGTGAATGAAACACACAGGGAACAGGCAACTAATTGCAGTGAATGATAGACACAGGGAACAGGCAACTAATTGCAGTGAATGAAACACACAGGGAACAGGCAACTAAATACAGTGAATGAAACACACAGGGAACAGGCAACTAATTGCAGTGAATGATAGACACAGGGAACAGGCAACTAATTGCAGTGAATGAAATACACAGGGAACAGGCAACTAATTGCAGTGAATGAAACACACAGGGAACAGGCAACTAATTGCAGTGAATGAAACACACAGGGAACAGGCAACTAATTGAAGTGAATGAAACACACAGGGAACAGGCAACTAATTGAAGTGAATGAAACACACAGGGAACAGGCAACTAATTGCAGTGAATGAAACACACAGGGAACAGGCAACTAAGTGCAGTGAATGAAATACACAGGGAACAGGCAACTAATTGCAGTGAATGAAATACACAGGGAACAGGCAACTAATTGCAGTGAATGATAGACACAGGGAACAGGCAACTAATTGCAGTGAATGAAACACACAGGGAACAAGCAACTAATTGCAGTGAATGATAGACACAGGGAACAGGCAACTAATTGCAGTGAATGAAACACACAGGGAACAGGCACAACTAATTGCAGTGAATGATAGACACAGGGAACAGGCAACTAATTGCAGTGAATGATAGACACAGGGAACAGGCAACTAAGTGCAGTGAATGATAGACACAGGGAACAGGCAACTAAGTGCAGTGAATGAAACACACAGGGAACAGGCAACTAATTGCAGTGAATGATAGACACAGGGAACAGGCAACTAATTGCAGTGAATGAAACACACAGGGAACAAGCAACTAATTGCAGTGAATGATAGACACAGGGAACAGGCAACTAATTGCAGTGAATGAAACACACAGGGAACAGGCAACTAATTGCAGTGAATGATAGACACAGGGAACAGGCAACTAATTGCAGTGAATGAAACACACAGGGAACAGGCAACTAAATACAGTGAATGAAACACACAGGGAACAGGCAACTAATTGCAGTGAATGATAGACACAGGGAACAGGCAACTAATTGCAGTGAATGAAATACACAGGGAACAGGCAACTAATTGCAGTGAATGAAACACACAGGGAACAGGCAACTAATTGCAGTGAATGAAACACACAGGGAACAGGCAACTAATTGAAGTGAATGAAACACACAGGGAACAGGCAACTAATTGCAGTGAATGATAGACACAGGGAACAGGCAACTAATTGCAGTGAATGATAGACACAGGGAACAGGCAACTAAATACAGTGAATGATAGACACAGGGAACAGGCAACTAAGTGCAGTGAATGATACACACAGGGAACAGGCAACTAAATACAGTGAATGATAGACACAGGGAACAGGCAACTAATTGCAGTGAATGAAATACACAGGGAACAGGCAACTAAGTGCAGTGAATAATAGACACAGGGAACAGGCAACTAATTGCAGTGAATGATAGACACAGGGAACAGGCAACTAAATGCAGTGAATGATAGACACAGGGAACAGGCAACTAAATACAGTGAATGAAACACACAGGGAACAGGCAACTAAATACAGTGAATGAAACACACAGGGAACAGGCAACTAAATGCAGTGAATGAAACACACAGGGAACAGGCAACTAAATGCAGTGAATGAAACACACAGGGAACAGGCAACTAAATACAGTGAATGATAGACACAGGGAACAGGCAACTAATTGCAGTGAATGATAGACACAGGGAACAGGCAACTAAATACAGTGAATGAAATACACAGGGAACAGGCAACTAATTGCAGTGAATGAAACACACAGGGAACAGGCAACTAAATACAGTGAATGAAATACACAGGGAACAGGCAACTAAATACAGTGAATGAAACACACAGGGAACAGGCAACTAAATACAGTGAATGAAATACACAGGGAACAGGCAACTAATTGCAGTGAATGAAACACACAGGGAACAGGCAACTAATTGCAGTGAATGAAATACACAGGGAACAGGCAACTAATTGCAGTGAATGAAACACACAGGGAACAGGCAACTAATTGCAGTGAATGAAATACACAGGGAACAGGCAACTAATTGCAGTGAATGAAACACACAGGGAACAGGCAACTAAGTGCAGTGAATGAAATACACAGGGAACAGGCAACTAAGTGCAGTGAATGAAACACACAGGGAACAGGCAACTAATTGCAGTGAATGATAGACACAGGGAACAGGCAACTAATTGCAGTGAATGAAACACACAGGGAACAAGCAACTAATTGCAGTGAATGATAGACACAGGGAGCAGGCAACTAATTGCAGTGAATGAAACACACAGGGAACAGGCAACTAATTGCAGTGAATGATAGACACAGGGAACAGGCAACTAATTGCAGTGAATGAAACACACAGGGAACAGGCAACTAAATACAGTGAATGAAACACACAGGGAACAGGCAACTAATTGCAGTGAATGATAGACACAGTGAACAGGCAACTAATTGCAGTGAATGAAATACACAGGGAACAGGCAACTAATTGCAGTGAATGAAACACACAGGGAACAGGCAACTAATTGCAGTGAATGAAACACACAGGGAACAGGCAACTAATTGAAGTGAATGAAACACACAGGGAACAGGCAACTAATTGAAGTGAATGAAACACACAGGGAACAGGCAACTAATTGCAGTGAATGAAACACACAGGGAACAGGCAACTAAGTGCAGTGAATGAAATACACAGGGAACAGGCAACTAATTGCAGTGAATGAAATACACAGGGAACAGGCAACTAATTGCAGTGAATGATAGACACAGGGAACAGGCAACTAATTGCAGTGAATGAAACACACAGGGAACAAGCAACTAATTGCAGTGAATGATAGACACAGGGAACAGGCAACTAATTGCAGTGAATGAAACACACAGGGAACAGGCACAACTAATTGCAGTGAATGATAGACACAGGGAACAGGCAACTAATTGCAGTGAATGATAGACACAGGGAACAGGCAACTAAGTGCAGTGAATGATAGACACAGGGAACAGGCAACTAAGTGCAGTGAATGAAACACACAGGGAACAGGCAACTAATTGCAGTGAATGATAGACACAGGGAACAGGCAACTAATTGCAGTGAATGAAACACACAGGGAACAAGCAACTAATTGCAGTGAATGATAGACACAGGGAACAGGCAACTAATTGCAGTGAATGAAACACACAGGGAACAGGCAACTAATTGCAGTGAATGATAGACACAGGGAACAGGCAACTAATTGCAGTGAATGAAACACACAGGGAACAGGCAACTAAATACAGTGAATGAAACACACAGGGAACAGGCAACTAATTGCAGTGAATGATAGACACAGGGAACAGGCAACTAATTGCAGTGAATGAAATACACAGGGAACAGGCAACTAATTGCAGTGAATGAAACACACAGGGAACAGGCAACTAATTGCAGTGAATGAAACACACAGGGAACAGGCAACTAATTGAAGTGAATGAAACACACAGGGAACAGGCAACTAATTGCAGTGAATGATAGACACAGGGAACAGGCAACTAATTGCAGTGAATGATAGACACAGGGAACAGGCAACTAAATACAGTGAATGATAGACACAGGGAACAGGCAACTAAGTGCAGTGAATGATACACACAGGGAACAGGCAACTAAATACAGTGAATGATAGACACAGGGAACAGGCAACTAATTGCAGTGAATGAAATACACAGGGAACAGGCAACTAAGTGCAGTGAATAATAGACACAGGGAACAGGCAACTAATTGCAGTGAATGATAGACACAGGGAACAGGCAACTAAATGCAGTGAATGATAGACACAGGGAACAGGCAACTAAATACAGTGAATGAAACACACAGGGAACAGGCAACTAAATACAGTGAATGAAACACACAGGGAACAGGCAACTAAATGCAGTGAATGAAACACACAGGGAACAGGCAACTAAATGCAGTGAATGAAACACACAGGGAACAGGCAACTAAATACAGTGAATGATAGACACAGGGAACAGGCAACTAATTGCAGTGAATGATAGACACAGGGAACAGGCAACTAAATACAGTGAATGAAATACACAGGGAACAGGCAACTAATTGCAGTGAATGAAACACACAGGGAACAGGCAACTAAATACAGTGAATGAAATACACAGGGAACAGGCAACTAAATACAGTGAATGACACACAGGGAACAGGCAACTAAATACAGTGAATGAAATACACAGGGAACAGGCAACTAATTGCAGTGAATGAAACACACAGGGAACAGGCAACTAATTGCAGTGAATGAAATACACAGGGAACAGGCAACTAATTGCAGTGAATGAAATACACAGGGAACAGGCAACTAATTGCAGTGAATGATAGACACAGGGAACAGGCAACTAATTGCAGTGAATGAAACACACAGGGAACAAGCAACTAATTGCAGTGAATGATAGACACAGGGAACAGGCAACTAATTGCAGTGAATGAAATACACAGGGAACAGGCAACTAATTGCAGTGAATGAAACACACAGGGAACAGGCAACTAATTGCAGTGAATGAAACACACAGGGAACAGGCAACTAATTGAAGTGAATGAAACACACAGGGAACAGGCAGCTAATTGAAGTGAATGAAACACACAGGGAACAGGCAACTAATTGCAGTGAATGAAACACACAGGGAACAGGCAACTAAGTGCAGTGAATGAAATACACAGGGAACAGGCAACTAATTGCAGTGAATGAAATACACAGGGAACAGGCAACTAATTGCAGTGAATGATAGACACAGGGAACAGGCAACTAATTGCAGTGAATGAAACACACAGGGAACAAGCAACTAATTGCAGTGAATGATAGACACAGGGAACAGGCAACTAATTGCAGTGAATGAAACACACAGGGAACAGGCACAACTAATTGCAGTGAATGATAGACACAGGGAACAGGCAACTAATTGCAGTGAATGATAGACACAGGGAACAGGCAACTAAGTGCAGTGAATGATAGACACAGGGAACAGGCAACTAAGTGCAGTGAATGAAACACACAGGGAACAGGCAACTAATTGCAGTGAATGATAGACACAGGGAACAGGCAACTAATTGCAGTGAATGAAACACACAGGGAACAAGCAACTAATTGCAGTGAATGATAGACACAGGGAACAGGCAACTAATTGCAGTGAATGAAACACACAGGGAACAGGCAACTAATTGCAGTGAATGATAGACACAGGGAACAGGCAACTAATTGCAGTGAATGAAACACACAGGGAACAGGCAACTAAATACAGTGAATGAAACACACAGGGAACAGGCAACTAATTGCAGTGAATGATAGACACAGGGAACAGGCAACTAATTGCAGTGAATGAAATACACAGGGAACAGGCAACTAATTGCAGTGAATGAAACACACAGGGAACAGGCAACTAATTGCAGTGAATGAAACACACAGGGAACAGGCAACTAATTGAAGTGAATGAAATACACAGGGAACAGGCAACTAATTGAAGTGAATGAAACACACAGGGAACAGGCAACTAATTGCAGTGAATGAAACACACAGGGAACAGGCAACTAAGTGCAGTGAATGAAATACACAGGGAACAGGCAACTAAGTGCAGTGAATGAAATACACAGGGAACAGGCAACTAAGTGCAGTGAATGAAATACACAGGGAACAGGCAACTAAGTGCAGTGAATGAAACACACAGGGAACAGGCAACTAAGTGCAGTGAATGAAACACACAGGGAACAGGCAACTAAGTGCAGTGAATGAAATACACAGGGAACAGACAACTAAGTGCAGTGAATGAAACACACAGGGAACAGGCAACTAATTGCAGTGAATGAAACACACAGGGAACAGGCAACTAATTGCAGTGAATGAAACACACAGGGAACAGGCAACTAATTGCAGTGAATGAAATACACAGGGAACAGGCAACTAATTGCAGTGAATGATAGACACAGGGAACAGGCAACTAAGTGCAGTGAATGATGGACACAGGGAACAGGCAACTAAGTGCAGTGAATGAAACACACAGGGAACAGGCAACTAATTGCAGTGAATGAAACACACAGGGAACAGGCAACTAATTGCAGTGAATGATAGACACAGGGAACAGGCAACTAATTGCAGTGAATGATAGACACAGGGAACAGGCAACTAAGTGCAGTGAATGATAGACACAGGGAACAGGCAACTAAGTGCAGTGAATGATAGACACAGGGAACAGGCAACTAAATGCAGTGAATGAAACACACAGGGAACAGGCAACTAAATACAGTGAATGATAGACACAGGGAACAGGCAACTAATTGCAGTGAATGATAGACACAGGGAACAGGCAACTAAATACAGTGAATGAAATACACAGGGAACAGGCAACTAATTGCAGTGAATGAAACACACAGGGAACAGGCAACTAAATACAGTGAATGAAATACACAGGGAACAGGCAACTAAATACAGTGAATGAAACACACAGGGAACAGGCAACTAAATACAGTGAATGAAATACACAGGGAACAGGCAACTAATTGCAGTGAATGATAGACACAGGGAACAGGCAACTAATTGCAGTGAATGATAGACACAGGGAACAGGCAACTAAATACAGTGAATGATAGACACAGGGAACAGGCAACTAAGTGCAGTGAATGATACACACAGGGAACAGGCAACTAAATACAGTGAATGATAGACACAGGGAACAGGCAACTAATTGCAGTGAATGAAATACACAGGGAACAGGCAACTAAGTGCAGTGAATAATAGACACAGGGAACAGGCAACTAATTGCAGTGAATGATAGACACAGGGAACAGGCAACTAAATGCAGTGAATGATAGACACAGGGAACAGGCAACTAAATACAGTGAATGAAACACACAGGGAACAGGCAACTAATTGCAGTGAATGAAACACACAGGGAACAGGCAACTAAATGCAGTGAATGAAACACACAGGGAACAGGCAACTAAATGCAGTGAATGAAACACACAGGGAACAGGCAACTAAATACAGTGAATGATAGACACAGGGAACAGGCAACTAATTGCAGTGAATGATAGACACAGGGAACAGGCAACTAAATACAGTGAATGAAATACACAGGGAACAGGCAACTAATTGCAGTGAATGAAACACACAGGGAACAGGCAACTAAATACAGTGAATGAAATACACAGGGAACAGGCAACTAAATACAGTGAATGAAACACACAGGGAACAGGCAACTAAATACAGTGAATGAAATACACAGGGAACAGGCAACTAATTGCAGTGAATGATAGACACAGGGAACAGGCAACTAATTGCAGTGAATGATAGACACAGGGAACAGGCAACTAAATACAGTGAATGATAGACACAGGGAACAGGCAACTAAGTGCAGTGAATGATACACACAGGGAACAGGCAACTAAATACAGTGAATGATAGACACAGGGAACAGGCAACTAATTGCAGTGAATGAAATACACAGGGAACAGGCAACTAATTGCAGTGAATGAAATACACAGGGAACAGGCAACTAATTGCAGTGAATGAAAAACACAGGGAACAGGCAACTAATTGCAGTGAATGAAACACACAGGGAACAGGCAACTAATTGCAGTGAATGATAGACACAGGGAACAGGCAACTAATTGCAGTGAATGAAACACACAGGGAACAGGCAACTAATTGCAGTGAATGATAGACACAGGGAACAGGCAACTAAGTGCAGTGAATGATAGACACAGGGAACAGGCAACTAAGTGCAGTGAATGAAACACACAGGGAACAGGCAACTAATTGCAGTGAATGAAACACACAGGGAACAGGCAACTAATTGCAGTGAATGATAGACACAGGGAACAGGCAACTAAGTGCAGTGAATGATAGACACAGGGAACAGGCAACTAAGTGCAGTGAATGATAGACACAGGGAACAGGCAACTAAATGCAGTGAATGATAGACACAGGGAACAGGCAACTAAATGCAGTGAATGAAACACACAGGGAACAGCAACTAAATGCAGTGAATGAAACACACAGGGAACAGGCAACTAAATGCAGTGAATGAAACACACAGGGAACAGGCAACTAAATGCAGTGAATGAAACACACAGGGAACAGGCAACTAATGCAGTGAATGATAGACACAGGGAACAGGCAACTAATTGCAGTGAATGATAGACACAGGGAACAGGCAACTAAATACAGTGAATGAAATACACAGGGAACAGGCAACTAATTGCAGTGAATGAAACACACAGGGAACAGGCAACTAAATACAGTGAATGAAATACACAGGGAACAGGCAACTAAATGCAGTGAATGAAACACACAGGGAACAGGCAACTAAATACAGTGAATGAAATACACAGGGAACAGGCAACTAATTGCAGTGAATGATAGACACAGGGAACAGGCAACTAATTGCAGTGAATGATAGACACAGGGAACAGGCAACTAAATACAGTGAATGATAGACACAGGGAACAGGCAACTAAGTGCAGTGAATGATACACACAGGGAACAGGCAACTAAATACAGTGAATGATAGACACAGGGAACAGGCAACTAATTGCAGTGAATGAAATACACAGGGAACAGGCAACTAAGTGCAGTGAATAATAGACACAGGGAACAGGCAACTAATTGCAGTGAATGATAGACACAGGGAACAGGCAACTAAATGCAGTGAATGATAGACACAGGGAACAGGCAACTAATTGCAGTGAATGATAGACACAGGGAACAGGCAACTAAATACAGTGAATGAAATACACAGGGAACAGGCAACTAATTGCAGTGAATGAAACACACAGGGAACAGGCAACTAAATACAGTGAATGAAATACACAGGGAACAGGCAACTAAATACAGTGAATGAAACACACAGGGAACAGGCAACTAAATACAGTGAATGAAATACACAGGGAACAGGCAACTAATTGCAGTGAATGAAACACACAGGGAACAGGCAACTAATTGCAGTGAATGAAATACACAGGGAACAGGCAACTAATTGCAGTGAATGAAATACACAGGGAACAGGCAACTAATTGCAGTGAATGATAGACACAGGGAACAGGCAACTAATTGCAGTGAATGAAACACACAGGGAACAGGCAACTAATTGCAGTGAATGATAGACACAGGGAACAGGCAACTAATTGCAGTGAATGAAACACACAGGGAACAGGCAACTAATTGCAGTGAATGATAGACACAGGGAACAGGCAACTAATTGCAGTGAATGATAGACACAGGGAACAGGCAACTAAGTGCAGTGAATGATAGACACAGGGAACAGGCAACTAAGTGCAGTGAATGAAACACACAGGGAACAGGCAACTAATTGCAGTGAATGATAGACACAGGGAACAGGCAACTAATTGCAGTGAATGAAACACACAGGGAACAAGCAACTAATTGCAGTGAATGATAGACACAGGGAACAGGCAACTAATTGCAGTGAATGAAACACACAGGGAACAGGCAACTAATTGCAGTGAATGATAGACACAGGGAACAGGCAACTAATTGCAGTGAATGAAACACACAGGGAACAGGCAACTAATACAGTGAATGAAACACACAGGGAACAGGCAACTAATTGCAGTGAATGATAGACACAGGGAACAGGCAACTAATTGCAGTGAATGAAATACACAGGGAACAGGCAACTAATTGCAGTGAATGAAACACACAGGGAACAGGCAACTAATTGCAGTGAATGAAACACACAGGGAACAGGCAACTAATTGCAGTGAATGAAACACACAGGGAACAGGCAACTAATTGAAGTGAATGAAACACACAGGGAACAGGCAACTAATTGCAGTGAATGAAACACACAGGGAACAGGCAACTAAGTGCAGTGAATGAAATACACAGGGAACAGGCAACTAATTGCAGTGAATGAAACACACAGGGAACAAGCAACTAATTGCAGTGAATGATAGACACAGGGAACAGGCAACTAATTGCAGTGAATGAAACACACAGGGAACAGGCAACTAATTGCAGTGAATGATAGACACAGGGAACAGGCAACTAATTGCAGTGAATGAAACACACAGGGAACAGGCAACTAAATACAGTGAATGAAACACACAGGGAACAGGCAACTAATTGCAGTGAATGATAGACACAGGGAACAGGCAACTAATTGCAGTGAATGAAATACACAGGGAACAGGCAACTAATTGCAGTGAATGAAACACACAGGGAACAGGCAACTAATTGCAGTGAATGAAACACACAGGGAACAGGCAACTAATTGAAGTGAATGAAACACACAGGGAACAGGCAACTAATTGCAGTGAATGATAGACACAGGGAACAGGCAACTAATTGCAGTGAATGATAGACACAGGGAACAGGCAACTAAATACAGTGAATGATAGACACAGGGAACAGGCAACTAAGTGCAGTGAATGATACACACAGGGAACAGGCAACTAAATACAGTGAATGATAGACACAGGGAACAGGCAACTAATTGCAGTGAATGAAATACACAGGGAACAGGCAACTAAGTGCAGTGAATAATAGACACAGGGAACAGGCAACTAATTGCAGTGAATGATAGACACAGGGAACAGGCAACTAAATGCAGTGAATGATAGACACAGGGAACAGGCAACTAAATACAGTGAATGAAACACACAGGGAACAGGCAACTAAATACAGTGAATGAAACACACAGGGAACAGGCAACTAAATGCAGTGAATGAAACACACAGGGAACAGGCAACTAAATGCAGTGAATGAAACACACAGGGAACAGGCAACTAAATACAGTGAATGATAGACACAGGGAACAGGCAACTAATTGCAGTGAATGATAGACACAGGGAACAGGCAACTAAATACAGTGAATGAAATACACAGGGAACAGGCAACTAATTGCAGTGAATGAAACACACAGGGAACAGGCAACTAAATACAGTGAATGAAATACACAGGGAACAGGCAACTAAATACAGTGAATGACACACAGGGAACAGGCAACTAAATACAGTGAATGAAATACACAGGGAACAGGCAACTAATTGCAGTGAATGAAACACACAGGGAACAGGCAACTAATTGCAGTGAATGAAATACACAGGGAACAGGCAACTAATTGCAGTGAATGAAATACACAGGGAACAGGCAACTAATTGCAGTGAATGAAACACACAGGGAACAAGCAACTAATTGCAGTGAATGATAGACACAGGGAACAGGCAACTAATTGCAGCGAATGAAACACACAGGGAACAGGCACAACTAATTGCAGTGAATGATAGACACAGGGAACAGGCAACTAATTGCAGTGAATGATAGACACAGGGAACAGGCAACTAAGTGCAGTGAATGATAGACACAGGGAACAGGCAACTAAGTGCAGTGAATGAAACACACAGGGAACAGGCAACTAATTGCAGTGAATGATAGACACAGGGAACAGGCAACTAATTGCAGTGAATGAAACACACAGGGAACAAGCAACTAATTGCAGTGAATGATAGACACAGGGAGCAGGCAACTAATTGCAGTGAATGAAACACACAGGGAACAGGCAACTAATTGCAGTGAATGATAGACACAGGGAACAGGCAACTAATTGCAGTGAATGAAACACACAGGGAACAGGCAACTAAATACAGTGAATGAAACACACAGGGAACAGGCAACTAATTGCAGTGAATGATAGACACAGTGAACAGGCAACTAATTGCAGTGAATGAAATACACAGGGAACAGGCAACTAATTGCAGTGAATGAAACACACAGGGAACAGGCAACTAATTGCAGTGAATGAAACACACAGGGAACAGGCAACTAATTGAAGTGAATGAAACACACAGGGAACAGGCAACTAATTGAAGTGAATGAAACACACAGGGAACAGGCAACTAATTGCAGTGAATGAAACACACAGGGAACAGGCAACTAAGTGCAGTGAATGAAATACACAGGGAACAGGCAACTAATTGCAGTGAATGAAATACACAGGGAACAGGCAACTAATTGCAGTGAATGATAGACACAGGGAACAGGCAACTAATTGCAGTGAATGAAACACACAGGGAACAAGCAACTAATTGCAGTGAATGATAGACACAGGGAACAGGCAACTAATTGCAGTGAATGAAACACACAGGGAACAGGCACAACTAATTGCAGTGAATGATAGACACAGGGAACAGGCAACTAATTGCAGTGAATGATAGACACAGGGAACAGGCAACTAAGTGCAGTGAATGATAGACACAGGGAACAGGCAACTAAGTGCAGTGAATGAAACACACAGGGAACAGGCAACTAATTGCAGTGAATGATAGACACAGGGAACAGGCAACTAATTGCAGTGAATGAAACACACAGGGAACAAGCAACTAATTGCAGTGAATGATAGACACAGGGAACAGGCAACTAATTGCAGTGAATGAAACACACAGGGAACAGGCAACTAATTGCAGTGAATGATAGACACAGGGAACAGGCAACTAATTGCAGTGAATGAAACACACAGGGAACAGGCAACTAAATACAGTGAATGAAACACACAGGGAACAGGCAACTAATTGCAGTGAATGATAGACACAGGGAACAGGCAACTAATTGCAGTGAATGAAATACACAGGGAACAGGCAACTAATTGCAGTGAATGAAACACACAGGGAACAGGCAACTAATTGCAGTGAATGAAACACACAGGGAACAGGCAACTAATTGAAGTGAATGAAACACACAGGGAACAGGCAACTAATTGCAGTGAATGATAGACACAGGGAACAGGCAACTAATTGCAGTGAATGATAGACACAGGGAACAGGCAACTAAATACAGTGAATGATAGACACAGGGAACAGGCAACTAAGTGCAGTGAATGATACACACAGGGAACAGGCAACTAAATACAGTGAATGATAGACACAGGGAACAGGCAACTAATTGCAGTGAATGAAATACACAGGGAACAGGCAACTAAGTGCAGTGAATAATAGACACAGGGAACAGGCAACTAATTGCAGTGAATGATAGACACAGGGAACAGGCAACTAAATGCAGTGAATGATAGACACAGGGAACAGGCAACTAAATACAGTGAATGAAACACACAGGGAACAGGCAACTAAATACAGTGAATGAAACACACAGGGAACAGGCAACTAAATGCAGTGAATGAAACACACAGGGAACAGGCAACTAAATGCAGTGAATGAAACACACAGGGAACAGGCAACTAAATACAGTGAATGATAGACACAGGGAACAGGCAACTAATTGCAGTGAATGATAGACACAGGGAACAGGCAACTAAATACAGTGAATGAAATACACAGGGAACAGGCAACTAATTGCAGTGAATGAAACACACAGGGAACAGGCAACTAAATACAGTGAATGAAATACACAGGGAACAGGCAACTAAATACAGTGAATGACACACAGGGAACAGGCAACTAAATACAGTGAATGAAATACACAGGGAACAGGCAACTAATTGCAGTGAATGAAACACACAGGGAACAGGCAACTAATTGCAGTGAATGAAATACACAGGGAACAGGCAACTAATTGCAGTGAATGAAATACACAGGGAACAGGCAACTAATTGCAGTGAATGATAGACACAGGGAACAGGCAACTAATTGCAGTGAATGAAACACACAGGAACAAGCAACTAATTGCAGTGAATGATAGACACAGGGAACAGGCAACTAATTGCAGTGAATGAAATACACAGGGAACAGGCAACTAATTGCAGTGAATGAAACACACAGGGAACAGGCAACTAATTGCAGTGAATGAAACACACAGGGAACAGGCAACTAATTGAAGTGAATGAAACACACAGGGAACAGGCAGCTAATTGAAGTGAATGAAACACACAGGGAACAGGCAACTAATTGCAGTGAATGAAACACACAGGGAACAGGCAACTAAGTGCAGTGAATGAAATACACAGGGAACAGGCAACTAATTGCAGTGAATGAAATACACAGGGAACAGGCAACTAATTGCAGTGAATGATAGACACAGGGAACAGGCAACTAATTGCAGTGAATGAAACACACAGGGAACAAGCAACTAATTGCAGTGAATGATAGACACAGGGAACAGGCAACTAATTGCAGTGAATGAAACACACAGGGAACAGGCACAACTAATTGCAGTGAATGATAGACACAGGGAACAGGCAACTAATTGCAGTGAATGATAGACACAGGGAACAGGCAACTAAGTGCAGTGAATGATAGACACAGGGAACAGGCAACTAAGTGCAGTGAATGAAACACACAGGGAACAGGCAACTAATTGCAGTGAATGATAGACACAGGGAACAGGCAACTAATTGCAGTGAATGAAACACACAGGGAACAAGCAACTAATTGCAGTGAATGATAGACACAGGGAACAGGCAACTAATTGCAGTGAATGAAACACACAGGGAACAGGCAACTAATTGCAGTGAATGATAGACACAGGGAACAGGCAACTAATTGCAGTGAATGAAACACACAGGGAACAGGCAACTAAATACAGTGAATGAAACACACAGGGAACAGGCAACTAATTGCAGTGAATGATAGACACAGGGAACAGGCAACTAATTGCAGTGAATGAAATACACAGGGAACAGGCAACTAATTGCAGTGAATGAAACACACAGGGAACAGGCAACTAATTGCAGTGAATGAAACACACAGGGAACAGGCAACTAATTGAAGTGAATGAAATACACAGGGAACAGGCAACTAATTGAAGTGAATGAAACACACAGGGAACAGGCAACTAATTGCAGTGAATGAAACACACAGGGAACAGGCAACTAAGTGCAGTGAATGAAATACACAGGGAACAGGCAACTAAGTGCAGTGAATGAAATACACAGGGAACAGGCAACTAAGTGCAGTGAATGAAATACACAGGGAACAGGCAACTAAGTGCAGTGAATGAAACACACAGGGAACAGGCAACTAAGTGCAGTGAATGAAACACACAGGGAACAGGCAACTAAGTGCAGTGAATGAAATACACAGGGAACAGACAACTAAGTGCAGTGAATGAAACACACAGGGAACAGGCAACTAATTGCAGTGAATGAAATACACAGGGAACAGGCAACTAATTGCAGTGAATGATAGACACAGGGAACAGGCAACTAAGTGCAGTGAATGATAGACACAGGGAACAGGCAACTAAGTGCAGTGAATGAAACACACAGGGAACAGGCAACTAAGTGCAGTGAATGAAACACACAGGGAACAGGCAACTAAGTGCAGTGAATGAAACACACAGGGAACAGGCAACTAATTGCAGTGAATGAAACACACAGGGAACAGGCAACTAATTGCAGTGAATGAAATACACAGGGAACAGGCAACTAATTGCAGTGAATGATAGACACAGGGAACAGGCAACTAAGTGCAGTGAATGATAGACACAGGGAACAGGCAACTAAGTGCAGTGAATGAAACACACAGGGAACAGGCAACTAATTGCAGTGAATGAAACACACAGGGAACAGGCAACTAATTGCAGTGAATGATAGACACAGGGAACAGGCAACTAATTGCAGTGAATGATAGACACAGGGAACAGGCAACTAAGTGCAGTGAATGATAGACACGGGGAACAGGCAACTAAGTGCAGTGAATGATAGACACAGGGAACAGGCAACTAAATGCAGTGAATGAAACACACAGGGAACAGGCAACTAAATACAGTGAATGATAGACACAGGGAACAGGCAACTAATTGCAGTGAATGATAGACACAGGGAACAGGCAACTAAATACAGTGAATGAAATACACAGGGAACAGGCAACTAATTGCAGTGAATGAAACACACAGGGAACAGGCAACTAAATACAGTGAATGAAATACACAGGGAACAGGCAACTAAATACAGTGAATGAAACACACAGGGAACAGGCAACTAAATACAGTGAATGAAATACACAGGGAACAGGCAACTAATTGCAGTGAATGATAGACACAGGGAACAGGCAACTAATTGCAGTGAATGATAGACACAGGGAACAGGCAACTAAATACAGTGAATGATAGACACAGGGAACAGGCAACTAAGTGCAGTGAATGATACACACAGGGAACAGGCAACTAAATACAGTGAATGATAGACACAGGGAACAGGCAACTAATTGCAGTGAATGAAATACACAGGGAACAGGCAACTAAGTGCAGTGAATAATAGACACAGGGAACAGGCAACTAATTGCAGTGAATGATAGACACAGGGAACAGGCAACTAAATGCAGTGAATGATAGACACAGGGAACAGGCAACTAAATACAGTGAATGAAACACACAGGGAACAGGCAACTAATTGCAGTGAATGATAGACACAGGGAACAGGCAACTAAATGCAGTGAATGAAACACACAGGGAACAGGCAACTAAATGCAGTGAATGAAACACACAGGGAACAGGCAACTAAATACAGTGAATGATAGACACAGGGAACAGGCAACTAATTGCAGTGAATGATAGACACAGGGAACAGGCAACTAAATACAGTGAATGAAATACACAGGGAACAGGCAACTAATTGCAGTGAATGAAACACACAGGGAACAGGCAACTAAATACAGTGAATGAAATACACAGGGAACAGGCAACTAAATACAGTGAATGAAACACACAGGGAACAGGCAACTAAATACAGTGAATGAAATACACAGGGAACAGGCAACTAATTGCAGTGAATGATAGACACAGGGAACAGGCAACTAATTGCAGTGAATGATAGACACAGGGAACAGGCAACTAAATACAGTGAATGATAGACACAGGGAACAGGCAACTAAGTGCAGTGAATGATACACACAGGGAACAGGCAACTAAATACAGTGAATGATAGACACAGGGAACAGGCAACTAATTGCAGTGAATGAAATACACAGGGAACAGGCAACTAAGTGCAGTGAATGAAATACACAGGGAACAGGCAACTAATTGCAGTGAATGAAAAACACAGGGAACAGGCAACTAATTGCAGTGAATGAAACACACAGGGAACAAGCAACTAATTGCAGTGAATGATAGACACAGGGAACAGGCAACTAATTGCAGTGAATGAAACACACAGGGAACAGGCAACTAATTGCAGTGAATGATAGACACAGGGAACAGGCAACTAATTGCAGTGAATGATAGACACAGGGAACAGGCAACTAAGTGCAGTGAATGATAGACACAGGGAACAGGCAACTAAGTGCAGTGAATGAAACACACAGGGAACAGGCAACTAATTGCAGTGAATGAAACACACAGGGAACAGGCAACTAATTGCAGTGAATGATAGACACAGGGAACAGGCAACTAATTGCAGTGAATGATAGACACAGGGAACAGGCAACTAAGTGCAGTGAATGATAGACACAGGGAACAGGCAACTAAGTGCAGTGAATGATAGACACAGGGAACAGGCAACTAAATGCAGTGAATGATAGACACAGGGAACAGGCAACTAAATACAGTGAATGAAACACACAGGGAACAGCAACTAAATACAGTGAATGAAACACACAGGGAACAGGCAACTAAATGCAGTGAATGAAACACACAGGGAACAGGCAACTAAATGCAGTGAATGAAACACACAGGGAACAGGCAACTAATTGCAGTGAATGATAGACACAGGGAACAGGCAACTAATTGCAGTGAATGAAACACACAGGGAACAGGCAACTAATTGCAGTGAATGATAGACACAGGGAACAGGCAACTAATTGCAGTGAATGAAACACACAGGGAACAGGCAACTAATTGCAGTGAATGATAGACACAGGGAACAGGCAACTAATTGCAGTGAATGATAGACACAGGGAACAGGCAACTAAGTGCAGTGAATGATAGACACAGGGAACAGGCAACTAAGTGCAGTGAATGAAACACACAGGGAACAGGCAACTAATTGCAGTGAATGATAGACACAGGGAACAGGCAACTAATTGCAGTGAATGAAACACACAGGGAACAGGCAACTAATTGCAGTGAATGATAGACACAGGGAACAGGCAACTAATTGCAGTGAATGAAACACACAGGGAACAGGCAACTAATTGCAGTGAATGATAGACACAGGGAACAGGCAACTAATTGCAGTGAATGAAACACACAGGGAACAGGCAACTAAATACAGTGAATGATAGACACAGGGAACAGGCAACTAATTGCAGTGAATGATAGACACAGGGAACAGGCAACTAAATACAGTGAATGAAATACACAGGGAACAGGCAACTAATTGCAGTGAATGAAACACACAGGGAACAGGCAACTAAATACAGTGAATGAAATACACAGGGAACAGGCAACTAAATACAGTGAATGACACACAGGGAACAGGCAACTAAATACAGTGAATGAAATACACAGGGAACAGGCAACTAATTGCAGTGAATGAAACACACAGGGAACAGGCAACTAATTGCAGTGAATGAAATACACAGGGAACAGGCAACTAATTGCAGTGAATGAAATACACAGGGAACAGGCAACTAATTGCAGTGAATGAAACACACAGGGAACAGGCAACTAATTGCAGTGAATGATAGACACAGGGAACAGGCAACTAATTGCAGTGAATGAAACACACAGGGAACAGGCAACTAATTGCAGTGAATGATAGACACAGGGAACAGGCAACTAATTGCAGTGAATGATAGACACAGGGAACAGGCAACTAAGTGCAGTGAATGATAGACACAGGGAACAGGCAACTAAGTGCAGTGAATGAAACACACAGGGAACAGGCAACTAATTGCAGTGAATGATAGACACAGGGAACAGGCAACTAATTGCAGTGAATGAAACACACAGGGAACAAGCAACTAATTGCAGTGAATGATAGACACAGGGAGCAGGCAACTAATTGCAGTGAATGAAACACACAGGGAACAGGCAACTAATTGCAGTGAATGATAGACACAGGGAACAGGCAACTAATTGCAGTGAATGAAACACACAGGGAACAGGCAACTAAATACAGTGAATGAAACACACAGGGAACAGGCAACTAATTGCAGTGAATGATAGACACAGTGAACAGGCAACTAATTGCAGTGAATGAAATACACAGGGAACAGGCAACTAATTGCAGTGAATGAAACACACAGGGAACAGGCAACTAATTGCAGTGAATGAAACACACAGGGAACAGGCAACTAATTGAAGTGAATGAAACACACAGGGAACAGGCAACTAATTGAAGTGAATGAAACACACAGGGAACAGGCAACTAATTGCAGTGAATGAAACACACAGGGAACAGGCAACTAAGTGCAGTGAATGAAATACACAGGGAACAGGCAACTAATTGCAGTGAATGAAATACACAGGGAACAGGCAACTAATTGCAGTGAATGATAGACACAGGGAACAGGCAACTAATTGCAGTGAATGAAACACACAGGGAACAAGCAACTAATTGCAGTGAATGATAGACACAGGGAACAGGCAACTAATTGCAGTGAATGAAACACACAGGGAACAGGCACAACTAATTGCAGTGAATGATAGACACAGGGAACAGGCAACTAATTGCAGTGAATGATAGACACAGGGAACAGGCAACTAAGTGCAGTGAATGATAGACACAGGGAACAGGCAACTAAGTGCAGTGAATGAAACACACAGGGAACAGGCAACTAATTGCAGTGAATGATAGACACAGGGAACAGGCAACTAATTGCAGTGAATGAAACACACAGGGAACAAGCAACTAATTGCAGTGAATGATAGACACAGGGAACAGGCAACTAATTGCAGTGAATGAAACACACAGGGAACAGGCAACTAATTGCAGTGAATGATAGACACAGGGAACAGGCAACTAATTGCAGTGAATGAAACACACAGGGAACAGGCAACTAAATACAGTGAATGAAACACACAGGGAACAGGCAACTAATTGCAGTGAATGATAGACACAGGGAACAGGCAACTAATTGCAGTGAATGAAATACACAGGGAACAGGCAACTAATTGCAGTGAATGAAACACACAGGGAACAGGCAACTAATTGCAGTGAATGAAACACACAGGGAACAGGCAACTAATTGAAGTGAATGAAACACACAGGGAACAGGCAACTAATTGCAGTGAATGATAGACACAGGGAACAGGCAACTAATTGCAGTGAATGATAGACACAGGGAACAGGCAACTAAATACAGTGAATGATAGACACAGGGAACAGGCAACTAAGTGCAGTGAATGATACACACAGGGAACAGGCAACTAAATACAGTGAATGATAGACACAGGGAACAGGCAACTAATTGCAGTGAATGAAATACACAGGGAACAGGCAACTAAGTGCAGTGAATAATAGACACAGGGAACAGGCAACTAATTGCAGTGAATGATAGACACAGGGAACAGGCAACTAAATGCAGTGAATGATAGACACAGGGAACAGGCAACTAAATACAGTGAATGAAACACACAGGGAACAGGCAACTAAATACAGTGAATGAAACACACAGGGAACAGGCAACTAAATGCAGTGAATGAAACACACAGGGAACAGGCAACTAAATGCAGTGAATGAAACACACAGGGAACAGGCAACTAAATACAGTGAATGATAGACACAGGGAACAGGCAACTAATTGCAGTGAATGATAGACACAGGGAACAGGCAACTAAATACAGTGAATGAAATACACAGGGAACAGGCAACTAATTGCAGTGAATGAAACACACAGGGAACAGGCAACTAAATACAGTGAATGAAATACACAGGGAACAGGCAACTAAATACAGTGAATGACACACAGGGAACAGGCAACTAAATACAGTGAATGAAATACACAGGGAACAGGCAACTAATTGCAGTGAATGAAACACACAGGGAACAGGCAACTAATTGCAGTGAATGAAATACACAGGGAACAGGCAACTAATTGCAGTGAATGAAATACACAGGGAACAGGCAACTAATTGCAGTGAATGATAGACACAGGGAACAGGCAACTAATTGCAGTGAATGAAACACACAGGGAACAAGCAACTAATTGCAGTGAATGATAGACACAGGGAACAGGCAACTAATTGCAGTGAATGAAATACACAGGGAACAGGCAACTAATTGCAGTGAATGAAACACACAGGGAACAGGCAACTAATTGCAGTGAATGAAACACACAGGGAACAGGCAACTAATTGAAGTGAATGAAACACACAGGGAACAGGCAGCTAATTGAAGTGAATGAAACACACAGGGAACAGGCAACTAATTGCAGTGAATGAAACACACAGGGAACAGGCAACTAAGTGCAGTGAATGAAATACACAGGGAACAGGCAACTAATTGCAGTGAATGAAATACACAGGGAACAGGCAACTAATTGCAGTGAATGATAGACACAGGGAACAGGCAACTAATTGCAGTGAATGAAACACACAGGGAACAAGCAACTAATTGCAGTGAATGATAGACACAGGGAACAGGCAACTAATTGCAGTGAATGAAACACACAGGGAACAGGCACAACTAATTGCAGTGAATGATAGACACAGGGAACAGGCAACTAATTGCAGTGAATGATAGACACAGGGAACAGGCAACTAAGTGCAGTGAATGATAGACACAGGGAACAGGCAACTAAGTGCAGTGAATGAAACACACAGGGAACAGGCAACTAATTGCAGTGAATGATAGACACAGGGAACAGGCAACTAATTGCAGTGAATGAAACACACAGGGAACAAGCAACTAATTGCAGTGAATGATAGACACAGGGAACAGGCAACTAATTGCAGTGAATGAAACACACAGGGAACAGGCAACTAATTGCAGTGAATGATAGACACAGGGAACAGGCAACTAATTGCAGTGAATGAAACACACAGGGAACAGGCAACTAAATACAGTGAATGAAACACACAGGGAACAGGCAACTAATTGCAGTGAATGATAGACACAGGGAACAGGCAACTAATTGCAGTGAATGAAATACACAGGGAACAGGCAACTAATTGCAGTGAATGAAACACACAGGGAACAGGCAACTAATTGCAGTGAATGAAACACACAGGGAACAGGCAACTAATTGAAGTGAATGAAATACACAGGGAACAGGCAACTAATTGAAGTGAATGAAACACACAGGGAACAGGCAACTAATTGCAGTGAATGAAACACACAGGGAACAGGCAACTAAGTGCAGTGAATGAAATACACAGGGAACAGGCAACTAAGTGCAGTGAATGAAATACACAGGGAACAGGCAACTAAGTGCAGTGAATGAAATACACAGGGAACAGGCAACTAAGTGCAGTGAATGAAACACACAGGGAACAGGCAACTAAGTGCAGTGAATGAAACACACAGGGAACAGGCAACTAAGTGCAGTGAATGAAATACACAGGGAACAGACAACTAAGTGCAGTGAATGAAACACACAGGGAACAGGCAACTAATTGCAGTGAATGAAATACACAGGGAACAGGCAACTAATTGCAGTGAATGATAGACACAGGGAACAGGCAACTAATGCAGTGAATGATAGACACAGGGAACAGGCAACTAAGTGCAGTGAATGAAACACACAGGGAACAGGCAACTAAGTGCAGTGAATGAAACACACAGGGAACAGGCAACTAAGTGCAGTGAATGAAACACACAGGGAACAGGCAACTAATTGCAGTGAATGAAACACACAGGGAACAGGCAACTAATTGCAGTGAATGAAATACACAGGGAACAGGCAACTAATTGCAGTGAATGATAGACACAGGGAACAGGCAACTAAGTGCAGTGAATGATAGACACAGGGAACAGGCAACTAAGTGCAGTGAATGAAACACACAGGGAACAGGCAACTAATTGCAGTGAATGAAACACACAGGGAACAGGCAACTAATTGCAGTGAATGATAGACACAGGGAACAGGCAACTAATTGCAGTGAATGATAGACACAGGGAACAGGCAACTAATTGCAGTGAATGATAGACACAGGGAACAGGCAACTAAGTGCAGTGAATGATAGACACAGGGAACAGGCAACTAAATGCAGTGAATGAAACACACAGGGAACAGGCAACTAAATACAGTGAATGATAGACACAGGGAACAGGCAACTAATTGCAGTGAATGATAGACACAGGGAACAGGCAACTAAATACAGTGAATGAAATACACAGGGAACAGGCAACTAATTGCAGTGAATGAAACACACAGGGAACAGGCAACTAAATACAGTGAATGAAATACACAGGGAACAGGCAACTAAATGCAGTGAATGAAACACACAGGGAACAGGCAACTAAATACAGTGAATGAAATACACAGGGAACAGGCAACTAATTGCAGTGAATGATAGACACAGGGAACAGGCAACTAATTGCAGTGAATGATAGACACAGGGAACAGGCAACTAAATACAGTGAATGATAGACACAGGGAACAGGCAACTAAGTGCAGTGAATGATACACACAGGGAACAGGCAACTAAATACAGTGAATGATAGACACAGGGAACAGGCAACTAATTGCAGTGAATGAAATACACAGGGAACAGGCAACTAAGTGCAGTGAATAATAGACACAGGGAACAGGCAACTAATTGCAGTGAATGATAGACACAGGGAACAGGCAACTAAATGCAGTGAATGATAGACACAGGGAACAGGCAACTAAATACAGTGAATGAAACACACAGGGAACAGGCAACTAATTGCAGTGAATGATAGACACAGGGAACAGGCAACTAAATGCAGTGAATGAAACACACAGGGAACAGGCAACTAAATGCAGTGAATGAAACACACAGGGAACAGGCAACTAAATACAGTGAATGATAGACACAGGGAACAGGCAACTAATTGCAGTGAATGATAGACACAGGGAACAGGCAACTAAATACAGTGAATGAAATACACAGGGAACAGGCAACTAATTGCAGTGAATGAAACACACAGGGAACAGGCAACTAAATACAGTGAATGAAATACACAGGGAACAGGCAACTAAATGCAGTGAATGAAACACACAGGGAACAGGCAACTAAATGCAGTGAATGAAATACACAGGGAACAGGCAACTAATTGCAGTGAATGATAGACACAGGGAACAGGCAACTAATTGCAGTGAATGATAGACACAGGGAACAGGCAACTAAATGCAGTGAATGATAGACACAGGGAACAGGCAACTAAGTGCAGTGAATGAAACACACAGGGAACAGGCAACTAAATGCAGTGAATGATAGACACAGGGAACAGGCAACTAATTGCAGTGAATGAAATACACAGGGAACAGGCAACTAAGTGCAGTGAATGAAATACACAGGGAACAGGCAACTAATTGCAGTGAATGAAAAACACAGGGAACAGGCAACTAATTGCAGTGAATGAAACACACAGGGAACAGGCAACTAATTGCAGTGAATGATAGACACAGGGAACAGGCAACTAATTGCAGTGAATGAAACACACAGGGAACAGGCAACTAATTGCAGTGAATGATAGACACAGGGAACAGGCAACTAATTGCAGTGAATGATAGACACAGGGAACAGGCAACTAAGTGCAGTGAATGATAGACACAGGGAACAGGCAACTAAGTGCAGTGAATGAAACACACAGGGAACAGGCAACTAATTGCAGTGAATGAAACACACAGGGAACAGGCAACTAATTGCAGTGAATGATAGACACAGGGAACAGGCAACTAATTGCAGTGAATGATAGACACAGGGAACAGGCAACTAAGTGCAGTGAATGATAGACACAGGGAACAGGCAACTAATTGCAGTGAATGATAGACACAGGGAACAGGCAACTAAATGCAGTGAATGATAGACACAGGGAACAGGCAACTAAATACAGTGAATGAAACACACAGGGAACAGCAACTAAATACAGTGAATGAAACACACAGGGAACAGGCAACTAAATGCAGTGAATGAAACACACAGGGAACAGGCAACTAAATGCAGTGAATGAAACACACAGGGAACAGGCAACTAATTGCAGTGAATGATAGACACAGGGAACAGGCAACTAATTGCAGTGAATGAAACACACAGGGAACAAGCAACTAATTGCAGTGAATGATAGACACAGGGAACAGGCAACTAATTGCAGTGAATGAAACACACAGGGAACAGGCACAACTAATTGCAGTGAATGATAGACACAGGGAACAGGCAACTAATTGCAGTGAATGATAGACACAGGGAACAGGCAACTAAGTGCAGTGAATGATAGACACAGGGAACAGGCAACTAAGTGCAGTGAATGAAACACACAGGGAACAGGCAACTAATTGCAGTGAATGATAGACACAGGGAACAGGCAACTAATTGCAGTGAATGAAACACACAGGGAACAAGCAACTAATTGCAGTGAATGATAGACACAGGGAACAGGCAACTAATTGCAGTGAATGAAACACACAGGGAACAGGCAACTAATTGCAGTGAATGATAGACACAGGGAACAGGCAACTAATTGCAGTGAATGAAACACACAGGGAACAGGCAACTAAATACAGTGAATGAAACACACAGGGAACAGGCAACTAATTGCAGTGAATGATAGACACAGGGAACAGGCAACTAATTGCAGTGAATGAAATACACAGGGAACAGGCAACTAATTGCAGTGAATGAAACACACAGGGAACAGGCAACTAATTGCAGTGAATGAAACACACAGGGAACAGGCAACTAATTGAAGTGAATGAAACACACAGGGAACAGGCAACTAATTGAAGTGAATGAAACACACAGGGAACAGGCAACTAATTGCAGTGAATGAAACACACAGGGAACAGGCAACTAAGTGCAGTGAATGAAATACACAGGGAACAGGCAACTAATTGCAGTGAATGAAATACACAGGGAACAGGCAACTAATTGCAGTGAATGATAGACACAGGGAACAGGCAACTAATTGCAGTGAATGAAACACACAGGGAACAAGCAACTAATTGCAGTGAATGATAGACACAGGGAACAGGCAACTAATTGCAGTGAATGAAACACACAGGGAACAGGCACAACTAATTGCAGTGAATGATAGACACAGGGAACAGGCAACTAATTGCAGTGAATGATAGACACAGGGAACAGGCAACTAAGTGCAGTGAATGATAGACACAGGGAACAGGCAACTAATTGCAGTGAATGAAACACACAGGGAACAGGCAACTAATTGCAGTGAATGATAGACACAGGGAACAGGCAACTAATTGCAGTGAATGAAACACACAGGGAACAAGCAACTAATTGCAGTGAATGATAGACACAGGGAACAGGCAACTAATTGCAGTGAATGAAACACACAGGGAACAGGCAACTAATTGCAGTGAATGATAGACACAGGGAACAGGCAACTAATTGCAGTGAATGAAACACACAGGGAACAGGCAACTAAATACAGTGAATGAAACACACAGGGAACAGGCAACTAATTGCAGTGAATGATAGACACAGGGAACAGGCAACTAATTGCAGTGAATGAAATACACAGGGAACAGGCAACTAATTGCAGTGAATGAAACACACAGGGAACAGGCAACTAATTGCAGTGAATGAAACACACAGGGAACAGGCAACTAATTGAAGTGAATGAAACACACAGGGAACAGGCAACTAATTGCAGTGAATGATAGACACAGGGAACAGGCAACTAATTGCAGTGAATGATAGACACAGGGAACAGGCAACTAAATACAGTGAATGATAGACACAGGGAACAGGCAACTAAGTGCAGTGAATGATACACACAGGGAACAGGCAACTAAATACAGTGAATGATAGACACAGGGAACAGGCAACTAATTGCAGTGAATGAAATACACAGGGAACAGGCAACTAAGTGCAGTGAATAATAGACACAGGGAACAGGCAACTAATTGCAGTGAATGATAGACACAGGGAACAGGCAACTAAATGCAGTGAATGATAGACACAGGGAACAGGCAACTAAATACAGTGAATGAAACACACAGGGAACAGGCAACTAAATACAGTGAATGAAACACACAGGGAACAGGCAACTAAATGCAGTGAATGAAACACACAGGGAACAGGCAACTAAATGCAGTGAATGAAACACACAGGGAACAGGCAACTAAATACAGTGAATGATAGACACAGGGAACAGGCAACTAATTGCAGTGAATGATAGACACAGGGAACAGGCAACTAAATACAGTGAATGAAATACACAGGGAACAGGCAACTAATTGCAGTGAATGAAACACACAGGGAACAGGCAACTAAATACAGTGAATGAAATACACAGGGAACAGGCAACTAAATACAGTGAATGACACACAGGGAACAGGCAACTAAATACAGTGAATGAAATACACAGGGAACAGGCAACTAATTGCAGTGAATGAAACACACAGGGAACAGGCAACTAATTGCAGTGAATGAAATACACAGGGAACAGGCAACTAATTGCAGTGAATGAAATACACAGGGAACAGGCAACTAATTGCAGTGAATGAAACACACAGGGAACAAGCAACTAATTGCAGTGAATGATAGACACAGGGAACAGGCAACTAATTGCAGCGAATGAAACACACAGGGAACAGGCACAACTAATTGCAGTGAATGATAGACACAGGGAACAGGCAACTAATTGCAGTGAATGATAGACACAGGGAACAGGCAACTAAGTGCAGTGAATGATAGACACAGGGAACAGGCAACTAAGTGCAGTGAATGAAACACACAGGGAACAGGCAACTAATTGCAGTGAATGATAGACACAGGGAACAGGCAACTAATTGCAGTGAATGAAACACACAGGGAACAAGCAACTAATTGCAGTGAATGATAGACACAGGGAGCAGGCAACTAATTGCAGTGAATGAAACACACAGGGAACAGGCAACTAATTGCAGTGAATGATAGACACAGGGAACAGGCAACTAATTGCAGTGAATGAAACACACAGGGAACAGGCAACTAAATACAGTGAATGAAACACACAGGGAACAGGCAACTAATTGCAGTGAATGATAGACACAGTGAACAGGCAACTAATTGCAGTGAATGAAATACACAGGGAACAGGCAACTAATTGCAGTGAATGAAACACACAGGGAACAGGCAACTAATTGCAGTGAATGAAACACACAGGGAACAGGCAACTAATTGAAGTGAATGAAACACACAGGGAACAGGCAACTAATTGAAGTGAATGAAACACACAGGGAACAGGCAACTAATTGCAGTGAATGAAACACACAGGGAACAGGCAACTAAGTGCAGTGAATGAAATACACAGGGAACAGGCAACTAATTGCAGTGAATGAAATACACAGGGAACAGGCAACTAATTGCAGTGAATGATAGACACAGGGAACAGGCAACTAATTGCAGTGAATGAAACACACAGGGAACAAGCAACTAATTGCAGTGAATGATAGACACAGGGAACAGGCAACTAATTGCAGTGAATGAAACACACAGGGAACAGGCACAACTAATTGCAGTGAATGATAGACACAGGGAACAGGCAACTAATTGCAGTGAATGATAGACACAGGGAACAGGCAACTAAGTGCAGTGAATGATAGACACAGGGAACAGGCAACTAAGTGCAGTGAATGAAACACACAGGGAACAGGCAACTAATTGCAGTGAATGATAGACACAGGGAACAGGCAACTAATTGCAGTGAATGAAACACACAGGGAACAAGCAACTAATTGCAGTGAATGATAGACACAGGGAACAGGCAACTAATTGCAGTGAATGAAACACACAGGGAACAGGCAACTAATTGCAGTGAATGATAGACACAGGGAACAGGCAACTAATTGCAGTGAATGAAACACACAGGGAACAGGCAACTAAATACAGTGAATGAAACACACAGGGAACAGGCAACTAATTGCAGTGAATGATAGACACAGGGAACAGGCAACTAATTGCAGTGAATGAAATACACAGGGAACAGGCAACTAATTGCAGTGAATGAAACACACAGGGAACAGGCAACTAATTGCAGTGAATGAAACACACAGGGAACAGGCAACTAATTGAAGTGAATGAAACACACAGGGAACAGGCAACTAATTGCAGTGAATGATAGACACAGGGAACAGGCAACTAATTGCAGTGAATGATAGACACAGGGAACAGGCAACTAAATACAGTGAATGATAGACACAGGGAACAGGCAACTAAGTGCAGTGAATGATACACACAGGGAACAGGCAACTAAATACAGTGAATGATAGACACAGGGAACAGGCAACTAATTGCAGTGAATGAAATACACAGGGAACAGGCAACTAAGTGCAGTGAATAATAGACACAGGGAACAGGCAACTAATTGCAGTGAATGATAGACACAGGGAACAGGCAACTAAATGCAGTGAATGATAGACACAGGGAACAGGCAACTAAATACAGTGAATGAAACACACAGGGAACAGGCAACTAAATACAGTGAATGAAACACACAGGGAACAGGCAACTAAATGCAGTGAATGAAACACACAGGGAACAGGCAACTAAATGCAGTGAATGAAACACACAGGGAACAGGCAACTAAATACAGTGAATGATAGACACAGGGAACAGGCAACTAATTGCAGTGAATGATAGACACAGGGAACAGGCAACTAAATACAGTGAATGAAATACACAGGGAACAGGCAACTAATTGCAGTGAATGAAACACACAGGGAACAGGCAACTAAATACAGTGAATGAAATACACAGGGAACAGGCAACTAAATACAGTGAATGACACACAGGGAACAGGCAACTAAATACAGTGAATGAAATACACAGGGAACAGGCAACTAATTGCAGTGAATGAAACACACAGGGAACAGGCAACTAATTGCAGTGAATGAAATACACAGGGAACAGGCAACTAATTGCAGTGAATGAAATACACAGGGAACAGGCAACTAATTGCAGTGAATGATAGACACAGGGAACAGGCAACTAATTGCAGTGAATGAAACACACAGGGAACAAGCAACTAATTGCAGTGAATGATAGACACAGGGAACAGGCAACTAATTGCAGTGAATGAAATACACAGGGAACAGGCAACTAATTGCAGTGAATGAAACACACAGGGAACAGGCAACTAATTGCAGTGAATGAAACACACAGGGAACAGGCAACTAATTGAAGTGAATGAAACACACAGGGAACAGGCAGCTAATTGAAGTGAATGAAACACACAGGGAACAGGCAACTAATTGCAGTGAATGAAACACACAGGGAACAGGCAACTAAGTGCAGTGAATGAAATACACAGGGAACAGGCAACTAATTGCAGTGAATGAAATACACAGGGAACAGGCAACTAATTGCAGTGAATGATAGACACAGGGAACAGGCAACTAATTGCAGTGAATGAAACACACAGGGAACAAGCAACTAATTGCAGTGAATGATAGACACAGGGAACAGGCAACTAATTGCAGTGAATGAAACACACAGGGAACAGGCACAACTAATTGCAGTGAATGATAGACACAGGGAACAGGCAACTAATTGCAGTGAATGATAGACACAGGGAACAGGCAACTAAGTGCAGTGAATGATAGACACAGGGAACAGGCAACTAAGTGCAGTGAATGAAACACACAGGGAACAGGCAACTAATTGCAGTGAATGATAGACACAGGGAACAGGCAACTAATTGCAGTGAATGAAACACACAGGGAACAAGCAACTAATTGCAGTGAATGATAGACACAGGGAACAGGCAACTAATTGCAGTGAATGAAACACACAGGGAACAGGCAACTAATTGCAGTGAATGATAGACACAGGGAACAGGCAACTAATTGCAGTGAATGAAACACACAGGGAACAGGCAACTAAATACAGTGAATGAAACACACAGGGAACAGGCAACTAATTGCAGTGAATGATAGACACAGGGAACAGGCAACTAATTGCAGTGAATGAAATACACAGGGAACAGGCAACTAATTGCAGTGAATGAAACACACAGGGAACAGGCAACTAATTGCAGTGAATGAAACACACAGGGAACAGGCAACTAATTGAAGTGAATGAAATACACAGGGAACAGGCAACTAATTGAAGTGAATGAAACACACAGGGAACAGGCAACTAATTGCAGTGAATGAAACACACAGGGAACAGGCAACTAAGTGCAGTGAATGAAATACACAGGGAACAGGCAACTAAGTGCAGTGAATGAAATACACAGGGAACAGGCAACTAAGTGCAGTGAATGAAATACACAGGGAACAGGCAACTAAGTGCAGTGAATGAAACACACAGGGAACAGGCAACTAAGTGCAGTGAATGAAACACACAGGGAACAGGCAACTAAGTGCAGTGAATGAAATACACAGGGAACAGACAACTAAGTGCAGTGAATGAAACACACAGGGAACAGGCAACTAATTGCAGTGAATGAAATACACAGGGAACAGGCAACTAATTGCAGTGAATGATAGACACAGGGAACAGGCAACTAAGTGCAGTGAATGATAGACACAGGGAACAGGCAACTAAGTGCAGTGAATGAAACACACAGGGAACAGGCAACTAAGTGCAGTGAATGAAACACACAGGGAACAGGCAACTAAGTGCAGTGAATGAAACACACAGGGAACAGGCAACTAATTGCAGTGAATGAAACACACAGGGAACAGGCAACTAATTGCAGTGAATGAAATACACAGGGAACAGGCAACTAATTGCAGTGAATGATAGACACAGGGAACAGGCAACTAAGTGCAGTGAATGATAGACACAGGGAACAGGCAACTAAGTGCAGTGAATGAAACACACAGGGAACAGGCAACTAATTGCAGTGAATGAAACACACAGGGAACAGGCAACTAATTGCAGTGAATGATAGACACAGGGAACAGGCAACTAATTGCAGTGAATGATAGACACAGGGAACAGGCAACTAAGTGCAGTGAATGATAGACACGGGGAACAGGCAACTAAGTGCAGTGAATGATAGACACAGGGAACAGGCAACTAAATGCAGTGAATGAAACACACAGGGAACAGGCAACTAAATACAGTGAATGATAGACACAGGGAACAGGCAACTAATTGCAGTGAATGATAGACACAGGGAACAGGCAACTAAATACAGTGAATGAAATACACAGGGAACAGGCAACTAATTGCAGTGAATGAAACACACAGGGAACAGGCAACTAAATACAGTGAATGAAATACACAGGGAACAGGCAACTAAATACAGTGAATGAAACACACAGGGAACAGGCAACTAAATACAGTGAATGAAATACACAGGGAACAGGCAACTAATTGCAGTGAATGATAGACACAGGGAACAGGCAACTAATTGCAGTGAATGATAGACACAGGGAACAGGCAACTAAATACAGTGAATGATAGACACAGGGAACAGGCAACTAAGTGCAGTGAATGATACACACAGGGAACAGGCAACTAAATACAGTGAATGATAGACACAGGGAACAGGCAACTAATTGCAGTGAATGAAATACACAGGGAACAGGCAACTAAGTGCAGTGAATAATAGACACAGGGAACAGGCAACTAATTGTAGTGAATGATAGACACAGGGAACAGGCAACTAAATGCAGTGAATGATAGACACAGGGAACAGGCAACTAAATACAGTGAATGAAACACACAGGGAACAGGCAACTAATTGCAGTGAATGATAGACACAGGGAACAGGCAACTAAATGCAGTGAATGAAACACACAGGGAACAGGCAACTAAATGCAGTGAATGAAACACACAGGGAACAGGCAACTAAATACAGTGAATGATAGACACAGGGAACAGGCAACTAATTGCAGTGAATGATAGACACAGGGAACAGGCAACTAAATACAGTGAATGAAATACACAGGGAACAGGCAACTAATTGCAGTGAATGAAACACACAGGGAACAGGCAACTAAATACAGTGAATGAAATACACAGGGAACAGGCAACTAAATACAGTGAATGAAACACACAGGGAACAGGCAACTAAATACAGTGAATGAAATACACAGGGAACAGGCAACTAATTGCAGTGAATGATAGACACAGGGAACAGGCAACTAATTGCAGTGAATGATAGACACAGGGAACAGGCAACTAAATACAGTGAATGATAGACACAGGGAACAGGCAACTAAGTGCAGTGAATGATACACACAGGGAACAGGCAACTAAATACAGTGAATGATAGACACAGGGAACAGGCAACTAATTGCAGTGAATGAAATACACAGGGAACAGGCAACTAAGTGCAGTGAATGAAATACACAGGGAACAGGCAACTAATTGCAGTGAATGAAAAACACAGGGAACAGGCAACTAATTGCAGTGAATGAAACACACAGGGAACAAGCAACTAATTGCAGTGAATGATAGACACAGGGAACAGGCAACTAATTGCAGTGAATGAAACACACAGGGAACAGGCAACTAATTGCAGTGAATGATAGACACAGGGAACAGGCAACTAATTGCAGTGAATGATAGACACAGGGAACAGGCAACTAAGTGCAGTGAATGATAGACACAGGGAACAGGCAACTAAGTGCAGTGAATGAAACACACAGGGAACAGGCAACTAATTGCAGTGAATGAAACACACAGGGAACAGGCAACTAATTGCAGTGAATGATAGACACAGGGAACAGGCAACTAATTGCAGTGAATGATAGACACAGGGAACAGGCAACTAAGTGCAGTGAATGATAGACACAGGGAACAGGCAACTAAGTGCAGTGAATGATAGACACAGGGAACAGGCAACTAAATGCAGTGAATGATAGACACAGGGAACAGGCAACTAAATACAGTGAATGAAACACACAGGGAACAGCAACTAAATACAGTGAATGAAACACACAGGGAACAGGCAACTAAATGCAGTGAATGAAACACACAGGGAACAGGCAACTAAATGCAGTGAATGAAACACACAGGGAACAGGCAACTAAATGCAGTGAATGATAGACACAGGGAACAGGCAACTAATTGCAGTGAATGATAGACACAGGGAACAGGCAACTAATTGCAGTGAATGAAATACACAGGGAACAGGCAACTAATTGCAGTGAATGAAACACACAGGGAACAGGCAACTAAATACAGTGAATGATATACACAGGGAACAGGCAACTAATTGCAGTGAATGATAGACACAGGGAACAGGCAACTAAATGCAGTGAATGAAATACACAGGGAACAGGCAACTAATTGCAGTGAATGATAGACACAGGGAACAGGCAACTAATTGCAGTGAATGATAGACACAGGGAACAGGCAACTAAATGCAGTGAATGATAGACACAGGGAACAGGCAACTAATTGCAGTGAATGATACACACAGGGAACAGGCAACTAAATGCAGTGAATGATAGACACAGGGAACAGGCAACTAATTGCAGTGAATGAAAGACACAGGGAACAGGCAACTAATTGCAGTGAATATAGACACAGGGAACAGGCAACTAATTGCAGTGAATGATAGACACAGGGAACAGGCAACTAATTGCAGTGAATGATAGACACAGGGAACAGGCAACTAAATACAGTGAATGAAACACACAGGGAACAGGCAACTAATTGCAGTGAATGAAACACACAGGGAACAGGCAACTAAATGCAGTGAATGAAACACACAGGGAACAGGCAACTAAATGCAGTGAATGAAACACACAGGGAACAGGCAACTAAATACAGTGAATGATAGACACAGGGAACAGGCAACTAATTGCAGTGAATGAAACACACAGGGAACAGGCAACTAATTGCAGTGAATGAAATACACAGGGAACAGGCAACTAATTGCAGTGAATGAAACACACAGGGAACAGGCAACTAATTGCAGTGAATGAAACACACAGGGAACAGGCAACTAATTGCAGTGAATGAAAGACACAGGGAACAGGCAACTAATTGCAGTGAATGAAACACACAGGGAACAGGCAACTAATTGCAGTGAATGATAGACACAGGGAACAGGCAACTAATTGCAGTGAAATAGACACAGGGAACAGGCAACTAAATGCAGTGAATGATAGACACAGGGAACAGGCAACTAAGTGCAGTGAATGATACACACAGGGAACAGGCAACTAATTGCAGTGAATGATAGACACAGGGAACAGGCAACTAATTGCAGTGAATGAAATACACAGGGAACAGGCAACTAATTGCAGTGAATGATAGACACAGGGAACAGGCAACTAATTGCAGTGAATGAAATACACAGGGAACAGGCAACTAATTGCAGTGAATGAAACACACAGGGAACAGGCAACTAATTGCAGTGAATGAAACACACAGGGAACAGGCAACTAATTGCAGTGAATGAAACACACAGGGAACAGGCAACTAATTGCAGTGAATGAAATACACAGGGAACAGGCAACTAATTGCAGTGAATGAAATACACAGGGAACAGGCAACTAATTGCAGTGAATGAAATACACAGGGAACAGGCAACTAATTGCAGTGAATGATAGACACAGGGAACAGGCAACTAATTGCAGTGAATGAAACACACAGGGAACAGGCAACTAAATACAGTGAATGATAGACACAGGGAACAGGCAACTAATTGCAGTGAATGAAATACACAGGGAACAGGCAACTAATTGCAGTGAATGAAATACACAGGGAACAGGCAACTAAATGCAGTGAATGATAGACACAGGGAACAGGCAACTAATTGCAGTGAATGATACACACAGGGAACAGGCAACTAAATGCAGTGAATGATAGACACAGGGAACAGGCAACTAATTGCAGTGAATGAAATACACAGGGAACAGGCAACTAAGTGCAGTGAATGAAATACACAGGGAACAGGCAACTAATTGCAGTGAATGAAAAACACAGGGAACAGGCAACTAATTGCAGTGAATGAAACACACAGGGAACAGGCAACTAATTGCAGTGAATGATAGACACAGGGAACAGGCAACTAATTGCAGTGAATGAAACACACAGGGAACAGGCAACTAATTGCAGTGAATGATAGACACAGGGAACAGGCAACTAATTGCAGTGAATGATAGACACAGGGAACAGGCAACTAAGTGCAGTGAATGATAGACACAGGGAACAGGCAACTAAGTGCAGTGAATGAAACACACAGGGAACAGGCAACTAATTGCAGTGAATGAAACACACAGGGAACAGGCAACTAATTGCAGTGAATGATAGACACAGGGAACAGGCAACTAATTGCAGTGAATGATAGACACAGGGAACAGGCAACTAAGTGCAGTGAATGATAGACACAGGGAACAGGCAACTAATTGCAGTGAATGATAGACACAGGGAACAGGCAACTAAATGCAGTGAATGATAGACACAGGGAACAGGCAACTAAATACAGTGAATGAAACACACAGGGAACAGCAACTAAATACAGTGAATGAAACACACAGGGAACAGGCAACTAAATGCAGTGAATGAAACACACAGGGAACAGGCAACTAAATGCAGTGAATGAAACACACAGGGAACAGGCAACTAAATACAGTGAATGATAGACACAGGGAACAGGCAACTAATTGCAGTGAATGATAGACACAGGGAACAGGCAACTAAATACAGTGAATGAAATACACAGGGAACAGGCAACTAATTGCAGTGAATGAAACACACAGGGAACAGGCAACTAAATACAGTGAATGAAATACACAGGGAACAGGCAACTAAATGCAGTGAATGAAACACACAGGGAACAGGCAACTAAATACAGTGAATGAAATACACAGGGAACAGGCAACTAATTGCAGTGAATGATAGACACAGGGAACAGGCAACTAATTGCAGTGAATGATAGACACAGGGAACAGGCAACTAAATACAGTGAATGATAGACACAGGGAACAGGCAACTAAGTGCAGTGAATGATACACACAGGGAACAGGCAACTAAATACAGTGAATGATAGACACAGGGAACAGGCAACTAATTGCAGTGAATGAAATACACAGGGAACAGGCAACTAAGTGCAGTGAATAATAGACACAGGGAACAGGCAACTAATTGCAGTGAATGATAGACACAGGGAACAGGCAACTAAATGCAGTGAATGATAGACACAGGGAACAGGCAACTAAATACAGTGAATGAAACACACAGGGAACAGGCAACTAAATACAGTGAATGAAACACACAGGGAACAGGCAACTAAATGCAGTGAATGAAACACACAGGGAACAGGCAACTAAATGCAGTGAATGAAACACACAGGGAACAGGCAACTAAATACAGTGAATGATAGACACAGGGAACAGGCAACTAATTGCAGTGAATGATAGACACAGGGAACAGGCAACTAAATACAGTGAATGAAATACACAGGGAACAGGCAACTAATTGCAGTGAATGAAACACACAGGGAACAGGCAACTAATACAGTGAATGAAATACACAGGGAACAGGCAACTAAATACAGTGAATGAAACACACAGGGAACAGGCAACTAAATACAGTGAATGAAATACACAGGGAACAGGCAACTAATTGCAGTGAATGATAGACACAGGGAACAGGCAACTAATTGCAGTGAATGATAGACACAGGGAACAGGCAACTAAATACAGTGAATGATAGACACAGGGAACAGGCAACTAAGTGCAGTGAATGATACACACAGGGAACAGGCAACTAAATACAGTGAATGATAGACACAGGGAACAGGCAACTAATTGCAGTGAATGAAATACACAGGGAACAGGCAACTAAGTGCAGTGAATAATAGACACAGGGAACAGGCAACTAATTGCAGTGAATGAAATACACAGGGAACAGGCAACTAATTGCAGTGAATGAAACACACAGGGAACAGGCAACTAATTACAGTGAATGAAATACACAGGGAACAGGCAACTAATTGCAGTGAATGAAACACACAGGGAACAGGCAACTAATTGCAGTGAATGAAATACACAGGGAACAGGCAACTAATTGCAGTGAATGAAATACACAGGGAACAGGCAACTAATTGCAGTGAATGATAGACACAGGGAACAGGCAACTAATTGCAGTGAATGAAACACACAGGGAACAAGCAACTAATTGCAGTGAATGATAGACACAGGGAACAGGCAACTAATTGCAGTGAATGAAACACACAGGGAACAGGCAACTAATTGCAGTGAATGAAACACACAGGGAACAAGCAACTAATTGCAGTGAATGATAGACACAGGGAACAGGCAACTAATTGCAGTGAATGAAACACACAGGGAACAGGCAACTAAATACAGTGAATGAAACACACAGGGAACAGGCAACTAAATGCAGTGAATGAAACACACAGGGAACAGGCAACTAAATGCAGTGAATGAAACACACAGGGAACAGGCAACTAAATGCAGTGAATGATAGACACAGGGAACAGGCAACTAATTGCAGTGAATGATAGACACAGGGAACAGGCAACTAAATACAGTGAATGAAATACACAGGGAACAGGCAACTAATTGCAGTGAATGAAACACACAGGGAACAGGCAACTAAATACAGTGAATGAAATACACAGGGAACAGGCAACTAATGCAGTGAATGAAACACACAGGGAACAGGCAACTAAATACAGTGAATGAAATACACAGGGAACAGGCAACTAATTGCAGTGAATGATAGACACAGGGAACAGGCAACTAATTGCAGTGAATGAAATACACAGGGAACAGGCAACTAAGTGCAGTGAATAATAGACACAGGGAACAGGCAACTAATTGCAGTGAATGAAATACACAGGGAACAGGCAACTAATTGCAGTGAATGAAACACACAGGGAACAGGCAACTAATTGCAGTGAATGAAATACACAGGAACAGGCAACTAATTGCAGTGAATGAAACACACAGGGAACAGGCAACTAATTGCAGTGAATGAAATACACAGGGAACAGGCAACTAATTGCAGTGAATGAATACACAGGGAACAGGCAACTAATTGCAGTGAATGATAGACACAGGGAACAGGCAACTAATTGCAGTGAATGAAACACACAGGGAACAAGCAACTAATTGCAGTGAATGATAGACACAGGGAACAGGCAACTAATTGCAGTGAATGAAACACACAGGGAACAGGCAACTAAGCGCAGTGAATGATAGACACAGGGAACAGGCAACTAAATACAGTGAATGATAGACACAGGGAACAGGCAACTAATTGCAGTGAATGAAACACACAGGGAACAGGCAACTAATTGCAGTGAATGAAATACACAGGGAACAGGCAACTAATTGCAGTGAATGAAACACACAGGGAACAGGCAACTAATTGCAGTGAATGAAACACACAGGGAACAGGCAACTAATTGCAGTGAATGAAACACACAGGGAACAGGCAACTAAATGCAGTGAATGAAACACACAGGGAACAGGCAACTAAATGCAGTGAATGATAGACACAGGGAACAGGCAACTAATTGCAGTGAATGAAATACACAGGGAACAGGCAACTAAGTGCAGTGAATAATAGACACAGGGAACAGGCAACTAATTGCAGTGAATGAAATACACAGGGAACAGGCAACTAATTGCAGTGAATGAAACACACAGGGAACAGGCAACTAATTACAGTGAATGAAATACACAGGGAACAGGCAACTAATTGCAGTGAATGAAACACACAGGGAACAGGCAACTAATGCAGTGAATGAAATACACAGGGAACAGGCAACTAATTGCAGTGAATGAAATACACAGGGAACAGGCAACTAATTGCAGTGAATGATAGACACAGGGAACAGGCAACTAATTGCAGTGAATGAAACACACAGGGAACAAGCAACTAATTGCAGTGAATGATAGACACAGGGAACAGGCAACTAATTGCAGTGAATGAAACACACAGGGAACAGGCAACTAATTGCAGTGAATGATAGACACAGGGAACAGGCAACTAAATACAGTGAATGATAGACACAGGGAACAGGCAACTAATTGCAGTGAATGAAACACACAGGGAACAGGCAACTATTGCAGTGAATGAAATACACAGGGAACAGGCAACTAATTGCAGTGAATGAAACACACAGGGAACAGGCAACTAATTGCAGTGAATGAAACACACAGGGAACAGGCAACTAATTGCAGTGAATGAAACACACAGGAACAGGCAACTAAATGCAGTGAATGAAACACACAGGGAACAGGCAACTAAATGCAGTGAATGAAACACACAGGGAACAGGCAACTAAATGCAGTGAATGAAATACACAGGGAACAGGCAACTAAATGCAGTGAATGAAACACACAGGAACAGGCAACTAAATGCAGTGAATGAAACACACAGGGAACAGGCAACTAAATGCAGTGAATGAAATACACAGGGAACAGGCAACTAATTGCAGTGAATGAAATACACAGGGAACAGGCAACTAATTGCAGTGAATGAAATACACAGGGAACAGGCAACTAATTGCAGTGAATGAAAACACAGGGAACAGGCAACTAATTGCAGTGAATGAAATACACAGGGAACAGGCAACTAAATGCAGTGAATGATAGACACAGGGAACATGTAACTAATTGCAGTGAATGATAGACACAGGGAACAGGCAACTAATTGCAGTGAATGAAAAACACAGGGAACAGGCAACTAATTGCAGTGAATGATAGACACAGGGAACAGGCAACTAATTGCAGTGAATGATAGACACAGGGAACAGGCAACTAATTGCAGTGAATGAAAAACACAGGGAACAGGAAACTAATTGCAGTGAATAAAAAACACAGGGAACAGGAACTAATTGCAGTGAATGAAAAACACAGGAACAGGCAACTAAATGCAGTGAATGATAGACACAGGGAACAGGCAACTAATTGCAGTGAATGAAAAACACAGGGAACAGGCAACTAATTGCAGTGAATGAAAAACACAGGGAACAGGCAACTAATTGCAGTGAATGAAAAACAGAGGGAACAGGCAACTAATTGCAGTGAATGAAAAACACAGGGAACAGGCAACTAATTGCAGTGAATGAAAAACACAGGGAACAGGCAACTAATTGCAGTGAATGAAAAACACAGGGAACAGGCAACTAATTGCAGTGAATGAAAAACACAGGGAACAGGCAACTAATTGCAGTGAATGAAAAACAGAGGGAACAGGCAACTAATTGCAGTGAATGATAGACACAGGGAACAGGCAACTAATTGCAGTGAATGATAAACACAGGGAACAGGCAACTAATTGCAGTGAATGATAAACACAGGGAACAGGCAACTAATTGCAGTGAATGATAAACACAGCTCACGGTGTGCACAGAGCACTAAACTCAGTTGTTTCGGCAGCAGTCCGGACTTTGAATATGAGGAAACTGCAACAAGAACACTTTTCAGACTGATCATCAATGTTCCTGTCGCTATCGCCATATTGATCGGAAATCCCCCCAAAACAATAATCTATTCCTAATGCTAGCAATATACTGCTCTACCTATAGTAATCAATAGATTTTCCGTAACACTTCTACTACTAATCATGCTCTCTAATCTAACCATCTCCTGATGTGTTAAACATCGTGAACATCGACGTTCCGATGGGAAAACATCTCTGATCATCTCTCCAGACACAACATTCAAGTTCTTGTTTGAATCTAATTATCAACTCAACTAATCTTTGTCTACTTTGCCGTGCTTTCTATTCTCTAATCTTTCACTTTCTCGTGCTAATGCTCTTATCCGATATTATTTTAATCGATCATATTATAACCTTTGTATCACTTTACTTTCCTATGTGTAACCCACCTTGAGCTACTCGAATCTAACCCTTCAATCTCCGTTCATGCGTGTCACAGTTTACTCGACTTTTGATCCTTTCATTTCCGTTCCGTGTATTTACAGCAAATTTGTTTTATCTCCCCCTTCTAATTTATTTTGTCTTACACTAGCCTGTAGCATGAGAATCTGAAACTGTATCCGACCCAAGACGACTGATCAAATCTACTACCCACAAATAGCTGTCAGAGCCCTATCTTAAACTAAAAGCTGTGTTATTTTTTCTCGCAGCGCTAAAAGCAATAAATGAATTGGTTATTGCTGTCTTGCCAGGTTGTCCTAATTATTACAGAAGTGCGATCCGTTAAAACCTTAGACTTTGTGTCATAGGTTAAATTAGCTTGCAAACTTTATACAATTTTGATGGTGAAAACTAAATTATGTCTGTTTATGAGCCGTCACATTCGTCATGGAGCCGCGATAGCTCAGTGGTTAGTGAACTGGACTACAAAGGACAAGGGTAGGGTTCGATCCTGATCAACGGCTTCCGGGTTCACCCAGCCTTAAATGGGTACCTGATTTTTTTTTCTGGGAAAGTAAAGCGGCACGGGCGTAATACCGACCACATTACCTCAAAAATCATGTGCGAAGGTCTGTATAATTTATGGTCACTAACACCATATTCCCTATACGCCACTTGGCGTGACGGGGTTCTTTACTTTTTTTTTTTTTACATTCGCAGGGGACCGAGTTACCAATAAGCTGCTCGTGAGTGAGGTCATCATCATGTGCCATACAGGTTGGCGTAGGCGATCATGTGCGTCCACAATCTTCTATCCACCGTGCATCGTATTAATTGTGTTGTTGAATGTTTTAAATGCCATGACACCAAGTTTTATAGTGTTTTCTCCCTTATCGTCCGTGATCTCTCTTTCCCTTATATTTTGCCAGTTTTAACCAAGTATTTTAACTTTCCTTTTCTTATGATGTGCACGATATAAGGTGGACTGTTTTTGTCTGATGTTTCTTAAGGGCTTCCATTTTGTGCTGTCTTTTATAAGAATGTCCTCGAAGGGAGGTCAGAAGTTGGGAGTGAGATCAGAGGTTGGTAGTGAGGTCAAAGGTTGGGAGTGAGGTCAGAGTTGGGAGTGAGGTCAGAGGTTGGGAGTGAGGTCAGAGGTTGGGAGTGTGGTTAGAGGTTAGGAGTGAGGTCAGAGGTTGGTAGTGAGGTCAGAGGTTGGTAGTGAGGTCAGAGGTTGGTAGTGAGGTCAGAGGTTGTAGTGAGGTCAGAGGTTGGGAGTGAGGTTACAGGTTGGGAGTGAGGTCATAGGTTGGGAGTGAGGTCAGAGGTTGGTAGTGAGGTCAGAGGTCTCATTTAAATACCGGCGACAACGGACAAGAGTGACAGTTCGCCCATTCTCTTCTGCTACTTTCTCTTTCTCTCTCTTTCTCTCTCTTTCTCTCTCTCTCTCTCTCTTCCTCTCTCTTCACACACATACATATGTGAGTGATCCAAAGGTAGGTTGACAGTAAATGATAAGATTCATTTTGAGATTACATGTTATATTGACTAATACAATTAAATTTAAAAAAAAAAACATAGTTATTATATTACATTACAATTAAATTTATTTTATACAATAAAAAAGATTACAGTTTAATTAAATTAGTTATAAAATGTAATATAATATAACACAAACACCATCATAAAAAAAGTAAAGTGCCCCGTCACGGCTAGGGGTATTTAGGGAATATGGTGTTAGTGACCATAATTTTTACAAACCATCAGCACATGATTTTTGGGATAATGTGATCGATATTACTCCCGTGCCGCTTTACTCTCCCAGAAAAAAAAATCCGGTACCCATTTAAGGCTGGGTGAACCTGGAAGCCGTTGATCAGGATCGAACCCTACCTCTTGTCCTTTGTAGTCTAGTTCACTAACCACTGAGCTATCGCGGCTCCAAACGCTAACATAAGAACATTTAATCTGACCACCTAACTTTAGTTCATCTTGTATATATGTAGACATATATGTCAGGAAAACTACATCTACACAAAACTAATTTTATGATTTTAGTTATTCATTGAGCTCCAGTACATATTTTGTTATAAACTCATTAATTGTACTAATTTCCCTTCACTTTTACTCATGTGTTTTGTACTGACTGTTCAGTCAATGCGAATTAGCAGAGAGCAAATCTCTATCGTTGCCGAGATGTTATGATTTATAATTCAAAAAGTTCTTGATGATTTCACATGATTTTGGCATACGGTGTTAAAATGTCCATGTCACGAGAACATATGTGTTACTCGATGTCTAGCTATAACGGTTTTCTTAAAGCGGCGAATTCCTTGATCTTTGCCCATGTAACTATTATTTTGACCCTAATCAAAATGTTTTACAGTAATCTAGTGCAACGATGACCCATAGGCGTTCCATAAAATTTTACTTGGTGGCAAGTATACAAATTTAAATTATATATAGAACTTTTGTTCGTAGAGTCAATTTGATATAGTTCCATGCTCTTGGTGTGAGTTTCCCAAGTGTTGTCGCTGCCTTTCAAATACGTACATTTAGTTCCTCATCTAAGGAAAGTGTGGCTGTAATAGTGGATCCAAGATAGCTGAACTTCTGTACTGACTCAAGCAGGCTTCCATTCAAAGTAATGGTTGTTGGTTTGCTTATAACATATTTTGATTGCTTGGGTGGTCTTGAACAATAAACTGTTTAACAAATCAACTAGGAAATTTTGCAAATCGAACTATTTATCTGTAGACTTAATCAGAGTAATGATCATTCAGAATCAGACGAGTCAAATAGGTCGATTACTGCTTTCGGCTGAACAAACAACAAACCATCCTTTTTCCAATATTCCTCTTCTTGTCGTAACACATGATCCTCACATTTTACCCAGTAGTCTTTATTTATATTTGATAGAGCCTGATTTGTAAGTGTCTCAACATCGCATAATTTGAAAGTTTTATTTGTATATGCTACGTGTCCTTTAACTTTTGCCCAAACTAGTTCTATAGGATTTAAGTGTGCATGATATGGAGGTAGTCTCAAACATCTATGGCCATGTTCTTGAATTAACTTGTCTATTTTAAATATCTTTGTACGTTGTGTCTGTTTTACAAGGCTAAGCAATTCGGGTTTCAAGTAGCTGTCGTTAACTTGTATGTGTTCTTTTATGAGCCACGTTTTGATTGCATCTTTTGTACTTGATGATGTTGGGATTCTATCTTCTACGTTAACTACGTTATGGTATGAAGCATTGTCCATTATCAGACAAGAAGGTCGATCTAATATTGGAAGGATACTTTTCTCGATCCAGTCTTTAAATATGTGCCCATTCATTTCGGAGTGGTAGTCTCTATTGTCTATGGATTTTGAAATGAAAACGAGATGAGCATTCTGCAACAACCCATTATGTCTGCTACCTGCATGTGCAACTATCAAACGTTGCCCTTTACTGCTTGGTACTGATCTTTTAATACTTCCATCTGCTAACTGCCATTCCTTTTCATTGTATGATGAGAGTTGATCCAAGTTTCATCTAAATAAACAATATCATAATCATTTTCGCGCATTTCCTTCACTTCACGTAAATACTTGCTTCTAAGAGCTACTAGATGTGGCTTCTCACAAATAATGTTTTTTCCACCAGCATACTTTCTAAAGGTGAAGCCTGCACTTCTTAATATTTCCATAATGAAGTTTTTGATATTTCAATGTCGTTGTTAGTTTTCAGCCAAAGCTTCAACTTTCTAAGTGTCACTTCTTCGTTATATCAAACATTCGACAGATTTCTCTTTTACTAGGTCCTTATCAAACTGTCTAACGTTTCTTTCCTTCCTTGCTTTCTTGCATTTGTTGGCAATAATATCCGCTTCCTTTAACTATTCGATCAAATGAACGTTTACACAAACCTAAAATATGCATTGTTCTCTTCTCAGGGTTTGATAAAGAACAATAAAGATGTCCCTTTTTACGCTCTCTGCAGAAGTATTGATAAATCTTTATAGCAATGTTATGCTCAGTAACATATTTTGCCTTTATATTCATTCTCACATAGACTTGCAGAAGATAATATGGATAGTGCCGCCTCCTTTCTGTAAATATTGAGATTTGCCTCTGAATTATGACTCGAACTCGAGTCTACGGCCGTGATTTTGACGTCACATAATTTCCGGTTTCGGCTAAAATGTCATTTTGTGCTAAACGGGAAATTTCATATGTAACATTTCTTTATAAAAATTTATAGTGGAAACATAACTATTTTAGGACGGTGCGCATTCAGCCGTGAAGGTCATGCCTATATGTTAAAGAATCAGCTGTGAGATGTAAGCATCTACATAATCCGCCGGTGTTTATAATATCGATTAACTTTTTTTAATATAGGTTAAATAAGGCATCTTTGAAACTGGATCACATTTCTTTGATAAAAAAATATTTTTATAGCGACATTAGTATTCTAAACCTAACTTCAAAAGATCAATGCAAATGAACAATAAGTTTTTGAAAAAAATAAATTAATGTCTAGGCAAACGAATCTGAACGGACTATAACATATTACGTCCCTCTGTGGAGTTTAGTCTCTAGGGACTTCGTCAAAGTTGAAATCTGGCGAACGCAACAACAACAACATCAACAACAACACATCAACAACAACAACAACAACATATTACCATTGCTGATGTATGTTGGGGGTGGGTGGGCGGGAGCGGGGGAGAGGGTAAGGGTTCTGGTCAGGAACAGTGGGATAAAGGCTTCTTAGTTAATGCAATCGTCACGATGTGTGGGACTCAAGATTTTTATTTCACTCTTTTCCGATGTATGTACGGCATTTATTCAAAAACATAGTTACACACAAACATACCAATGTATTTTTTATCTTCGTTCGGCAGCTTTTACCTCTGACTAAGTCCCTAGAGATTAGGAACTGCATTTTGCGTGTTAATCCACTTTTCCCTGGCAGCCGTGTGCACAGGGGTCCCTCGCCGCACAGGCAGATAACTCCGACTTCGAAGGTGCTCATATTTTTTCCGTCGATGAGTAATTGACGCTTGAAGCCCGGCCTCGCTGCTGAGACCAGGGGTGGTTACCGCAGAGAGAAATCATAATAAAAATCCCAACCGGCATAGCCGGGATTTGAACACACAGCCTCTCTGTCTCGAAGCCGACGTCTTGCCTCGAGACCAATCAGTACCCCAATATATATATAGAGCCGCGATAGCTCAGTGGTTAGTGAACTGGACTACAACGGACAAGGGGTATGGTTCGATCCCAACCGACGGCTTCCGGGTTCGCCCAGCCTTAAATGGGTACCCGATTTTTCTGAGAAAGTAAAGCAGCACGGGCGTAATACCGACCACATTACCAAAAAATCATGTGCTGAAGGTCTGTAAAACATAGGGTCACTAACACCATATTCCCTATACGCCACTTGGCGTGACGGGGGTACTCTACTACTTTTATATATATATATATATATATATATATATATATATATATATATATATATATAAATATATATGTAGACCAGTTGTCTGACATGCTCTATGACACACCAGTTGTCTGTAACGAAAACACACCAGTTGTCTAAAATGCTGTCTGACATACCATTTGACTAAAATGCTGTCTGATATGCCAGTTGTCTAAAATACTATCTTACATACCATTTGTCTAAAATACTGTCTGACATACCAGTTGTCTAACATGTTGTCTGACATACCAGTTGTCTAAAATACTGTCTGACATACCAGTTATCTTAAATGCTGTCTGACATACCATTTGACTAAAATGTTGTCTGACATACCAGTTGTCTATAATGTGTCTGACATACTAGTTGCTTAAATTGTTGTCTGACATACCAGTTGTCTAAAATGCTGTCTGACATTGCCAGTTGTCTGACCTGCTGTCTGACATACCAGCTGCCTAATTTGCTGTCTGACATACCAGTTGCCTAAATTTCTGTCTGATATACCAATTGTCTAAACTGTTGTTTGATATACCAGTTGTTTTACATGCTGTCTAACATACCAGTTGTCTAAATGCTTTTTACATACATACCAGTTATCGAAAATGCTGTCTGACATACCAGTTGTCTAAAATGCTGTCTGACATACCAGTTGTCTGAAATACTGTCTAACATACCAGTTGTCTAAAATGCTGTCTGACATACCAGTTGTCTAAAATGCTGTCTAACATACAAGTTGCCTGACATGCTTTATCGCACCCCGAGTCTATTGCTTCTGTGTGTTTATACTACACGTGCTATTCGTCGCCCCCCCCCCCCCCCCCCAAACGTATTATTTAATTTACTTGCTTCAGTTGCTGACTCCAAATCTGTATGCTAATGTCTGTTTTCCTCTGCCAATATTAATTACGAACGTTCCATCAATGTTAATATTTAATCTCAGTTGCTGTTCTGTGCTGTCAAGACTATCCAGAAGTTCTTTCAGGTTTCTATGTTTTCATGAATTAATGCACTGCTATTGGCGCAATAAAATGATTTGGTTTCTTTCTCGGCAACGGTAATCGATAAATAATTATATTAAGGGCACATTTGTAAAAATGTGTGATACAGCTGTCAAGAAAACAGATGGGGATTGTTTATTAAAAAAATAATGTAGTTTCTCCTGAATGTGAATGATTTTAGAATTGATAAAATGAGCCCTCACTTTATAGGCGGACTAAACCTGGGTAATTGCAAACCGTATTTACGCAATGTCACATTAAACAAAAATTGAAAGGGAAATAATAAACACGGTTATTCAAGAAGGAAGTCGCCTTATCTGGAATTCGGATATCTGGCTTTCATGTCAGGCAATGATATGTTTCAAGAACAAAGGGTTAAATATTGCATTCAGCCATTTCAGCCCTCGGCATACAGCTCGTTATTTGATATTTAATCTGGCAAGAAATAGCATTCGCCCCAAGGAAGCTTCCTCTCGTGAAAGACTTGTTTATGTTTTATTTTTTTCTTTTTCGCTAAAATCTTCAAAGAGAATTTTTACAATTTGACAAGGGGGACCACAAAAAAATGGAGAGCACGTTTGCTGTTCTTGAATGCAGAAAATCATCGGGAGTGAGTGAGACGCGAATATGTAGTAAGCGGGTTGGAATAGAAGCTACACAAAGATGGAATTCGTGCTTCAGCAAGTCTGACTGCTGGTTGAATGAACACAACATCTCGTCGCGTCTTGAGGGCTTGTACGTTTGAATTTACAAGTATTCCTGTAGGGAACAGATTTCCTTTATTTAATAATAATAAAGGCAAAAATGTACTTTCAAGTGGTATATATCACAATTGACCCGAAAGAATTAGATGTTCCTTCGTGTGAATTTATCAAAATAACATTTTTCTTAACCTTAAAGATGAAATGAATACAAACAAATGAAAAGAGGATTAGAGGTCACAGAGATGGGATTTCTCAGAAGTTGAAAGTTTCCTAGATATAAAAAAAAAAAAAACAACGAGGATATTATCAAAAAGGTCAACACAAAAAGAGAGCTCATAAAAACATCAGAAAGAAACAACATACATTTGTCGGGCACATCATGAGAAGAGAAAAGTTGGAATACTTGGTTACAACTGGCAAAATAAAAGGAAAGAGAGATCACAGACGATAAATAGAGAGCATACTGGATAGATTGGTCTCATGACATGGACAACAGTCAACAAAAGAATTAATACGAGGCACTGTTGATAGAAAGGGAGCCGCGATAGCTCAGTGGTTAGTGAACTGGACTACCACGGACAGGGGGTAGGGTTCGATCCCAACCGATGGCTTCGGGGTTAACCCAGCCTTAAATGGGTACCGATTTTTTTCTGGGAAAGTAAAGCAGCACGGGCGTAATACTGACCACATTACCCCAAAATCAGGTGCTGAAGGTCTGTAAAATATAGGGTCACTAACACCATATTTCCCTATACGCCACTTGGCGTGATGGGGGTACTTTACTTTACTTTACTTACTGTTGATAGAAAATTGTGGCATGACATGATCGCCTACGCCAGCTAGTATGGCACACGGTGATGATGAAAAGATGAAGTTGACGGGAAAAGGAATTCCCTCTCATATTTTGTGTAGAACTTGCCTAGCAAGACAGGTAGGGTTATTTTTTTTAAAATTGAAACTTCCATTTTGACAACTTGGCAAGTCCTGCAGAAACTACTTGACAATAGGAAACCCCATTGGCGATCGGTGGTAATAAAAATATAAAACATGACATTGTTTATTGTCTCCATTTTGGAAATAAAGAAAATTAGTATTTCTATGTAAAAACAAGATTTTTTCAACATTTTGAGGAGTATAATTTTTTAGGTGAATTAAATCAAGGACAATGCATTTTCTTACAGCTTAGAAATTCAAAACATATTTTATGTTATATGAATATTTTGTACTTAGATAATGATATTTAAAGGGCCTTGGACTTTTCATTATTATATAAAGATTTATATTTCAATATAATAAATATTTTTATTAAAATTACACATAAACATGTTTTTGATACATGTCATGGATTTTTAAAATGTTCTCTTACTGTTGCATTTTAAAAGTTCTGATTGTGCAAGGGTTTAATGTTAGGTTGCCTTCATTTTTGTATCTCTTTGCTGCTTATATAAGTGTCAACAAACTTCTATAGAACAATGTAGTGCTTTCAGCAGTTATGTTCATTGTTCTACAGGACCATGTAGTGCTTTCAGCAGTTATGTTCATTGTTCTACAGGACCATGTAGTGCTTTCAGCAGTTATGTTCATTGTTCTACAGGACCATGTAGTGCTTTCAGCAGTTATGTTCATTGTTCTACAGAACCATGTAGTGCTTTCAGCAGTTATGTTCATTGTTCTACAGGACCATGTAGTGCTTTCAACAGTTATGTTCATTGTTCTACAGAACCATGTAGTGCTTTCAGCAGTTATGTTCATTTTTCTACAGAACCATGTAGTGCTTCAGCAGTTATGTTCATTGTTCTACAGGACCATGTAGTGCTTTCAACAGTTATGTTCATTGTTCTACAGGACCATGTAGTGCTTTCAGCAGTTATGTTCATTGTTCCACAGAACCATGTAGTGTTTTCAGCAGTTATGTTCATTGAACTACAGAACCATGTAGTGCTTTCAGCAGTTATGTTCATTGTTCTACAGAACCATGTAACTTCTGCAGTAATATTCATTGTTCTACAGAACCATGTAGTGCTTTCAGTAGTTATGCTTATTCTATAAAATAATAAAGTCCCTGCAGCAGCGTCGTTTTTTTTCTATAGAATTTTATAATCCCCCCTCCCCATAGCGTTGTTTTTTTCTATAGAATTTTATAATCCCCCCTCCCCATAGCGTTGTTTTTTCTATATAATTTTAGAATCCCCCCTCCCCATAGCGTTGTTTTTTCTATAGAATTTTATAATCCCCCCTATAGCATTGTTTTTTTTTCTATCATCACCATGTGCCATATCGGTTGGCGTCGGCAATCATGTCCCTCCACAATCTTCTATCTGCAGTGCATCGTATCAGTTCTGTTGTTGACTGTTTTCTATGCCATGACACCAAGCTATCCAGTATTTTATATTTTTGTCGTTCGCGATCTCTCTTTCCCTTTATTTTGCCAGTTGTAACAAAGTATTCCAACTTTCCTCTTCTCAAGTTGTGCCAGAAAAATGTTGATTGCTTCTTTCTGATGTTTTTTAAGAGCTCCCTTTTTGTGTTGGCCTCTTTGAGAACTTCCTCATTGGTCTTTCTAGCTGTCCAGGGAACTTTCAACATTCTTCTGAGAAATCCCATCTCTGCGGCCTACAATCGTCTTTTCATTTGTTTGTCTATTGTCCATGATTCGTTTCCATAGGTCAGAATTGGTTCTATATAGCACCGATGAACTCTCTTTCTCATTTTTATCGACATAGATTTGTTCACATAAGATATTTTTCATTTTCTGAAATGCTATTTTGGCCTGAGCTATTCTGCTGTTTATTTATGTGGTGCATCTCCCATCTGATGTTATTATTGTGCCCAAGTATTTGAAACGTTGCACTTGTTTCAGATTTGTCTCGTTTATTTTTATGCTGCATGCTGGTGATGATTGTTTCTTCGATATAACCATTCCTTTTTTTTTTCTATAGAATTTTGTAATACCCCAGCACTGTTGTTTGTTGTACCATACAATGTCCGCAGTAGTGATGTCTGGCACTTCTAGACCATTAGTTCAAGTAACTAATGACAACACAGACAATGCACCGAGAAAAAAGGTATATTGTAGAAATGGAACTATTACTATTGAGAAAAAAAAAATAAAGGAAGATATTTCAAAGCACCGGGTAAAATATTAACAGGAAATAACGAAAAAGAACCAGAACTTATGCTAAATAAAGTTCGTTCAATAATTTTTAAAAAATGTGAAGAGAGGGAAGTCACCAGGAAGTGAAGATATTCCAGCTGAATTCATCCAAGCTGGAGCGGAGGTCAGTGTTTGTATTTACCACGCAATGTGTGTGAAGATCTGGAGAAGTGTAGACTGGGCAAAACGTCTGGAAAAATAAACAGTCTATATCCCCATTCCAAAGAAAGGAACTGTGAAGCTGTGTTCCAATTATAGAACTATTGCCCTAATAAGCCATGCCAGCAACATACTCTCATAGATCGTCATGAAGATGGTAGATCCAAAGTTAGATTAGGAACTTCATGTTCGTTTCAGACATAGTAGAGGTTATGTTTATTGCTATTCGAAGGCCACGGTATCACTGCAAACGAATGGAAATCCATAATTGCTCATCCGCCTGTGCCAGTGGAATCATCCAAATTAACATCTCATCGAATATTCAAACAAAGAAAGCAGTTGCAGTCCCATTGTAGCAAACACAGGACACGTCAAAAGACATAAGGTGTATTATAGCACCGATAGTGAAATCATCTAAACTGTCGGTCATACGATATCATCATTCGTCGTAAGCAATCTGAATATAGAAACACCATCCGATCGAAACACACAGCTCACGGTGTGCACAGAATTCTACTCAGTATTTCCGGCAACACGCCGACGTGGAATATGAGGAAACTGCGACAGGTTTCCTGTCGCTTATCCACCATATTCATCAGAAGTCCATAGAAGAGATATTCGGGACAACATCTTTAACACGAGAAACTCTGAGAAGTGTAGAGAATACAACATAGATCTGCGTACATGCTTCTTAAACTACACACGGACGTTAACAACATCATAAACTGTGGAACATCGTGAACAATATGCGGTTTCCAACACACCTAATACAACTTATCGAACCACAGTATCACGAACAGCAAATAGCGATCAGAATAGCGGACGAAACATCAAATTTGTTTGAAGTACAAACACAGGTGAGGCAGGGATGCAACCTCTCTCCATACACGTTGAACATCTATGCTGAGAACATATGAGAAATGTCAAAACATCTGTACTGAGTACACCATGAGAAATGTCAGAAACGATGACAGATTTGTGCAGTTCGTCTCTCTCACAATAAATGGCAACATAATTTCAGAACATAGTTACGCTGATGATACAGTCCTCCTCTCAAACAATGCAAAATGATTAAAAGAGACAATGGAGTGAGTTAAAAAACACATTGAAGAGCAAACCTCTGTCTAAACATAAAGAAAATTAAAATAATGTCAATTGACAAAACAAAAAGTCAACCCAAAATAATCATCAACAGTGAACTACTTGAAATTGTAATAAACAATGACTATCTGGGATCTGTAGTAACTAACAATTGGAGATTGCCAGAAAGAGATCAAAAGAAGATTACCAATAGCAACACAAAAATTAGATGCAATGAAGAACATGTGGCATAATACTTGCATCTGGCAGAGAGCAAGGAAGAAAATCCATTCATTTTAAACAAAATGCTAAAGAAAAGTCCTTAAAATACCTTGGATAATGACAAGAGCAATAACAACATACTACTAATTTAAACATTAAAAAGAAATGACTTATCAACAAAATTCTACAGAGGAAATTAAAATACTACAACAACGTCAAAAGAAACAGCGGGGTGTAGAGAACAATAATAGAAGGCATGGGGCGTTGGACGACGCATCAGGGTCAGACTAAGAAGAAAGTGGTTTCCAGAAGTCAAGGAGACTTCGAATATGACAACAGAAGAAGTCAGAGATCTGGCTAGAGACAGAGATTCTTTCAGACGGGCAATGGTGAATGTAACGTTCTGTTGGAGATCTGGCTTGAGACAGAGATTCTTTCAGACGGGCTATGGTGAATGTAACGTTCTGTTGGAAATCTGGCTTGAGACAGAGATTCTTTCAGACCGTCTGTGGTGAATGTAGCGTTCTGTTGGAAATCTGGCTAGAGACAGAGATTCTTTCAGACCGTCTGTGGTGAATGTAACGTTCTGTTGGAAATCTGGATAGAAACAGAGATTCTTTCAGACGGATATGGTGAATGTAACGTTCTGTTGGAAATCTGGATAGAAACAGAGATTCTTTCAGACGGGCTATGGTGAATGTAACGTTCTGTTGGAAATCTGGATAGAGACATAGATTCTTTCAGACGGGCTATGGTGAATGTAACGTTCTGTTGGAAATCTGGCTAGAGACAGAGATTCTTTTAGACGGGCTATGGTGAATGTAACGTTGTGTTGGAAATCTGGATAGAGACAGAGATTCTTTCAGACAGGCTATGGTGAATGTAACGTTCTGTGGGAGATCTGGCTAGAGACATAGATTCTTTCAGACGGGCTATGATGAATGTAACGTTCTGTTGGAAATCTGGCTAGAGACAGAGATTCTTTCAGACAGGCTATGGTGAATGTAACGTTCTGTTGGAAATCTGGCTAGAGACAGAGATTCTTTCAGACGGGCTATGGTGAATGTAACGTTCTGTTGGAAATCTGGCTAGAGACAGAGATTCTTTCAGACAGGCTATGGTGAATGTAACGTTCTATTGGAAATCTGGCTAGAGACAGATTCTTTCAGACGGGCTATGGTGAATGTATCGTTCTGTTGGAAATCTGGCTAGAGACAGAGATTCTTTCAGACAGGCTATGGTGAATGTAACGTTCTGTTGGAAATCTGGCTAGAGACAGAGATTTTTCAGACAGGCTATGGTAAATGTATCCATCTATCTAACTAATCCATCGATCAGTTTATTGAACAGTTAGTTAGTCATTCAACAGAATCAAGGTTCTATTCCCGTCAATGAACTTCTTGTATCTCCTTATATTGTCCATTATTCACTGAAATAAATATGCTAATGAGAATGTTGATTAATATCGAATGTGCTTTGACGTTGTAAGTGAGGAATAGTCTTTGATTTCTCTATTGTATAAAACAGTAATAATGCAAGGAGTAATGTACATCTAACAATCTGCGACATGTCGTGTAGAAAGGTGAAAGATAAATTATGATACTATGCAGCAGCCGACGTTCCAACAGTGAAGTAAAAAAAAATGTAAAGAAATAATTCGTACAATATCTGGATAGTATGCGGATATATGTTAGCATATTTTACATTATTTATTTGAAAATCATAACGAATTGATTATATTTGACTGGTTTGCGACATTGAAGAAATAACATAATGATGTTAGTAAAGTAAATAAATAAGTTCACAGGAACACTTTATGTTTTGTGTTTGCTTGTGTCGAACATTGACTAATTAAAGTAAAACTTTTCAAAAACAAGTAAGACATTATAACATGATTCATCAACATCAAGTGCCTACTAGGTAAGTGACCATGTGTCTCCACAACTTTTGATTTCGACAGTTATTTATCGTTTCTGTTGTTGACCTTCTGCCAAGCCATTCTCTTAATATGTCTGATATCTTTTCTCTTTGCTTCCCTCTATCTCTTCGTTCCTCAATTCTCACAGTTATTACAATATATTCCAGTTGTTCCCTTCTCATTACATGTCCAACAAAAGATGGTTGTTTTTTTCTAATATTGGATATCAGCTTTCTTTTTGCTTTGGCCTCTTCTGAACGTTTTCATTACAATTCTTAGCTGTTCATGATACTCTCAACATTCTTCTGTAATACCACATTTCTACATAAAACAATACATTTTTATGTAATGAATAATGGTTTAGTAATGTTCGTTTTGTAGAACTCGAAGTACCGCGTGCTCATGCGAGATCTAAAAATCATCACAAGCGATGTCGTGAAGTAGACACAGAAGTAAAGACGGTAGTGAGCTCGAGTAAAGAACACAGAACTGTCGAGGAAGAGAAGGGAACAGTAAGCTATTGAGGTTATTTTATATATGGTCAAAGACTGAGCAACGTTGGAGATTCCAGGCATTCTAATAGACAATCATAGACCGAGCAACAATGTGAGATTTGATGATATCTGGTATCTCTCTCTCTCTCTCTCTCTCTCTCTCTCTGCGATCAAGTCTCAATTAGAGTAGGATTCTAGACTCTCTTATGAAGTCAGCTGCCTGTTTAAGTGATTCGATTGCCCCATATAGTTTCTCTTCTAGGGAGGTGGGTGTGGACCACATTGCTCTTCTCAAGTCTGTGTACTGGTTTATAGGTAACAGGTATATATATCTGGTATATAGGTAACAGGTACATATATCTGGTATATAGGTAACAGGTACATGTATCTGGTATATAGGTAACAGGTACATATATCTGGTATGTAGGTCACAGGTACATATATCTGGTATATAGGTAACAGGTACATATATCTGGTATATAAATAACAGGTACATATATCTGGTATATAGGTCACAGGTACATATATCTGGTATATAGGTCACAGGTACATATATCTGGTATATAGGTAACAGGTACATGTATCTGGTATATAGGTAACATGTACATATATCTGGTATGTAGGTCACAGGTACATATATCTGGTATATAGGTCACAGGAACATATATCTGGTATATAGGTCACAGACAGCAAAGTTGGTGAATGGAGGATATCTAGTATATAGGTCACAGGTACATATATCTAGTATATAGGTCACAGGTACATATATCTAGTATATAGGCCACAGTAAGGGGAAGGTTGAAGACTTAAGACACTTCACGATAATCAAATGAGAAACGTGTTTTTGAGACACTTTGCTATAAGGTCCGGTAATGAGAATTATGGGTTATTTGTGTTTTCCCGCAACAAAGAGCTTTATTTTTTTTTTGGTCGTCACGCACACATGCCCCTTTCAGAAATGTAACCTGTTCAATGACAATATTCTTGGAGAGGATAGGTGGAAGCAGAGATGAAGATGATGGAGAAAACATAGAATCATCTTAAAGATTGGCAAGAAACAGAACAGCTTGGAAAGTGTTTGCTGAAGACTTATGCTCCGCAGGGAGTTGAAAGGAAGAAGAAAGAAGAAGTAGTGGAAGTGTAAAACGTCTTTTTGTGCACTGTCACACATTATAATACAATGCTGCTTGCAATATTGATTGGGGTGTAGTTAGGTAGAGTATCTGCTTTTAAAATTGGGTAAAATGTTCAGGAATAGAGCTAAAACGCCATTTTGAAGGTCAAGCAAGCAACTGTGTACAAGCGTTGCAAGACGTGCTGCTTATTAACGAATGCTCTCTCAGTCTGCGACGAAAGACAACAAAAGGATGAACTATGGTCGCCATGCATACAAATTGACGCTTGGATGGAGGTCAAGACGTCAATCAGCTTCTGGGATGGCTGATTTCAGAAGCGTATTGCTGACTCTAAGCGTCAGCAGTGTCGAACATCACAGCTAGTTCAATCCCTACTTTAATTCGCCGAGTTTAGTTATTCAATCTTGCTGGTTTTCACAGTGGGTGGTACGCATGAACACACCTTCTACGTTTGATTAATGTTTCCATAATTACAGAAGCAGTTAATGTGATAATAGCGCTTCTTTTAAATGTTCTTTAAACCACTATAATTTCTTTATTGAACTGCACTTCCATATTTTGTGGTGCTTATAAAGTCAGATTCATCTGTCTGTCCTACCGTGTAGGGTTTAATCTTTCAGTGTCAACACATTTCTGACAAAAAAGTCGTTAATGGGCAAGGAAAATGTGCTCAATCATTTTTAATGTACATTTGCCAATTAAAAATTAATAATTAAAGTCAAATTAAGCAAAAGCTTCATAATGGTTTTAGAAGTGATTTGTCTTTTGAAGAAAAGTGAAAGCACGGTAAAAAATCAGGGCAAAACCACACAATTAGGAATAAAGAAATGTACCAGTCAAATACTAGTGAATAAAGAGATACAACGAAGACGATGGGTCTGGATATGACAAACTGGGGAAGCCAAGGAGAATATCACACGATAGGTTCTTTTTTGGAATCCCCAAGGAAAAAGACAAAGAGGGAGACCAACATACTCATGGAGAAGACAGACGGAGCAGCGATGAGATAATGGGGAAGGCATGAAATGAACGTAAAAGAATGGCAAGAAACAGAATGGCTTGGAAAGTGTTTGTTGAAGACCTATGCTCCACAGGGAGCTGAAAGTGTTTGTTGAAGACCTATACTCCACAGGGAGCTGAAAGTGTTTGTTGAAGACCTATGCTCCACAGGGAGCTGGAAGTTTTTGTTGAAGACCTATGCTCCACAGGGAGCTGAAAGTGTTTGTTGAAGACCTATGCTCCACAGGGAGCTGAAAGCGTTTGTTGAAGACCTATGCTCCACAGGGAGCAGAAAGTGTTTGTTGAAGACCTATGCTCCACAGGGAGCTGAAAGTGTTTGTTGAAGACTCATGCTCCACATGGAGCTGGAAGTGTTTGTTGAAGACCTATACTCCAAAGGGAGCTGAAAGTAGAAGAATAAGATTATGTTAAAGAAGAAAGTGGTACAAAATTTGTAACCGGCGAGGCGGGAAGGGTTTATATTTGAGTGAAAGTGTTTAAAACGTTTACCACTAACCAGAATCAAGCCTTAGACATGTGGTGCAAAGTTTGTACCAGAGTCAAACCTTAGATAGGTGGTGTAATGTTTGTACCAGAATCAAGCCTTAGTAGTGTGTAATGTTTGTACCAGGTAGGTTGTGTAATGTGTGTACCAGAATCAAGTAGGTAGTTGTGTAATGTGTGTACCAGAATCAAGCCTTAGATAGGTGGTGTAATGTTTGTACCAGAATCAAGCCTTAGGTAGGTTGTGTAATGTTTTGTACCAGAATCAAGCCTTAGGTAGGTGGTGTAATGTTTGTACCAGAGTCAAGCCTTAGGTAGGTTGTGTAATGTACCAGAATCAAGCCTTAGGTAGGTTGTGTAATGTTTGTACCAGAGTCAAGCCTTAGGTAGATGGTGTAATGTTTGTACCAGAGTCAAGCCTTAGGTAAATGGTGTAATGTTTGTACCAGAGTCAAGCCTTAGATAGGTGGTGTAATGTTTGTACCAAAGTCAAGTCTTAGATAGATGGTGCAATGTTTGTACCAGAGTCAAGCCTTAGGTAGGTTGTGTAATGTTTGTACCAGAATCAAGCCTTAGGTAGGTTGTGTAATGTTTGTACCAGAGTCAAGCCTTAGGTAGATGGTGTAATGTTTGTACCAGAGTCAAGCCTTAGGTAGATAGTGTAAAGTTTGTACCAGAGTCAAGCCTTAGGTAGATGGTGTAAAGTTTGTACCAGAGTCAAGCCTTAGGTAGATGGTGTAATGTTTGTACCAGAGTCAAGCCTTAGGTAAATGGTGTAATGTTTGTACCAGAATCAAGTCTTAGATAGGTGGTTTAATGTTTGTACCAGAATGAAGCCTTAGGTAGGTGGTGTAATCTTTGTACCAGAGTCAAGCATTAGGTAGATGGTGTAATGTTTGTACCAGAATCAAATCTTAGATAGGTGGTGTAATGTTTTGTACCAGAGTCAAGCCTTAGGTAGATGGTGTAATGTTTGTACCAGAGTCAGGCCTTAGATAGGTGGTGTAATGTTTGTACCAGAATCAAGTCTTAGATAGGTGGTGTAATGTTTGTACCAGAGTCAAGTCTTAAATAGGTGGTGTAATGTTTGCACCAGAATCAAGCCTTAGGTAGGTGGTGTAATGTTTGTACCAGAGTCAAGTCTTAAATAGGTGGTGTAATGTTTGCACCAGAATCAGCCTTAGGTAGGTGGTGTAATGTTTGTACCAGAGTCAAGTCTTAAATAGGTGGTGTAATGTTTGTACCAGAATCAAGCCTTAGGTAGGTGGTGTAATGTTTGTACGGTCATGCCAGAAAGAGGTAAGAGCAAAAACAATCCTTTAGCATAAGATGCAAAGTTGAAAGTGGATGCGTCGGGTCAGAAGTCTCATATAAACAGGCTTGTCGTGAACAACCAACGCAATGCATTAGCGCCCATCTATCCTCTCTTATTATGACGGACGATTCAGATACGTAGCCATTGCTCAAATGCAGAAATAGAGGAAGACATATGAACGTAAATCATAAACAAAAGACATGAAACAACATCTTCTTAAACTTCATTTATATCTTCTCAAATATCAAAGACAAAGCAACACTTATTTAATTCCAATTATTCCAGCTGTCTCAGTCTTTGTTATTTGACGCCGCTTTAAAGTTTACTTCTTGTTGTCTCCGCATCATTACTCTAGATCTTTTTACGTGTTGTGTTGCTATTTATGTCTTTTATGATGTGGCTTCAAATGGCAATCTCACTAGGTGGGAAACCAGCCTTTTTTATGTGTACTTGTCTATAATATACAATTGCAACACACCCTGCGGTTGTGGTAGTTTTAAATTATGATTCTGAGTACTCTACAGGCTTTTAATGTGTTTTTTGTAGTTATATTTGTTATCATTAATATCATATGCATCATCATCATCATCACCATCATCGGTTCCACAAACACAGTCGCAACTGTAGCCATCATCATCAACATCATTACATTTACCATCAACATCATTACCTTTATTAGCACAGTCATCATCTTCTTCGTTATTATCATTATTCTCATAATCTTCCGTTTTCTCCTCAATTGTTCTCCTATTGACGATACCAGACATGGATGTCCACTTCAAGATATGCAACACTTTAGACATCTCTCCTGATGAAGAGATTTTACCCTACTGAGCCGTCTCTCTTGACAAGTCGTTGCCTTCTTCTCTCTTTCTTTTCTTTTCTTTCTTTCTTTCTTTCTTTCTTTCTTTCTTTCTTTCTTTCTTTCTTTCTTTCTTTCTTTCTTTCTTTCTTTCTTTCTTTCTTCACTTCATCCTATACCCATTCAGGTGTCGAGGGAAATACAACGTTCCAGGTCTCACCGTTCTGGCGGCTTTAACCGTTGTCAAATGCGTTTCTTTGATAACGTCAGTTCATCTCTCTCTCTCTCTCTCTCTCTCTCTCTCTCTCTGCAATCAGTGACTCAATCAGAATAGGATTCCAGACTCTCACATGAAGACAGCTGTCTGTTTAAGTGAATTGATCGACCCCACAGACAGATCATCATAATTAGAGTCTGTTAGATCCACTCTGATTGAATACCTGTTAAAACGTTGCACCGTGTTCTGCGCAGTGGCCCAGTGCATCCGATATCCGAGAATCTTTTTTACATACAATAATTACACACTACCCAAACCAATTCAACAGTCTACAGCTTAAGGTACGACATTACAAACAATATTAATATATTGATGTTTCTCGCGTTTTCTTTTGCTGGCATGATCCAGAAAATCATTCATCCTTCCCATTCTTGGGCATAAAAAGGATCTGTTTTCACCCGCTCATCACACCGCCTTCTCCCTTCTTGTATTATCTTGTCTCGCTCATCACACCGCCTTCTCCCTTCTTGTATTATCTTGTCTCGCTCTTCACACCGCCTTCTCCCTTCTTGTATTATCTTGTCTCGCTCATCACACCGCCTTCTCCCTTCTTGTATTATCTTGTCTCGCTCATCACACACGCCTTCTCCCTTCTTGTATTATCTTGTCTCGCTCATCACACCGCCTTCTCCCTTCTTGTATTATCTTGTCTCGCTCATCACACCGCCTTCTCCCTTCTTGTATTATCTTGTCTCGCTCATCACACCGCCTTCTCCCTTCTTGTATTATCTTGTCTCGCTCATCACACCGCCTTCTCCCTTCTTGTATTATCTTGTCTCGCTCATCACACCGCCTTCTCCCTTCTTGTATTATCTTGTCTCGCTCATCACACCGCCTTCTCCCTTCTTGTATTATCTTGTCTCGCTCATCACACCGCCTTCTCCTTCTTGTATTATCTTGTCTCGCTCATCACACCGCCTTCTCCCTTCTTGTATTATCTTGTCTCGCTCTTCACACCGCCTTCTCCCTTCTTGTATTATCTTGTCCCGCTCATCACACCGCCTTCTCCCTTCTTGTATTATCTTGTCCCGCTCTTCACACCGCCTTCTCCCTTCTTGTATTATCTTGTCCCGCTCATCCACACCGCCTCTCCCTTCTTGTATTATCTTGTCTCGCTCTTCACACCGCCTTCTCCCTTCTTGTATTATCTTGTCCCGCTCATCACACCGCCTTCTCCCTTCTTGTATTATCTTGTCCCGCTCTTCACACCGCCTTCTCCTTCTTGTATTATCTTGTCTCGCTCATCACACCGCCTTCTCCCTTCTTGTATTATCTTGTCTCGCTCTTCACACCGCCTTCTCCCTTCTTGTATTATCTTGTCTCGCTCATCACACCGACTTCTCCCTTCTTGTATTATCTTGTCTCGCTCATCACACCGCCTTCTCCCTTCTTGTATTATCTTGTCTCGCTCATCACACCGCCTTCTCCCTTCTTGTATTATCTTGTCTCGCTCATCACACCGCCTTCTCCCTTCTTGTATTATCTTGTCTCGCTCATCACACCGCCTTCTCCCTTCTTGTATTATCTTGTCTCGCTCATCACACCGCCTTCTCCCTTCTTGTATTATCTTGTCTCGCTCATCACACCGCCTTCTCCCTTCTTGTATTATCTTGTCTCGCTCTTCACACCGCCTTCTCCCTTCTTGTATTATCTTGTCTCGCTCATCACACCGCCTTCTCCTTCTTGTATTATCTTGTCTCGCTCATCACACCGCCTTCTCCTTCTTGTATTATCTTGTCTCGCTCATCACACCGCCTTCTCCCTTCTTGTATTATCTTGTCTCGCTCATCACACCGCCTTCCCCTTCTTGTATTATCTTGTCTCGCTCTTCACACCGCCTTCTCCCTTCTTGTATTATCTTGTCTCGCTCATCACACCGCCTTCTCCCTTCTTGTATTATCTTGTCTCGCTCATCACACCGCCTTCTCCCTTCTTGTATTATCTTGTCTCGTTCATCACACCGCCTTCTCCCTTCTTGTATTATTTTATCTCGTTCATCACACCGCCTTCTCCCTTCTTGTATTATCTTGTCTCGTTCATCACACCGCCTTCTCCCTTCTTGTATTATCTTGTCTCGCTCATCACACCGCCTTCTCCCTTCTTGTATTATCTTGTCTCGCTCATCACACCGCCTTCTCCCTTCTTGTATTATCTTGTCTCGCTCTTCACACCGCTTCTCCCTTCTTGTATTATCTTGTCTCGCTCATCACACCGCCTTCTCCCTTCTTGTATTATCTTGTCTCGCTCATCACACCGCCTCTCCCTTCTTGTATTATCTTGTCCTCGCTCATCACACCGCCTTCTCCCTTCTTGTATTATCTTGTCTCGCTCATCACACCGCCTTCTCCCTTCTTGTATTATCTTGTCTCGCTCATCACACCGCCTTCTCCCTTCTTGTATTATTGTCCACCCCCTGTCTCGCTCATCACACCGCCTTCTCCCTTCTTGTATTATCTTGTCTCGCTCATCACACCGCCTTCTCCCTTCTTGTATTATCTTGTCTCGCTCATCACACCGCCTTCTCCCTTCTTGTATTATCTTGTCTCGCTCATCACACCGCCTTCTCCCTTCTTGTATTATCTTGTCTCGCTCATCACACCGCCTTCTCCCTTCTTGTATTATCTTGTCTCGCTCATCACACGCACCGCCTTCTCCCTTCTTGTATTATCTTGTCTCGCTCATCACACCGCCTTCTCCTTCTTGTATTATCTTGTCCTCGCCATCACCCGCTTCTCCTTCTGTATTATCTTGTCTCGCTCATCACCCGCCTTCTCCCTTCTTGTATTATCTTGTCTCGCTCATCACACCGCCTTCTCCCTTCTTGTATTATCTTGTCTCGCTCTTCACACCGCCTTCTCCCTTCTTGTATTATCTGTCTCGCTCATCACACCGCCTTCTCACTTCTTGTATTATCTTGTCTCGCTCATCACACGCCCCTCCTCCATTCTTGTTTATCTGCTCGCTCATCACACCGCCTTCTCCCTTCTTGTATTATCTTGTCTCGCTCATCAACACCCCTTCTCCCTTCTTGTATTATCTTGTCTCGCTCATCACACCGCCTTCTCCTTCTTGTATTATCTTGTCTCGTCATCACACCGCCTTCTCCCTTCTTGTATTATCTTGTCTCGTTCATCACACCGCCTTCTCCCTTCTTGTATTATCTTGTCTCGTTCATCACACCGCCTCTCCCTTCTTGTATTATCTTGTCTCGTTCATCACGCCGCCTTCTCCCTTCTTGTATTATCTTGTCTCGCTCATCACACCGCCTTCTCCCTTCTTGTATTATCTTGTCTCGCTCATCACACCGCCCTCTCCCTTCTTGTATTATCTTGTCTCACTCATCACACCCTTCTCCCTTCTTGTATTATCTTGTCTCGCTCATCACACCGCCTTCTCCCTTCTTGTATTATCTTGTCTCGCTCATCACACCGCCTTCTCCCTTTCTTGTATTATCTTGTCTCGCTCATCACACCGCCTTCTCCCTTCTTGTATTATCTTGTCTCGCTCATCACACCGCTTCTCAATCTTGTATTATCTTGTCTCCTTCATCACACCGCCTTCTCCCTTCTTGTATTATCTTGTCTCGTTCATCACACCGCCTTCTCCCTTCTTGTATTATCTTGTCTCGTTCATCACACTGCCTTCTCCCTTCTTTGTATTATCTTGTCTCGTCATCACACCGCCTTATCCCTTCTTGTATTATCTTGTCTCGCTATCATCACACGCCTTCTCCCTTCTTGTATCATCTTGTCTCGTTCATCACACCGCCTTTCCCCTTCTTATATCATCTTGTTCGTTCATCACACCGCCTCTCTTGTCTCGTTCATCACACCGCCTTCTCCCTTCTGGTATTATCTTGTCGCGCTCTTCACACCGTCTTCTCCCTTCTTGTATTATCTTGTCTCGTTCATCACACCGCCTTCTCCCTTCTTGTATTATCTTGTCTCGTTCATACACCGCCTTCTCTCCTTATTGTATTATCTTGTCTCGCTTCATCACACCGCCTTCTCCCTTCTTGTATTATCTTGTCTCGTTCATCACATCGCCTTCTCCCTTCTTGTATTATCTTGTCTCGTTCATCACACCGCCTTCTCCCTTCTTGTATTATCTTGTCTCGTTCATCACACCGCCTTCTCCCTCTTGTAGTATCTTGTCTCGCTCATCACACCGCCTTCTCCCTTCTTGTATTATCTTGTCTCGCTCATCACATCGCCTTTCTCCTTCTTGTATTATCTTGTCTCGCTCATCACACCGCCTTCTCCCTTCTTGTATTATCTTGTCTCGTTCATCACACCGCCTTCTCCCTTCTTGTATGTATCTTGTCTCGCTCATCACCACCGCCTTCTCTCCCTTCTTGTATTATCTTTGCTCGCTCATCACACCGCCTTCTCCTTCTTGTATTATCTTGTCTCGCTCATCACACCGCCCTTCTCCCTTCTTGTATTATCTTGTCTCGCTCATCACACACCCCTTCTCCTATTGAAACGATGTCTTTAAAAATGCAATGATGCCTTGTTAGTGCAAAGAAGCCTTTTTTTTCTTATTATTGCTCCTTCTCCATCACTAGTTTCATCGTATTGTAACGAGGCACACTGACTTCTTTCACAATCATCGTTCATCAATCAACATCGAATTTCGTAATGAAGCCTTTAAAAACAACATCCATCATTTATAACGCCAACGCTTCTTTTTATATAATTCTTGGAGCCTTTATTTACTTCTCTTCATATCTTCTATATCATACTACAGCTATTGACAATCTCTTATATTCTCTCTGATATTACTTTCCTTCTATTCGCCCTACCCTATCGCTAATCTCTGTCGTTAATCTAACACCTTCTAAACTAGCTACGTTCGGCCGTTTCCCTACTTTGGTACGTTCCCCATCGAACGCACCACCCTAACCTATTCTGGCTATCGCTAACTATCGGCCTATTTTCATTGTAGTTTCTTGACTTTCCTAACCTATCTAGCTATGTATGAACGTTCCTTTCTCTGATGTTGACCACTTCTCTTCTCACGTCCCTCTCAGTACGATGTTCCGGCTCCAAGTTTACTAGTCTCTTCTCACGTCCTCTCAGTTACAATGTTCCGGCTCCAAGTTGACTAGTCTCTTCTAGTCACCTAACTACCGTAACCCCTGCCACGTCATGCCCCTTACTTTACGTCATTTTCTCTTCTGTACAAGTAAGTGCTCAATCTATATTTCCCTATACTCTATCTCACGGTGTGTACTTTCTTTCACACCCTTCCTCGCGCAAGTGCTTAATCTATATTTCCCTATTCTCCATTCCCCTCTATTATATACTCCTATCCGTACTTCTCTGCTATACAATACGCCCCCCTGTGCTTAGTCGTTGTCCTATTCTAAACGACTAACTAATCTCCATTGTGGGGTGTCTCCCTAAATTACCATTTTCCCAATAATATTTCATTCATTCTATTTTGACTCTTATCAATAATACTCTCGTTATAATTCAATAATAACTATCATCAACCAAGAACTCTTAACATAATGGATTCTAATTAACCTTTCCATTCCTAAATTAATAATTTCAATCTTTAATTAATAACATTATATTGATAACTCTCAACTAACTAACTATTCCGCAATATATCCAACTCTCCGTTCATTGCATTCAACATCTTCAACTCTTCATTGCCCTTCGGGTTTTCTCTCCGCTCCATTGCATTCCGCAATATCTCTAACTCTTCACTACCCATTCCGGGTTCTCTTCTCCGTTCCTTGCATTCTGCCATGTTTCTACTCTTTACTACCCATTCCGGGTTTTTCTTCTCTGCTCATTGTATTCCGCAATGTTTCTACTCTTTACTACCCATTTCGGTTTTTTTTTTTTTTTCTTCTCTGCTCATTGCATTCCGCAATGTTTTCTACTCTTCTCTTCACTACCCATTCCGGGTTTTCTTCTCCGCTCATTGCATTCCGCAATATCTCTAACTTTTCACCGCCCCATTCCGAGTTTTTTTTTTTTTTTTTCTTCTCCGTTCAATTGCATTCTGCAATGTTTTCTACTCTACTCTTCACTACCCATTCCGGGTTTTCTTCTCCGTTCATGCATTCCGCAATGTTTTCTACTCTTCACTACCCATTTCGGGTTTTTCTTCTCCGTTCATTTGCATTTCCGCAATGTTTTCTACTCTTCAATACCCATTCCGGGTTTTTCTTCTCCGTTCATTGCATTCCGCAATGTTTTCTACTCTTCACTACCCATTCCGGGTTTTTTTTTTTTTTCTTCTCCGTTCATTGCATTCTGCAATGTTTTCTACTCTTCACTACCCTTCGGGTTTTTTTTTTTTTTCTTCTCCGTTCATTGCATTCTGCAATGTTTTCTACTCTTCACTACCCATTCCGGGGTTTTTTTTTTCTTCTCCGTTCATTGCATTCCGCAATGTTTCTACTCTTCACTACCCATTCCGGGTTTTTTTTTTTTTTCTTCTACGTTCATTGCATTCCGCAATGTTTTCTACTCTTCACTACCATTTCGGGTTTTTTTTCTCCGTTCATGCATTCCGCAATGTTTTCTACTCTTCACTACCCATTCGGGTTTTTCTTCTCCGTTCATTGCATTCCGCAATGTTTTCTACTCTTCACTACCCATTCCGGGTTTTTTTTTTTCTTCTCCGTTCATTGCATTCTGCAATGTTTCTACTCTTCACTACCCATTCCGGGTTTTTCTTCTCCGTTCATTGCATTCCGCAATGTTTTCTACTCTTCACTACCCTTCCGGGTTTTTTTTTTTTTTTTCTTTCTCCGTTCATTGCATTCTGCAATGTTTTCTACTCTTCACTACCCATTTCGGGTTTTTCTTCTCCGTTCATTGCATTCCGCAATGTTTTTCTTCTCTTCACTACCCATTCCGGGTTTTTCTTCTCCGCTCATTGCATTCCGCAATATCTCTAACTTTTTCACCGCCCATTCCGAGTTTTTTTTTTTTTCTTCTCCGTTCATTGCATTCTGCAATGTTTTTCTACTCTACTCTTCACTACCCATCCGGGTTTTCTTCTCCGTTCATTGCATTGCAATGTTTTCTACTCTGCTCTTCACTACCCATTCCGGGTTTCTTCTCCGTTCATTGCATTCTGCAATGTTTTCTACTCTACTCTTCACTACCCATTCCGGGTTTTCTCTCCGCTCATTGCATTCCGCAATATCTCTAACTTTTCACCGCCCATTCCGAGTTTTTTTTTTTTTTTTTTTCTTCTCTGCTCATTGCATTCCGCAATGTTTTCTACTCTTCTCTACCCATTCCGGGTTTTTCTTCTCCGTTCATTGCATTCTGCAATGTTTTCTACTCTACTCTTCACTACCCATTCCGGGTTTTCTTCTCCGTTCATTGCATTCCGCAATATCTCTAACTTTTCACCGCCCATTCCGAGTTTTTTTTTTTTTCTTCTCCGTTCATTGCATTCTGCAATGTTTTCTACTCTACTCTTCACTACCCATTCCGGGTTTTCGTCTCCGTTCATTGCATTCCGCAATATCTCTAACTTTTCACGCCCATCCGGGTTTCTTCTCCTTTCATTGCATTTCCGCAATGTTCTCTTCACTACCCCATTCCGGGTTTTTCTTCTCCGTTCATTGCATTCCGCAATGTTTATCTACTCTTCACTACCCATTCCGGGTTTTTTTTTTTTTTTCTTCTCCGTTCATTGCATTCCGCAATGTTTTCTACTCTTCACTACCCATTCCGGGTTTTTCTTCTCTCGTTCATTGCATTCCGCAATGTTTCTACTCTTTTCTACCCATTCCGGGTTTTTTTTTTTTCTTTCCGTCATTGCATTCCGCAATGTTTTCTACTCTTCTTATTTCATGTATCCCATTTCGGGTCCGCCCTTTTGGGACTCTCTTTTCTCTTCCTCCTCTTTCTATTGTATTTACCGTATTTGGTATCATATTTGTCATATCTTCTTGATATCTTTCCCTGTTAATTTCTCTACTCCGGCGTTTACGTGGTCGCCTACTCTCTTGCTCACCGTATAAATCCCTAAATAAACTTTCTTCTTTCTCTCTTATGAATTCTTCTATTTCCTCTGCAGTTAAACTCATTGACCCACCTACTTTCTGCCTCTTCTTTGTTTTTTCTGTTTTTGTGACCTCTTCGTATTATTTTTGTTATATTTCTTCCAAGCCATGAGTTTGTCCTTGGTAACATATTCTCTATGTTAGTTGTGAATTTCTGTAACATTTTTACAATTTCGTCCCCAATATCTTGCTCCTGCATTTCTTTGTCCCCTTTCTCCTTGACTACTAATATACTCTCCTCAACAATATCCACTTGTGTTTCTTGTCCTCTGTGTTTGTTTGTCTATCCGTCATCACTCCATATTCCTCGTTCCTTTCTGTACAATTTGTGTAGCCCTATCTGTTCGTTTCCGATATTTCTGTTGCATGCCTTTTTCTTCTTTCTTCTCTTCTCGACCTATTCCTATAATATTTACTTGTATTTCACTATCTTTTAAGTTTCTTTGTTTGTCTGTCACTGTCCCTCTATTTCTTGTTCTTTTCTTAACCAGTTGTGTAGCTTATCCGTTCTCTCTAATTCAGTTTGCGTGGATTTTTGTTCTTCTTCTCTTTACCTATCTCCTTGTCTCGCCTACTGCGACATCTGCATATGTTTTTCTGTCTATTGTTTTCATTTTATTCTGTGTCTTCTTTGGTACAATTGCTGATCTCTCCCTTTTCTCACCAATTTCTTTCATATTTTGTTTTCTAATCCTGTTGTTTATACTGAGATCATATAACCTATCTTTTCTTCTATTCTCCAGTCTCTCTCTTCTTACTCCAATACTATTTATATATAATGGTTTTATCTTTTTGTTGTCTTCCTGTCTCACTTGTATGGGTGTATAAATATCTACCTTTATTCTATCATTAGCTATTTATGTTCCTGTCTTATAATATTATTCACTATCTCACTATTTCTATATAATATTATCGCCTTATTTCTCTTGCTTAAATTTACTATGAATTTACAATACATGATTTGACCAAATTTACCAAAATATTCTCTAATCTGTTCTTCTGTTATGTCTTTCCTCCCTCCTGTAACTATTATCTTACAACTATTTGTTTTCTTGTGTTGTAACTGCCATGTCTAACTGGTGTGTCCTACTCTATTACAGTTATAGCATCTTCTATTTTCTTGTATCGAATTTACTTTGTGCGTGTTAGTGAATCTCCCGCATCTCTGTCTTGTATGATCCATATCCATTGGATATTCCTGTCCCGTTGTCTGCACTTCTTCTCTTTTCTCCTGTCTTTCTCCTTCAAATTGTTGTCTAATATTTTCTTCTTTTGCCACATTCATTACTTGTGCCCGTGTCGCTAATTTTCTCCCTGCTAGTTGCATTTCGCCTGTTCTACTAACTCCAATACTTTATCGCCACCTTCTTGTACTGATTCTTGTTGCAGCTGGTGTGTCGACTTAAGATTCATTATTGCTTGATGTGGATCTTTGTATCTTGCGTATCTTTGTGCTAGATACAACTTGAATTCTCCCAAGTTTCATCTTTCATTTCATTTATCCTTCTTTTTATGATGTTGGTCATTCCCCCGCTACTTGTAGCCAATGCTATATCCTTCCATTCTGATAATTTTAGTTCTTTATTCTTACCCCAAAATTCAACTGCCTTTGCCCACGCATTAAAATTTTCTGCTTCACCGGAAAAAAATAGGAATTCTTTTAGTTATCTCCTGAGATTGTAAATTCTCTCCTAGCCTCTCCATCGCCCTTCCTAACATCTGCATTGTTTGGCGCATAGTCTTCTTCCTGGCTCAATGACTCAATCCCTCTGTTTCCTCTCCTTGCCATTTAGATAGATTATCCTTTCTCCGTGATATTTACTCCTATATTTACTATCCCTCTGTCTACCAATTGTATAATATCTTTTTCATTCTTTCACTACACTTATTTATTTCATTGATTTTTTTTTTTTTTTTTTTTTTTTTTTTTTATATTACACGTGTCCCTGATCAGAGTCTCTAACTTAATCTACCTCCCTTCTTTTATAACCACCCCCAGTCCTACACTATAATGCATCAATTGCTTTCGCTAAAAAAAATTTAGGAAAAATCAAGGACACGTCTAATATTTACAATATTTGTCCTGTCTCCGCTCACACACACTATATATTATTACATCTACTTAGTTAATTATAATAGAATATTACACTTCCTAACTACTCTGTGAATAAAAACACTTAATTTAAATCAAAACTAAAATGTTCAGCAATTTATTGAATGTCCTCCCGGAACTCCCACTTTATTTGAAATGTTCTATTCGTCTCACCTTGGAGGTTGTTCTGTGGTTTTCGCCGACGACTGGTCTGTACTTTTAATCTCGGAGTCGCTCCCAGGTTCACAACGCACAGGAATCAGGATAGCTCCAACTTGAAAATGGCTTATCTCCAGTGTATCAGACGTCTCTCAGGTTTCGGGACGTCTCACAGGAATACAGAACAGCCCACAGGAATCAGGATAGCCCAACTTGAAAATGGCTTATCTCCAGTGTATCAGAACGTCTCTCAGGTTTCGGGACGTCTCACAGGAATACAGAACAGCCCACAGGAATCAGGATAGCCCCAACTTGAAAATGGCTTATTTGACTATAACTTGAAATTGTACTTCTTGGCTTCAACTTTGAAAAATGTACTTCTTGACTTCAACCTGAAATGTCTTCTTTCTGGAGTTCAATCTTGAAAATGTACCTCTGAACTTCAACTTTGAAAATGTCTTAATGTCTTTCTTGACGACAACCTTGAAAATGTCTTTCTAGACTTCAATCTTGAAAATGTACCTCTGAACTTCAACTTTGAAAATGTCTTAATGTCTTTCTTGACGACAACCTTGAAAATGTCTTTCTAGACTTCAATCTTGAAAATGTACCTCTGAACTTCAACTTTGAAAATGTCTTAATGTCTTTCTTGACGACAACCTTGAAAATGTCTTTCTAGACTTCAATCTTGAAAATGTACCTCTGAACTTCAACTTTGAAAATGTCTTTCTAGACTACAACCTTGAAAATGTCTTTCTGGACTTCAATTTTGAAAATGTACCTCTGAACTTCAACTTTGAAAATGTCTTTCTAGACTTCAATCTTGAAAATGTCTTTCTTGACTACAACTTTGAAAATGTCTTTCTTGACTTCAATCTTGAAAATGTCTTTCTTGACTACAACTTTGAAAATGTCTTTCTTGACTTCAATCTTGAAAATGTCTTTCTTGACTACAACTTTGAAAATGTCTTTCTTGACTTCAATCTTGAAAATGTCTTTCTTGACTACAACCTTGAAAGTGTCTTTCTTGACTTCAATCTTGAAAATGTCTTTCTTGACTACAACTTTGAAAATGTCTTTCTTGACTTCAATCTTGAAAATGTCTTTCTTGACTACAACTTTGAAAATGTCTTTCTTGACTTCAATCTTGAAAATGTCTTTCTTGACTACAACTTTGAAATGTCTTTCTTGACTTCAATCTTGAAAATGTCTTTCTTGACTACAACTTTGAAAATGTCTTTCTTGACTTCAATCTTGAAAATGTCTTTCTTGACTTCAATCTTGCAAATGTACTTCGCATTTACAGGTTCGAACGGTCACGACACCATTTTATTGAGTCATCAATCAACATCGAATTTCGTAATGAAGCCTTTAAAAACAACATCCATCATTTATTAACGCCAACGCTTCTTTATATAATTCTTGGAGCCTTTTATTTACTTCTCTTCATATCTTCTATATCATACTACAGCTATTGACAATCTCTCTATATTCTCTCTGATATTACTTTCCTTCTATTCGCCCTACCCTATCGCTAATCTCTGTCGTTAATCTAACACCTTCTAAACTAGCTACGTTCGGCCGTTTCCCTACTTTGGTACGTTCCCCATCGAACGCACCACCCTAACCTATTCTGGCTATCGCTAACTATCGGCCTATTTCATTGTAGTTTCTTGACTTTCCTAACCTATCTAGCTATGTATGAACGTTCCTTTCTCTGATGTTGACCACTTCTCTTCTCACGTCCTCTCAGTACGATGTTCCGGCTCCAAGTTACTAGTCTCTTCTCACGTCCTCTCAGTACAATGTTCCGGCTCCAAGTTGACTAGTCTCTTCTAGTCACCTAACTACCGTAACCCCTGCCACGTCATGCCCCTTACTTTACGTCATTTTCTCTTCTGTACAAGTAAGTGCTCAATCTATATTTCCCTATACTCTATCTCACGGTGTGTACTTTCTTTCACACCCTTCCTCGCGCAAGTGCTTAATCTATATTTCCCTATTCTCCATTCCCCTCTATTATATACTCCTATCCGTACCTTCTCTGCTATACTCCCTTCTTGTATTATCTTGTCTCGTTCATCACACCGCCTTCTTCCTTCTTGTATTATCTTGTCTCGCTCATCACACCGCCTTCTCCCTTCTTGTATTATCTTGTCTCGCTCATCACATCGCCTTCTCCCTTCTTGTATTATCTTGTCTCGCTCATCACATCGCCTTCTCCCTTCTTGTATTATCTTGTCTCGCTCATCACACCGCCTTCTCCCTTCTTGTATTATCTTGTCTCGCTCATCACACCGCCTTCTCCTTTCTTGTATTATCTTGTCTCGCTCATCACACCGCCTTCTCCCTTCTTGTATTATCTTGTCTCGCTCATCATACCGCCTTTTCCCTTCTTGTATTATCTTGTCTCGCTCATCACACCGCGTTCTCCCTTCTTGTATTATCTTGTCTCGCTCTTCACACCGCCTTCTCCCTTCTTGTATTATCTTGTCTCGCTCATCACACCGCCTTCTCACTTCTTGTATTATCTTGTCTCGCTCATCACACCGCCTTCTCCCTTCTTGTATTATCTTGTCTCGCTCATCACACCGCCTTCTCCCTTCTTGTATTATCTTGTCTCGCTCATCACACCGCCTTCTCCCTTCTTGTATTATCTTGTCTCGCTCATCACACCGCCTTCTCCCTTCTTGTATTATCTTGTCTCGTTCATCACACCGCCTTCTCCCTTCTTGTGTTATCTTGTCTCGTTCATCACACCGCCTTCTCCCTTCTTGTGTTATCTGTCTCGCTCATCACACCGCCTTCTCCCTTCTTGTATTATCTTGTCTCGCTCATCACACCGCCTTCTCCCTTCTTGTATTATCTTGTCTCGCTCATCACACCGCCTTCTCCCTTCTTGTATTATCTTGTCTCGCTCATCACACCGCCTTCTCCCTACTTGTATTATCTTGTCTCGCTCATCACACCGCCTTCTCCCTTCTTGTATTATCTTGTCTCGCTCATCACACCGCCTTCTCCCTTCTTGTATTATCTTGTCTCGCTCATCACACCGCCTTCTCCCTTCTTGTATTATCTTGTCTCGCTCATCACACCGCCTTCTCCCTTCTTGTATTATCTTGTCTCGCTCATCACACCGCCTTCTCCCTTCTTGTATTATCTTGTCTCGCTCATCACACCGCCTTCTCCCTTCTTGTATTATCTTGTCTCGCTCATCACACCGCCTTCTCCCTTCTTGTATTATCTTGTCTCGCTCATCACACCGCCTTCTCCCTTCTTGTATTATCTTGTCTCGCTCATCACACCGCCTTCTCCCTTCTTGTATTATCTTGTCTCGCTCATCACACCGCCTTCTCCCTTCTTGTATTATCTTGTCTCGCTCATCACACCGCCTTCTCCCTTCTTGTATTATCTTGTCTCGCTCATCACACCGCCTTCTCCCTTCTTGTATTATCTTGTCTCGCTCATCACACCGCCTTCTCCCTTCTTGTATTATCTTGTCTCGCTCATCACACCGCCTTCTCCCTTCTTGTATTATCTTGTCTCGCTCATCACACCGCCTTCTCCCTTCTTGTATTATCTTGTCTCGCTCATCACACCGCCTTCTCCCTTCTTGTATTATCTTGTCTCGCTCATCACACCGCCTTCTCCCTTCTTGTATTATCTTGTCTCGCTCATCACACCGCCTTCTCCCTTCTTGTATTATCTTGTCTCGCTCATCACACCGCCTTCTCCCTTCTTGTATTATCTTGTCTCGCTCATCACACCGCCTTCTCCCTTCTTGTATTATCTTGTCTCGCTCATCACACCGCCTTCTCCCTTCTTGTATTATCTTGTCTCGCTCATCACACCGCCTTCTCCCTTCTTGTATTATCTTGTCTCGCTCATCACACCGCCTTCTCCCTTCTTTTATTATCTTGTCTCGTTCATCACACCGCCTTCTCCCTTCTTTTATTATCTTGTCTCGTTCATCACACCGCCTTTCCCTTCTTGTATTATCTTGTCTCGTTCATCACACCGCCTTCTCCCTTCTTGTATTATCTTGTCTCGTTCATCACACCGCCTTCTCCCTTCTTGCATTATCTTGTCTCGCTCATCACACCGCCTTCTCCCTTATTGTATTATCTTGTCTCGCTCATCACACCGCCTTCTCCCTTCTTGTATTATCTTGTCTCGCTCATCACACCGCCTTCTCCCTTCTTGTATTATCTTGTCTCGCTCATCACACCGCCTTCTCCCTTCTTGTATTATCTTGTCTCGCTTATCACACCGCCTTCTCCCTTCTTGTATTATCTTGTCTCGCTCATCACACCGCCTTCTCCCTTCTTGTATTATCTTGTCTCGTTCATCACACCGCCTTCTCTCTTCTTGTATTATCTTGTCTCCTTCATCACACCGCCTTCTCCCTTCTTGTATTATCTTGTCTCGTTCATCACACCGCCTTCTCCCTTCTTGTATTATCTTGTCTCCTTCATCACACCGTCTTCTCCCTTCTTGTATTATCTTGTCTCGTTCATCACACCGCCTTCTCCCTTCTTGTATTATCTTGTCTCGTTCATCACACCGCCTTCTCCCTTCTTGTATTATCTTGTCTCGTTCATCACACCGCCTTCTCCCTTCTTGTATTATCTTGTCTCGTTCATCACACCGCCTTCTTCCTTCTTGTATTATCTTGTCTCGTTCATCACACCGCCTTCTCCCTTCTTGTATTATCTTGTCTCGTTCATCACACTGCCTTCTTCCTTCTTGTATTATCTTGTCTCGTTCATCACACCGCCTTCTCCCTTCTTGTATTATCTTGTCTCGTTCATCACACCGCCTTCTCCCTTCTTGTATTATCTTGTCTCGTTCATCACACCGCCTTCTCCCTTCTTGTATTATCTTGTCTCGTTCATCACACCGCCTTCTCCCTTCTTGTATTATCTTGTCTCGCTCATCACACCGCCTTCTCCCTTCTTGTATTATCTTGTCTCGTTCATCACACCGCCTTCTCCCTTCTTGTATCATCTTGTCTCGTTCATCACACCGCCTTCTCCCTTGTTGTATTATCTTGTCTCGTTCATCATACCGCCTTCTCCCTTCTTGTATTATCTTGTCTCGTTCATCACACCGCCTTCTCCCTTCTTGTATTATCTTGTCTCGTTCATCACACCGCCTTCTCCCTTCTTGTATTATCTTGTCTCGCTCATCACACCGCCTTCTCCCTTCTTGTATTATCTTGTCTCGCTCATCACACCGCCTTCTCCCTTCTTGTATTATCTTGTCTCGCTCATCACACCGCCTTCTCCCTTCTTGTATTATCTTGTCTCGCTCATCACACCGCCTTCTCCCTTCTTGTATTATCTTGTCTCGCTCATCACACCGCCTTCTCCCTTCTTGTATTATCTTGTCTCGTTCATCACACCGCCTTCTCCCTTTTTGTATTATCTTGTCTCGCTCATCACAGCGCCTTCTCCCTTCTTGTATTATCTTGTCTCGCTCATGACACCGCCTTCTCCCTTCTTGTATTATCTTGTCTCGCTCATCACACCGCCTTCTCCCTTTTTGTATTATCTTGTCTCGCTCATCACAGCGCCTTCTCCCTTCTTGTATTATCTTGTCTCGCTCATGACACCGCCTTCTCCCTTCTTGTATTATCTTGTCTCGCTCATCACACCGCCTTCTCCCTTCTTGTATTATCTTGTCTCGCTCATCACACCGCCTTCTCCCTTCTTGTATTATCTTGTCTCGCTCATCACACCGCCTTCTCTCTTCTTGTATTATCTTGTCTCGCTCATCACACCGCCTTCTCCCTTCTTGTATTATCTTGTCTCGCTCATCACACCGCCTTCTCCCTTCTTGTATTATCTTGTCTCGCTCATCACACCGCCTTCTCCCTTCTTGTAATATCTTGTCTCGTTCATCACACCGCCTTCTCCCTTCTTGTATTATCTTGTCTCGTTCATCACACCGCCTTCTCCCTTCTTGTATCATCTTGTCTCGTTCATCACACCGCCTTCTCCCTTCTTGTATTATCTTGTCTCGTTCATCACACCGCCTTCACCCTTCTTGTATCATCTTGTCTCGTTCATCACACCGCCTTCTCCCTTCTTGTATCATCTTGTCTCGTTCATCACATCGCCTTCTCCCTTCTTGTATTATCTTGTCTCGTTCATCACACCGCCTTCTCCCTTCTTGTATTATCTTGTCTCGTTCATCACACCGCCTTCTCCCTTCTTGTATTATCTTGTCTCGTTCATCACATCGCCTTCTCCCTTCTTGTATTATCTTGTCTCGTTCATCACACCGCCTTCTCCTTTCTTGTATTATCTTGTCTCGCTCATCACACCGCCTTCTCCCTTCTTGTATTATCTTGTCTCGCTCATCACACCGCCTTCTCCCTTCTTGTATTATCTTGTCTCGCTCATCACACCGCCTTCTCCCTTCTTGTATTATCTTGTCTCGCTCATCACACCGCCTTCTCCCTTCTTGTATTATCTTGTCTCGCTCATCACACCGCCTTGTCCCTTCTTGTATTATCTTGTCTCGCTCATCACACCGCCTTCTCCCTTCTTGTAATATCTTGTCTCGTTCATCACACCGCCTTCTCCCTTCTTGTATTATCTTGTCTCGTTCATCACACCGCCTTCTCCCTTCTTGTATCATCTTGTCTCGTTCATCACACCGCCTTCTCCCTTCTTGTATTATCTTGTCTCGTTCATCACACCGCCTTCTCCCTTCTTGTATCATCTTGTCTCGTTCATCACACCGCCTTCTCCCTTCTTGTATCATCTTGTCTCGTTCATCACACCGCCTTCTCCCTTCTTGTATCATCTTGTCTCGTTCATCACATCGCCTTCTCCCTTCTTGTATTATCTTGTCTCGTTCATCACACCGCCTTCTCCCTTCTTGTATTATCTTGTCTCGTTCATCACACCGCCTTCTCCCTTCTTGTATTATCTTGTCTCGTTCATCACATCGCCTTCTCCCTTCTTGTATTATCTTGTCTCGTTCATCACACCGCCTTCTCCTTTCTTGTATTATCTTGTCTCGCTCATCACACCGCCTTCTCCCTTCTTGTATTATCTTGTTTCGCTCATCACACCGCCTTCTCCCTTCTTGTATTATCTTGTCTCGCTCATCACATCGCCTTCTCCCTTCTTGTATTATCTTGTCTCGCTCATCACACCGCCTTCTCCCTTCTTGAATTATCTTGTCTCGCTCATCACACCGCCTTCTCCCTTCTTGTATTATCTTGTCTCGCTCATCACACCGCCTTCTCCAATCTTGTATTATCTTGTCTCGCTCATCACACCGCCTTCTCCCTTCTTGTATTATCTTGTCTCGTTCATCACACCGCCTTCTCCCTTCTTGTATTATCTTGTCTCGTTCATCACACCGCCTTCTCCCTTCTTGTATTATCTTGTCTCGTTCATCACACCGCCTTCTCCCTTCTTGTATTATCTTGTCTCGCTCATCACACCGCCTTCTCCCTTCTTGTATTATCTTGTCTCGCTCATCACACCGCCTTCTCCCTTCTTGTATTATCTTATCTCGCTCATCACACCGCCTTCTCCCTTCTTGTATTATCTTGTCTCGCTCATCACACCGCCTTCTCCCTTCTTGTATTATCTTGTCTCACTCATCACACCGCCTTCTCCCTTCTTGTATTATCTTGTCTCGCTCATCACACCGCCTTCTCCCTTCTTGTATTATCTTGTCTCGCTCATCACACCGCCTTCTCCCTTCTTGTATTATCTTGTCTCGTTCATCACACCGCCTTCTCCCTTCTTGTATTATCTTGTCTCCTTCATCACACCGTCTTCTCCCTTCTTGTATTATCTTGTCTCGTTCATCACACCGCCTTCTCCCTTCTTGTATTATCTTGTCTCGTTCATCACACCGCCTTCTCCCTTCTTGTATTATCTTGTCTCGTTCATCACACCGCCTTCTCCCTTCTTGTATTATCTTGTCTCGTTCATCACACCGCCTTCTTCCTTCTTGTATTATCTTGTCTCGTTCATCACACCGCCTTCTCCCTTCTTGTATTATCTTGTCTCGTTCATCACACTGCCTTCTTCCTTCTTGTATTATCTTGTCTCGTTCATCACACCGCCTTCTCCCTTCTTGTATTATCTTGTCTCGTTCATCACACCGCCTTCTCCCTTCTTGTATTATCTTGTCTCGTTCATCACACCGCCTTCTCCCTTCTTGTATTATCTTGTCTCGTTCATCACACCGCCTTCTCCCTTCTTGTATTATCTTGTCTCGCTCATCACACCGCCTTCTCCCTTCTTGTATTATCTTGTCTCGTTCATCACACCGCCTTCTCCCTTCTTGTATCATCTTGTCTCGTTCATCACACCGCCTTCTCCCTTGTTGTATTATCTTGTCTCGTTCATCATACCGCCTTCTCCCTTCTTGTATTATCTTGTCTCGTTCATCACACCGCCTTCTCCCTTCTTGTATTATCTTGTCTCGTTCATCACACCGCCTTCTCCCTTCTTGTATTATCTTGTCTCGCTCATCACACCGCCTTCTCCCTTCTTGTATTATCTTGTCTCGCTCATCACACCGCCTTCTCCCTTCTTGTATTATCTTGTCTCGCTCATCACACCGCCTTCTCCCTTCTTGTATTATCTTGTCTCGCTCATCACACCGCCTTCTCCCTTCTTGTATTATCTTGTCTCGCTCATCACACCGCCTTCTCCCTTCTTGTATTATCTTGTCTCGTTCATCACACCGCCTTCTCCTTTTTGTATTATCTTGTCTCGCTCATCACAGCGCCTTCTCCCTTCTTGTATTATCTTGTCTCGCTCATGACACCGCCTTCTCCCTTCTTGTATTATCTTGTCTCGCTCATCACACCGCCTTCTCCCTTTTTGTATTATCTTGTCTCGCTCATCACAGCGCCTTCTCCCTTCTTGTATTATCTTGTCTCGCTCATGACACCGCCTTCTCCCTTCTTGTATTATCTTGTCTCGCTCATCACACCGCCTTCTCCCTTCTTGTATTATCTTGTCTCGCTCATCACACCGCCTTCTCCCTTCTTGTATTATCTTGTCTCGCTCATCACACCGCCTTCTCTCTTCTTGTATTATCTTGTCTCGCTCATCACACCGCCTTCTCCCTTCTTGTATTATCTTGTCTCGCTCATCACACCGCCTTCTCCCTTCTTGTATTATCTTGTCTCGCTCATCACACCGCCTTCTCCCTTCTTGTAATATCTTGTCTCGTTCATCACACCGCCTTCTCCCTTCTTGTATTATCTTGTCTCGTTCATCACACCGCCTTCTCCCTTCTTGTATCATCTTGTCTCGTTCATCACACCGCCTTCTCCCTTCTTGTATTATCTTGTCTCGTTCATCACACCGCCTTCACCCTTCTTGTATCATCTTGTCTCGTTCATCACACCGCCTTCTCCCTTCTTGTATCATCTTGTCTCGTTCATCACATCGCCTTCTCCCTTCTTGTATTATCTTGTCTCGTTCATCACACCGCCTTCTCCCTTCTTGTATTATCTTGTCTCGTTCATCACACCGCCTTCTCCCTTCTTGTATTATCTTGTCTCGTTCATCACATCGCCTTCTCCCTTCTTGTATTATCTTGTCTCGTTCATCACACCGCCTTCTCCTTTCTTGTATTATCTTGTCTCGCTCATCACACCGCCTTCTCCCTTCTTGTATTATCTTGTCTCGCTCATCACACCGCCTTCTCCCTTCTTGTATTATCTTGTCTCGCTCATCACACCGCCTTCTCCCTTCTTGTATTATCTTGTCTCGCTCATCACACCGCCTTCTCCCTTCTTGTATTATCTTGTCTCGCTCATCACACCGCCTTGTCCCTTCTTGTATTATCTTGTCTCGCTCATCACACCGCCTTCTCCCTTCTTGTAATATCTTGTCTCGTTCATCACACCGCCTTCTCCCTTCTTGTATTATCTTGTCTCGTTCATCACACCGCCTTCTCCCTTCTTGTATCATCTTGTCTCGTTCATCACACCGCCTTCTCCCTTCTTGTATTATCTTGTCTCGTTCATCACACCGCCTTCTCCCTTCTTGTATCATCTTGTCTCGTTCATCACACCGCCTTCTCCCTTCTTGTATCATCTTGTCTCGTTCATCACACCGCCTTCTCCCTTCTTGTATCATCTTGTCTCGTTCATCACATCGCCTTCTCCCTTCTTGTATTATCTTGTCTCGTTCATCACACCGCCTTCTCCCTTCTTGTATTATCTTGTCTCGTTCATCACACCGCCTTCTCCCTTCTTGTATTATCTTGTCTCGTTCATCACATCGCCTTCTCCCTTCTTGTATTATCTTGTCTCGTTCATCACACCGCCTTCTCCTTTCTTGTATTATCTTGTCTCGCTCATCACACCGCCTTCTCCCTTCTTGTATTATCTTGTTTCGCTCATCACACCGCCTTCTCCCTTCTTGTATTATCTTGTCTCGCTCATCACATCGCCTTCTCCCTTCTTGTATTATCTTGTCTCGCTCATCACACCGCCTTCTCCCTTCTTGAATTATCTTGTCTCGCTCATCACACCGCCTTCTCCCTTCTTGTATTATCTTGTCTCGCTCATCACACCGCCTTCTCCAATCTTGTATTATCTTGTCTCGCTCATCACACCGCCTTCTCCCTTCTTGTATTATCTTGTCTCGTTCATCACACCGCCTTCTCCCTTCTTGTATTATCTTGTCTCGTTCATCACACCGCCTTCTCCCTTCTTGTATTATCTTGTCTCGTTCATCACACCGCCTTCTCCCTTCTTGTATTATCTTGTCTCGCTCATCACACCGCCTTCTCCCTTCTTGTATTATCTTGTCTCGCTCATCACACCGCCTTCTCCCTTCTTGTATTATCTTATCTCGCTCATCACACCGCCTTCTCCCTTCTTGTATTATCTTGTCTCGCTCATCACACCGCCTTCTCCCTTCTTGTATTATCTTGTCTCACTCATCACACCGCCTTCTCCCTTCTTGTATTATCTTGTCTCGCTCATCACACCGCCTTCTCCCTTCTTGTATTATCTTGTCTCGCTCATCACACCGCCTTCTCCCTTCTTGTATTATCTTGTCTCGCTCATCACACCGCCTTCTCCCTTCTTGTATTATCTTGTCTCGCTCATCACACCGCCTTCTCTCTTCTTGTATTATCTTGTCTCGCTCATCACACCGCCTTCTCCCTTCTTGTATTATCTTGTCTCGCTCATCACACCGCCTTCTCCCTTCTTGTATTATTTTGTCTCGCTCATCACACCGCCTTCTCCCTTCTTGTATTATCTTGTCTCGTTCATCACACCGCCTTCTCCCTTCTTGTATTATCTTGTCTCGTTCATCACACCGCCTTCTCCCTTCTTGTATTATCTTGTCTCGTTCATCACACCGCCTTCTCCCTTCTTGTATTATCTTGTCTCGTTCATCACATCGCCTTCTCCCTTCTTGTATTATCTTGTCTCGTTCATCACACCGCCTTCTCCTTTCTTGTATTATCTTGTCTCGCTCATCACACCGCCTTCTCCCTTCTTGTATTATCTTGTTTCGCTCATCACACCGCCTTCTCCCTTCTTGTATTATCTTGTCTCGCTCATCACATCGCCTTCTCCCTTCTTGTATTATCTTGTCTCGCTCATCACACCGCCTTCTCCCTTCTTGAATTATCTTGTCTCGCTCATCACACCGCCTTCTCCCTTCTTGTATTATCTTGTCTCGCTCATCACACCGCCTTCTCCAATCTTGTATTATCTTGTCTCGCTCATCACACCGCCTTCTCCCTTCTTGTATTATCTTGTCTCGTTCATCACACCGCCTTCTCCCTTCTTGTATTATCTTGTCTCGTTCATCACACCGCCTTCTCCCTTCTTGTATTATCTTGTCTCGTTCATCACACCGCCTTCTCCCTTCTTGTATTATCTTGTCTCGCTCATCACACCGCCTTCTCCCTTCTTGTATTATCTTGTCTCGCTCATCACACCGCCTTCTCCCTTCTTGTATTATCTTATCTCGCTCATCACACCGCCTTCTCCCTTCTTGTATTATCTTGTCTCGCTCATCACACCGCCTTCTCCCTTCTTGTATTATCTTGTCTCACTCATCACACCGCCTTCTCCCTTCTTGTATTATCTTGTCTCGCTCATCACACCGCCTTCTCCCTTCTTGTATTATCTTGTCTCGCTCATCACACCGCCTTCTCCCTTCTTGTATTATCTTGTCTCGCTCATCACACCGCCTTCTCCCTTCTTGTATTATCTTGTCTCGCTCATCACACCGCCTTCTCTCTTCTTGTATTATCTTGTCTCGCTCATCACACCGCCTTCTCCCTTCTTGTATTATCTTGTCTCGCTCATCACACCGCCTTCTCCCTTCTTGTATTATTTTGTCTCGCTCATCACACCGCCTTCTCCCTTCTTGTATTATCTTGTCTCGTTCATCACACCGCCTTCTCCCTTCTTGTATTATCTTGTCTCGTTCATCACACCGCCTTCTCCCTTCTTGTATTATCTTGTCTCGTTCATCACACCGCCTTCTCCCTTCTTGTATTATCTTGTCTCGTTCATCACACCGCCTTCTCCTTCTTGTATTATCTTGTCTCGCTCATCACACCGCCTTCTCCTTTCTTGTATCATCTTGTCTCGTTCATCACACCGCCTTCTCCCTTGTTGTATTATCTTGTCTCGTTCATCACACCGCCTTCTCCCTTCTTGTATCATCTTGTCTCGTTCATCACATCGCCTTATCCTTTCTTGTATCATCTTGTCTCGTTCATCACATCGCCTTCTCCCTTCTTGTATTATCTTGTCTCGTTCATCACACCGCCTTCTCCCTTCTTGTATTATCTTGTCTCGTTCATCACACCGTCTTCTCCCTTCTTGTATTATCTTGTCCCGCTCATCACACCGCCTTCTCCCTTCTTGTATTATCTTGTCCCGCTCATCACACCGCCTTCTCCCTTCTTGTATTATCTTGTCCCGCTCATCACACCGCCTTCTCCCTTCTTGTATTATCTTGTCCCGCTCATCACACCGCCTTCTCCCTTCTTGTATTATCTTGTCCCGCTCATCACACCGCCTTCTCCCTTCTTGTATTATCTTGTCCCGCTCATCACACCGCCTTCTCCCTTCTTGTATTATCTTGTCCCGCTCATCACATCGCCTTCTCCCTTCTTGTATTATCTTGTCTCGCTCTGGGGTTCCAAGTGGCCAGAACACCACTCCTAAACCTGAAGAACTATCAACATTAGGCTAGCGTCTCTCACAGACATCAACTGTAGCTACTTGCTTCTTTATCCTTCCTTTTGTTGGGCTACTCTTTTCTACATCTGGCCTTCGATTAATCTCGGAATTCTTTCGCCTTAGAAACGCTACCTCTTCCTCCAAGTCAGACTTCTCTCGTATTAGGTTCTTTACCTTGTCATCTACTTCTGATTCCTCCTTTCTTAAACTTACAACTAAATCATTGGACACTTTGACCTCACCTAAAAGTTGGTTATTCTGTGCTTTCATGTCATCAACTTCTCGAATCATACATTCACTGAATCTGTCAGTCTCAGACTGTTGTTCTGCAATTGCTTCAAGCTCTTTAATTCTTGTTTTTGCACTCTAGCCTATCTAGTGTGTCTTTCAGCTCTAATAGCATCAGCTCATCTTTTTCACTTCTCTTTTCCATAATTCTTATCTCGGCATCTTTTCTTGATATTACATATTCTAGGATATTTGTAGCCACACAAGCGACTCTAAATTGTTTCTTCACCTCCCTTGTTAGTTCATTAATAGTTTGTGTAGCACTGTCGATCACTCTCAGGCTCCTTAATCCCACTATCAAACACTCATTTTTATTACCGATTCTATGGCTTGACTTATCTCCCAACTTCTGTTCCATTCCCTCCAAGGCCTTCTCCTTTCTGATGAATTTGTTCTGTTTCAGGCTAGATAGACTGTTGTCTTATTTTTTGGGCCGTTTGATTTGGACAACATAGGCGTTCTCGCATCTACGTGTTTGGTTGTGCGCTTCTCATTGACTCCAGAGGGATCTTGCCAACCACGCCTGGTTGTTGGGTTAACATGCTGTGCCCAAACGGTTGATTTACCATTCACTTTATTTATTTCAGTCCTTCTGTCTACACTATTTATTTCATAGATCTTACGTCCAGCAGTTTGACTTTTGTCCTTCCATCTCCACCTTTCTATCCATATCTAACCTTATCTATCTATCTATCTATCTATCTATCTATCTATCTATCTATCTATCTATCTATCTATCTATCTATCTATCTATCTATCTATCTATCTATCTATCTATCTATCTATCTATCTATCTATCTATCTATCTATCTATCTATCTATCTATCTATCTATCTATCTATCTATCTATCTATCTATCTATCTATCTATCTATCTATCTATCTATCTATCTATCTATCTATCTATCTATCTATCTATCTATCTATCTATCTATCTATCTATCTATCTATCTATCTATCTATCTATCTATCTATCTATCTATCTATCTATCTATCTATCTATCTATCTATCTATCTATCTATCTATCTATCTATCTATCTATCTATCTATCTATCTATCTATCTATCTATCTATCTATCTATCTATCTATCTATCTATCTATCTATCTATCTATCTATCTATCTATCTATCTATCTATCTAAATCTATCTATCTATCTATCTATCTATCTATCTATCTATCTATCTATCTATCTATCTATCTATCTATCTATCTATCTATCTATCTATCTATCTATCTATCTATCTATCTATCTATCTATCTATCTATCTATCTATCTATCTATCTATCTATCTATCTATCTATCTATCTATCTATCTATCTGTCTATCTGTCTGTCTGTCTGTCTGTCTGTCTGTCTGTCTATCTAAAAATATCTGTCTAACTGTCTAATTGTCTGTCTCTCTATCTATCTGATTCGTGTTTGTTAGAAACTGGAGGAAAATCTGCAACCTTGATATATCTGTTAATTAAATGACAGTTAAATGATATCACAGGAAAATGAATTTTTGAAATGTCAATTTCACTACTGGGCTATCCATTTTGAGGTATAAAAAATATTTGAACTTGAAGAATTATTTTTGGCAAAAAAAAAATGATTTTTGTGCAAAAGAATTTTTAAAAAGTGACACGCTTTGGGGCAAAGAGATTTTTTAAGTTTGGGGTTTGAAACAGAAAAATTTGGTAAAGTTTGGAAATCTAATTGTTAAAAATGGATTAAATGTGGTTAGAAACATGTGGACTTTATTAGTTAATTGTCAGTGAGGTTGGGTTATTTATGCAAGACATTTTCCTTAAAGTTGTACATAATTGCTGCGCATGATTCTATGCAAGTGCTGAGAAAGTAAATAATGATGGTGATAATGGGAAGGGTTGATGATAAGATGGTTGTAGTAATTATAACCACGGTGAACTAATATACTTATGATGGCGGTGAGAGGTTATATATATATATATATATATATATATATATATATATATATATATATATATCACATAAAATATTTATTACCTTCGCATTAGCTGCTAAAATATTTATTACCTTTACCTTCACATTCGCTGCTAAAATATTTATTACCTTCACATGAGCTGCTAAAATATTTATTACCTTCACATTAGCTGCTAAAATATTTATTACCTTCGCATTAGCTGCTAAAATATTTAATACCTTCACATGAGCTGCTAAAATATTTATTACCTTCACATGAGCTGCTAAAATATTTATTACCTTCACATGAACTGCTAAAATATTTAATACCTTCACATGAGCTGCTAAAATATTTATTACCTTCACATTAGCTGCTAAAATATTTATTACCTTCGCATTAGCTGCAAAAATATTTATTACCTTCATATAAACTACTAAAATATTTATTACCTACACATAAACTACTAAACACTTCAAAGAAATTCTTAACCGTCCACTACCTCACAGTTTAATAGATTTTGAAGCTGAAACACCAGCAGCAGAATTAGATGTAAATTTAGATGACTTCACCTTGAGTGAAATAGAAACCACCTTAAAGCTAATGACCAATAACAAGGCTGCTGGAGAGGATAAGTTAACAGCTGAGATCCTCAAGGCAATTGATAGCCATAATTTAATACATCTCCAAAAAATGTTCAACATCATTTGGAAAACAGAGAAGACGCCTCATAAATGGAAAAAAAGGAATCATTGTTAAGATCCCAAAAAAGGGCAATCTTAGAGATTGTAACAATTGGAGAGGCGTGACACTTTTGTCAGTTGCCTCAAAATTATTCTGTAAAATCATCCTAAATAGAATAAAGGATTCAATAGATACAGTAATGCGTGAAGAACAGGCTGGGTTTAGAAAAGGGAGAAGCTGTCTTGACCACATTTTCACTCTACGACTTATATTGGAGGAACACATTGAAAAGCAAAAACCTTTTGTACTTAACTTCATCGACTTCAAAAAAGCATTTGATAGTATTCATAGAGATTCTTTGTGGAAAATTCTGAAGCAATATGGCTTACCATCAAAAATCATAAATATTATCAAAGACATGTATGATGGTTACACATGTGCAGTTCGAACAGAGGAAGGACTGAGCGAATGTTTCCCAATAGAAACTGGGGTTAAACAAGGATGTATTTTATCGCCCTTGTTATTTGGAATTGTTATGGACTTCATAATGAAGAAATGCTGCACTGGTAATAAAGGCATCGAATGGATACAAGGAGACCATTTGGAGGACCTGGACTTTGCTGATGACATAGTTCTCATCAGCAATCAGATAAAAACGATGCAGGAAAACACAAATGAACTATCATCAATAGCCAGCAAAATTGGGCTTGAGGTCAATCATGAAAAGACTAAAGTCATGAAAAGTTTAATTCCAACAAGTGACAAAATATACATGGAAAACAAACCAGTAGAAGAGATCGATCACTTCATCTATCTTGGAAGTCACATTGATCGAGAAGGGGATACGAGCAAAGAAATTAGAATCAGACTGGCTAAAGCAGCAATGTCTTTCAGAAGCCTTAAAAGTTGTGGAAATCAAAACTCATTAGCACAAACACAAAACTTAGGCTATTCAAATCAAATGTACTATCAACCCTTACGTATGCGTGTGAAAGCTGGAAAACAACAAGAGATATAGAAACAAAGTTGAACGCATTCGAAAATAAATGTCTAAGGAAAATACTTGGTATAGAATGGAACGAATTCAAAACAAACGAGGAAATTAGAGAAATCGCCAATCAACCACTAATATCTTCAGTAATAAAGAAAAGACGATGGTCATACGTTGGACATGTGATGAGAAGAGATAATAATCGAATAGCAAAGCAAGCCCTCATATGGGAAACAACAGGTAAAAGAAAAAGAGGAAGACCCAGGGAGACACTGAGAAGAACATTGATGAGAGAGGCAAGAGCAGCAGGAATCGGCTCCCTCAATGAGATAGAACTGCTTGCACAGAACAGAGACAGATGGTGAGATTTGATAAAATATCTTTAAAAGAAAACTGCTAGAACAAAAATTCATATAGGAGAAGGTGTATCTTGGTCTACGCCCTATGGGCCGGTTACGGCTCGAAAGGTCAATAGATAGAAACTACTAAAATATTTATTACCTTCACATAAACTACTAAAATATTTATTAACTTCACATAAACTACTAAAATATTTATTATCTTCGCATTAGCTGCTAAAATATTTATTACCTTCACATTAGCTGCTAAAATATTTATTACCTTCACTTGAGCTGCTAAAATATTTATTACCTTCACATTAGCTGCTAAAATATTTATTACCTTCGCATTAGCTGCTAAAATATTTAATACCTTCACATGAGCTGCTAAAATATTTATTACCTTCACATGAACTGCTAAAATATTTAATACCTTCACATGAGCTGCTAAAATATTTATTACCTTCACATTAGCTTCTAAAATATTTATTACCTTCACATTAGCTGCTAAAATATTTATTACATTCGCATTAGCTGCTACTAAAATATTTATTACCTTCACATTAGCTGCTAAAATATTTATTACCTTCGCATTAGCTGCTACTAAAATATTTATTACCTTCACATAAACTACTAAAATATTTATTACCTACACATAAACTACTAAAATATTTATTACCTTCACATAAACTACTAAAATATTTAATACCTTCACATTAACTGCTAAAATATTTAATATCTTCACATTAACTACTATAATATTTATTTCCTTCACATTAACTGCTAAAATATTTATTACCTTCACATTAACTACTAAAATATTTATTACCTTCACATTAACTGCTAAAATATTTAATACCTTCACATTAACTGCTAAAATATTTAATATCTTCACATTAACTACTAAAATATTTATTACCTTCACATTAACTACTAAAATATTTATTACCTTCACATTAACTGCTAAAATATTTAATACCTTCACATTAACTGCTAAAATATTTAATATCTTCACATTAACTACTAAAATATTTATTTCCTTCACATTAACTACTAAAATATTTATTTCCTTCACATTAACTGCTAAAATATTTATTACCTTCACATTAACTACTAAAATATTTATTACCTTCACATTAACTACTAAAATATTTATTACCTTCACATTAACTGCTAAAATATTTATTACCTTCACATTAACTGCTACAATATTTATTACCTTCACATTAACTACTAAAATATTTATTACCTTCACATTAACTGCTACAATATTTATTACCTTCACATTAAATACTAAAATATTTATTACCTTCGCATTAACAACTAAAATATTTTTTACCTTCACATTAGCCACTGAAATATTTATTACCATTGACATTAGCTACTAAATTATTTCTCACCTCAACATTAGCTAACAATTTATTTATTACCTTCACATATTTATTACCTTTAGGTACTAAAATAATTACTTCCTCGACATTAAGTACTAAAATACTCTTTAACACAATAATTTTTTAAGGTGTAAAGGTGTCATTTTTGAAATTACAAAATATAAGCACATGCACAAAAATATTTTTTTAGAAATTGAAAGAACAGCTTTACAATGAAGTTTTGCAAAATGTATGGTCTTGTAAATTAATAAAGGTGGAACACTTAAACTTGTGTGAAATCATAAATTATAAATTTTTGCTACAAAATTTATGTTTTTATAAATGAATGTAGCATCATCACAAGTAAATGCTAGAAACTGTATGGGGCTATAACTAAATTGCCACTATTTGGGCTACAGTCAACAGCTTTGATTGAAGTCTTTGTTCAAATAGTAAATTGCGTCATGCTGTATTTGCCATTTACCACATCTATCATCGGATTAATGATTTATAATCTGCCATCAGAAGAAGACAGCAGTTTAATGCTGATATTTTAGTTCCAAAGTTGTCTTGCTCATTTCAGAAACATAAAAAAAGTAAAAATTAAAGTACGTCACTCCAAGTGGCGTATAGGGAGTATGATATTAGTGACCATACATTTTACAGACCTTCGGCACATGATTTTTGGGGTAATGTGGTCGGTCATTACGCCCGTGCCGCTTCACATTCTCTGAAAAAATCAGGTACCCATTAAAGGCTGGGTGAACCCGGAAGCCGTCGGTTGGGATCGAACCCTACCTCTTGTCCTTTGTAGTCCAATTCACTAACCACTGAGCTATCGCGGTTCCCTATTTCAGAAACATGTCCAGTATATATTTCATAAATGCTTGATAAAGTCGAGAGAGTAGTGAGGTATCGACGCTGTAATGTTCGTAAGTTTGACTGTGAGAACGTCCCTTGATTGTAACAGGAATATACAAGAATATATATATATATAATTTGGGAAATAATTTGGATAATTCATCTCAAGAATATTAATCTAAAAATAAAAAATCATAATTATGATTAAAACGATGACGACATTGTAGATGACCATGGCGATAAAGTAATAATAGTGATAATACAGTTGATGAGTGTTTGTATTAAAGCTATCTAGCCAATGTCATGTAATGCGTTATAGATAAAGTAAAACTATGACAAATTCCAGCCAAAACCAGCACTAATGCAATCATAAATATCGCTGACGAAAACTGGAGTTATCTTAGTCCCTGATCGTGCCGTAGTATGAGATGATACTATTTGCATACACAACACTGGCTACTCCCATAGTCCGTACTGCTCTATTCATTCTATAGATTATCCGCAAAGTTCCAGAACTCCTTTAGAGGGAAAGAATCCTGAAGTCACTTCGACAAGAAAATGGACGCAGTTAGATCGATAAATATGGAAATCCGCTTCATTTCATATAGCCGTCGACATGGTTTAGGTTTGTACTAAAATAACTCAGAATTTGTAAAAGGAAGACAATTCACATATACATTTTATATTATAGCTTTAAGGGAAAACATTGACAGGTCTATATAGCAATTATTTGAACTATAAAACCTTCATAAGGTTATACAGATAAAAAACTACGCGCTATCTCGAATGATAACAAAGGTTGGAGAACATATACTCCCTGTCTGTAATAAACCATGACAGTTGTCTACTGGAAGGCTATTATGCCACAGCAACATTTTGTGCAATCACCTCACCGATGATTAACTTACCATGGACCACTATTTCACCCCGTGTCTTATCTTCGATAGTGAGCATTGTAGTAGCTCTTCTTGTCCAACTTTTCGTGAATCATCTTCACTCTATTCTATTAACGCCCCGTAATGTTCACCTGTGTGTTACCGGGGCCTCGTTATAAGGAAAGTAAAGAATAGTGACACTATTACCTTCCAGGCATATCGTAAGAGGCGACTAAGGAGATTGATCGATGGCTTGACAAGCTATCATTGTAAAAAGTAGTGTTATGGAAACAGCCATATATTTTAGAAGCAGTAATTTTCTGCAATATGTGTTATTTTGGCACGCAAGATTTCTGTTTTTTAGATTGTGATTCTGCCCTATGTGCTGTCTTCGACTTGAAAATACAATAGATAGATAGAATGTTCGTTGGCATGGAAGTGTCACAAGAGCTGAAAGTTGTTGTTGAATGATGGCTTGCGCCAGGATCGGTGAACCAAAACCATCCAGACCCTGCTCCACCTTTCCGTGGTGCCTTTATTAACAGACTAACCTGTCTAGTCTGGCCAAGCGAGTAGGGGATCGAAGAGGGAAGACAACCTGGCTCTAAAAAATGTCGCGCTGAAGTCGAATGTTTTGGGTCTAAACGCGCAAATATGATAATTATACTGCAAGCCACAACACAAAGCAGGCACGCCCACTTAACGTCCTTTCAAGGACGGATGATGAAGAGGTATACTCCTTTAGTCATCAGGCGAACGCAGCAAGCATGTCTACCCTAGATCTCACAGTAACCGTCTTGAATTTAGACAACATCCTTCCTGACTAACATGAAACTCCTAGAGTCACCCGATGCTGGAAAGTTGTTTTAAAAAAATCCGTTATTTCGTCTTTCAACATTAGCGTATGGCCGGTCTAGGGATATACGATGAGCCATTATGATGACGTAGCACCCAACAATGGCTGCGCCCATAGATTCTTGATTAATCTAGTGAATGCAGCCTACAACGAACGAAACACGGTGAAAATTCCCTAAAGTAAAAACTTCGGTTGACTTGACGGAGTAGTCCACATTAATGAGTTGTAACATGTAAATAACTTGCGTCAAACAATTCCAACGACGGCCATTAAACAACACTCAATGTGTTGACGTAAACCGCAGATCAACTTTAGATGGTGAAAGGTCGCATTCACAACAGTTGACTTGTCAAAAAGGAATATTGCCGTGTGTACGACTCCGCTTCATCGGCTCAGATATGTTGAGTAGAATATCATTTTTACTTTAACGCAGAAAATTGCACCCGAGAGACGAAATTAATCAGTCCCCAAATGCAATTTCTGCAGCGATCCAGAGAACATGAACACTCGTTCCACCATCTTGGAAACGTAAGCCGACAAGAAGTACTTAAATGAAGCCCAAACGACAACAAGAAGGAAAACAAAAAAAGGCAAGGTGCCAGAATGTGTAAGAGACGGTCGAAGTGCGAAAGGATAGGCCTAAAGTATGTGTGCGTTAATACTGGAACTGTGCTTTCATAAATCAACGACGACCCATTCTTGATTAGCTACTGTGCCAATATAATGATTTTGCAAAAAACACTCCTTGGTGATAGGACGGTTAGTGCCCCTGGATTTCACTGTTTCTACAATAAACGACACCTTGGGCAGGCCATACCTTGAGAAACAACATGGTGGCAGTTGATATGTCTGCGTGGGACAGCTAAGAATTGCAGGTACATGTACAAAGGGTGCAGACCTCAGTTTCTTTTGTGGTTGTAAATATGTATGCCTGTAATGGGAAGGTGGGCGCACAACAATGGCAAAGCTCTTTTCGTTCGAGGTCGATAACGCCATTTTCTGCTGGGCCTTTAATGCTAGAGGCAATCAGTGTGGTAACATCATGACCATCAAGCAGAGAGAACACCTAGTGAACGCACTGATGTCGGCCAATTTAGTGTGCTTGGATGATGGAAGGGCAACCAGATTGGCCACTTGAACAGGGGACTCTGAAAGTGTCAGCGACCTGGCACTAGTGTTTTCTACTTTCACACCGGTTTGCAGGTAAAGTGGACTGGGATTCCACAGAAGTGATACTATCCAAATTAACTGAGAAAGGCAGAAATATAAGCCAGAAAAGCAAGCACCACACATGAGAACACAGACCAGGACATCATTAGCAAAAGCAGACATAGGTAATGGACGCCCCTCGCAGAAGGCCAAAAAGAGGGGCGTAGCAGCCCTGGTGGAACGCAGAAGTCGAGGAAGCTTGTCGGAACAAGAAGCAAACAGTCTAGACATGGCAGAAAGCCAGAAGCAATGGAAAAACACAACATGAGCTCTTGAAGCGTCTGAAAGAAGAGGTCGACCAAAAAATGATGCACTTTAAACTATGTGCTAAGCAGACTAAGGATGCCAAGTGGGATGATTTCTGCAAAAAAGTGTGCTCAGAAAGTGCTAACCACATTCTAGCGCCTTCATCAAAGCATGAATGGCACAACACGACACAGAGACATACCAGACTTCCAGAGCACAGGCCAGACATGGCACAAATCTGATGAGGGCAAAGGGAAGACCCTGCTTGACCGCCACATTGAGCAGACGGACCAAAGAAATGAGGCTGTAAGAATGAGGATATGGGAGTCCTTTTAAGAATTGTGTGAGGATGTAGTGCAGGGAGAAGATCTTACAATCACAACCGATACCATTCGCAAAACACTTTCAGGGCGATTACATTTTTGGTGCAAGCGGTGATGATGGAATGATTGGCGCGATCATATTGTTTGGTGCAAGCGGTGATGATGGAATGATTGGCGCGATCATATTGTTTGGTGCAAGCGGTGATGATGGAATGATTGGCGCGATGATATTGTTTGGTGCAAGTGGTGATGATGGAATGATTGGCGCGATCATATTGTTTGGTGCAAGTGGTGATGATGGAATGATTGGCGCGATCATATTGTTTGGTGCAAGTGGTGATGATGGAATGATTGGCGCGACCATATTGTTTGGTGCAAGTGGTGATGATGGAATGATTGGCGCGATCATATTGTTTGGTGCAAGTGGTGATGATGGAATGATTGGCGCGATCATATTGTTTGGTGCAAGCGGTGATGATGGAATGATTGGCGCGATCATATTGTTTGGTGCAAGCGGTGATGATGGAATGATTGGCGCGATCATATTGTTTGGTGCAAGCGGTGATGATGGAATGATTGGCGCGATCATATTGTCTGGTGCAAGCGGTGATGATGGAATGATTGGCGCGATCATATTGTTTGGTGCAAGTGGTGATGATGGAATGATTGGCGCGATCATATTGTTTGGTGCAAGTGGTGATGATGGAATGATTGGCGCGATCATATTGTTTGGTGCAAGCGGTGATGATGGAATGATTGGCGCGATCATATTGTTTGGTGCAAGCGGTGATGATGGAATGATTGGCGCGATCATATTGTTTGGTGCAAGTGGTGATGATGGAATGATTGGCGCGATCATATTGTTTGGTGCAAGCGGTGATGATGGAATGATTGGCGCGATCATGTTGTTTGGTGCAAGTGGTGATGATGGAATGATTGGCACGATCATATTGTTTGATGCAAGTGGTGATGATGGAATGATTGGCGTGATCATATTGTTTGGTGCAAGTCGTGATGATGGAATGATTGGCACGATCATATTGTTTGATGCAAGCGGTGATGATGGAATGATTGGCGCGATCATATTGTTTGGTGCAAGTGGTGATGATGGAATGATTGGCATGATCATATTGTTTGGTGCAAGTGATGATGATGGAATGATTGGCACGATCATATTGTTTGGTGCAAGTGGTGATGATGGAATGATTGGCGCGATCATATTGTTTGGTGCAAGCGGTGATGATGGAATGATTGGCGCGATCATATTGTTTGGTGCAAGTGGTGATGATGGAATGATGGGCACGATCATATTGTTTGATACAAGTGGTGATGATGGAATGATTGGCACGATCATATTGTTTGGTGCAAGTGGTGATGATGGAATGATTGGCGCAATCACAATGTTTGGTGCAAGTGGTGGAGATGGAATGATTGGCGCGATCACATTGTTTGGTGCAAGTGGTGGTGATGGAATGATTGGCGCGATCACATTGTTTAGTGCAAGTAGTGATGATGGAATGATTGGCGCGATCACATTGTTTGATACAAGTGGTGATGATGGAATGATTGGCGCGATCATATTGTTTGGTGCAAGTAGTGATGATGGAATGATTGGCGCGATCACATTGTTTGATGCAAGTGGTGATGATGGAATGATTGGCGCGATCACATTTGGTGCAAGCGGTGATGATGGAATGATTGGCACGATCACATTGTTTGATGCAAGTGGTGATGATGGAATGATTGGCGCGATCACATTGTTTGGTGCAAGCGGTGATAATGGAATGATTGGCATGATCATATTGTTTGATGCAAGTGGTGATGATGGAATGATTGGCGCGATCACATTTGGTGCAAGCGGTGGTAATGGAATGATTGGCCTGATCATATTGTTTGATGCAAGTGGTGATGATGGAATGATTGGCATGATCATATTGTTTGATGCAAGTGGTGATGATGGAATGATTGGCGCGATCACATTTGGTGCAAGCGGTGATAATGGAATGATTGGCATGATCATATTGTTTGATGCAAGTAGTGATGATGGAATGATTGGCGCGATCACATTGGTTGGATCAAGCGGTGATAATGGAATGATTGGCATGATCATATTGTTTGGTACAAGCGGTGATGATGGAATGATTGGCGCGATCACATTGTTTGATACAAGTAGTGATGGTGGAATAATTGACGCGATCACATTTGGTGCAAGCGGTGATGATGGAATGATTGGCACGATCACATTGTTTGATGCAAGTGGTGATGATGGAATGATTGGCGCGATCACATTATTTGGTGCAAGCGGTGATAATGGAATGATTGGCATGATCATATTGTTTGATGCAAGTGGTGATGATGGAATGATTGGCGCGATCACGTTTGGTGCAAGCGGTGGTGATGGGCTGATTGGCGCGATCACATTGTTTGATGCAAGCGGTGATGATGGAATGATTGGCGCGATCACATTATTTGGTGCAAGCGGTGATGATGGAATGATTGGCATGATCATATTGTTTGATGCAAGTGGTGATGATGGAATGATTGGCACGATCACATTTGGTGCAAGTGGTGATAATGGAATGATTGGCGAGATCATATTTGAGCCAATCGACCTTTCTTTCAGGCATCGAGGGTGATGTCAACTATCGTCCTGCCGATTACACCGTCTCAATAAACCCAACAATGACAATAATAATATAGCACCGGTTACAGATGCACAAAAGAGGTGAGATGCAGAATGGCTCAGGCAAAAGCAGCTTTCCAAAAAATGAGAAAGATACTATGCAATCCATTTTTGACAATAGAAACAGACGAGAAAATCACTGGAGTCTGTAGAAATGTGGTTTTACAGAAGAATGTTGACAATACAATGGACAGCTAAGAAGAGTAATGAAAATGTTCTGAAAGAGGTCAAAGCAAAAAGAGAGCTAATTTCCAATATTAGGAAGAAACAATCATCATTTTTTAGCCATGTAATGAGAAGAGAACAACTGGAATATATTGTAACAACTGGAAAAATTAAGGGACGAAGAGATAGAGGGAAAGAAGGAGAAAAAAATACCAGACAGCTTAAGAGAATGGCTAGGCAGAATGTCAACAACAGAAATGATAAATAAATGTCGAGATCGAAAGTTGTGGAGAGACATGATCACCTACGCCAGCAGGCCCGGTACTTGATGATGATGATGATGATGATGATGATGATGATGATATTAACCGTTAATTAGACATGCATAAACGTAAGTAAAAAGTCCCGTCACGCCAAGTGGCGTATAAGGAATATATTGTGTTAGTGACCATAATTTTTATAGACCTTCAGACATGATTTTTTCGAATAATGTGGTCAGTATTACGCCTATGCCGCTTTACTTTCCGAGAAAAAGTCCGGTACCCATTTAAGGGTGGGTGAACCCGGAAGCCGTCGAACAGGTTCGTACCCGACCTCTTGTCTTTTGTCTTCCAGTTCACTAACAAACGAGCTATCTCGGCTCCCATTAGGCATGCATATGTATGCAAAATTACCAATCTATAAACAATGATTTTTTTTTTAAAAATCGGCTATGCGTTGCCTCTGTGGAATTTTACAAAAGCAATAGAACACCACAGGCAAGATTGAAGAAACGTAAATTATTGTGGTTCGCACAAGTAACAGGATGTGCAGGACTTGTCGTAACCGTTCTGCAGGGGAGAGTAAGACATTGAGATTGAGAGAGAGAGAGATAGAGATAGAGAGAGAGAGAGAGAGAGAGAGAGAGAGAGAGAGAGAATGTATTCCACGGAAAAGGTGCGGGAACAAAATCAATGAATGGACGAGAGTAACCATTGTCACAGCTCAGAATGTATTCCAAGATAACTATTGTCACAGCTCAGAATGTAGTCCAGGATAACCATTGTCACAGCTCAGAATGTATTCCAAGATAACCATTGTCACAACTCAGAATGTAGTCCAGGATAACTATTTTCACAGCTGAGAATGTAGTCCAGAATATCTATTGTCACATATGAGAATGTAGTCCAGGATAGCCATTGTCACAGCTCAGAATTTAGTCCATGATAACCATTGTCACAGCTTAGAATGTAGTCCTGGATAACTATTATCACAGCTCAGAGTTTAGTCCAGGATAACCATTGTCATAAGTCAGAATGTAGTCCAGGATAACTATTGTCACAGCTCAGAATGTAGTCCAGGATAACCATTTTCACAGCTCACAATGTAGTCCAGGATAACCATTGTCACAACTCAGAATGTAGTCCAGGATATCTATTGTCACAGCTCAGAATGTAGTCCAGGATAACCATTGTCACAACTCAAAATGTAGTCCAGGATAACTATTGTCACAGCTCAGAATGTAGTCCAGGATAACCATTGTCACAACTCAGAATGTAGTCCAGGATAACCATTGTCACAGCTCAGAATGTCGTCCAGGATAACCATTGTCCCAACTCAGAATTTAGTCCAGTATAACTATTGTCACAGTTCAGAATTTAGTCCAGGATAATCATTGTCACAGTTCAGAATGTAGTCCAGGATAACCATTGTCACAGCTCAGAATGTAGTCCAGGAAAACTTGTCACAGCTCAGAATGTATTCCAAAATAACCATTGTCACAGCTCAGAATGTATTCCAAGACAACCATTTTCACAGCTCAGAATGCAGTCCAGGATAACCATTGTCACAGCTCAGAATGTAGTCCAGGATAACCATTGTCACAGCTCATATTGTATTCCAGGATAACCATTGTCACAGCTCAGAATGTATTCCTATTTAATTATTGTCACAGCTCATAATGTATTCCAGGATAACCATTGTCACAGCTCAGAATGTATTCCAAGATAACCATTATCACAGCTCAGAATGCAGTCCAGGATAACCATTGTCACAGCTCATATTGTAGTCCAGGATAACCATTGTCACAGCTCAGAATGTATTCCTAGTTAATTATTGTCACAGCTCATAATGTATTCCAGGATAACCATTGTCACAGCTCAGAATGTATTCCAAGATAACCATTATCACAGCTCAGAATGTGGTCCAAGATAACCATTGTCACAGCTCAGAATATAGTCCAAGATAACCATTGTCGCAGCTCAGAATGCAGGCCAAAATAACCATTATCACAGCTCAGAATGTAGTCCAAGATAACCATTATCACAGCTCAGAATGTGTTCCAAGATAACCATTGTCACAGCTCAGAATGTGGTCCAAGATAACCATTGTCACAGCTCAGAATGTAGTCCAAGATAACCATTGTCACAGCTCAGAATGTATTCCAAGATAACCATTATCACAGCTCAGAATGTTGTCCAAGATAACCATTGTCACAGCTCAGAATGTGGTCCAAGATAACCATTGTCACAGCTCAGAATATAGTCCAAGATAACCATTGTCACAGCTCAGAATGCAGGCCAAAATAACCATTATCACAGCTCAGAATGTAGTCCAAGGTAACCATTATCACAGCTCAGAATGTGTTCCAAGATAACCATTGTCACAGCTCAGAATGTGGTCCACGATAACCATTGTCACAGCTCAGAATGTGGTCCAAGATAACCATTGTCACAGCTCAGAATGTTGGCCAAAATAACCATTATCACAGCTCAGAATGTAGTCCAAGATAACCATTATCACAGCTCAGAATGTGTTCCAAGATAACCATTGTCACAGCTCAGAATGTGGTCCAAGATAACCATTGTCACAGCTCAGAATGTAGTCCAAGATAACCATTGTCACAGCTCAGAATGTAGTCCAGGATTGTGAAAACTGGAAGTCATGAAGTCGGTGGCGAGGGTGCTCTAGGGACTTACAAAATCAGAGGCGGGCGGGGGAGGGGGTGGGGGGGGGAGGGGGAATGGGACTATCAACGAGTGATAATAATTGTATGGTTTCTCGCCTTTATGAATCACTTTGTGACTTTCACAGTCCATCTCTCGTTAACCTTAGCACACTCGAGGCCTTACTGTCCATGTCATTCTATCACTTTCTGATGTTCTTTTTTCTTTCTCGTGTGACGAAACGTCAATTTTAGCACTCTTATTATTATATTTATTTTTAAGTTCTTCACTTGCACCGACATAAAAACATGAACATATCTCTCCATGAATATGAACACACATTATCTAATTATTCTGCAAATACACATTTCTAGATGGAATGTAATTGTTCTCGTCTTGTTTCAAGTTTACATAACAGCCCTGTGTAAAAAGACAACTTTGTACTTTTCTAAGTTTCTATTTTTATTATGTTTGTCTCTAAGGACATACTTCACGATAACAAAGATTAATTTTTAACCATGTGCTTTTGTCCACTTCACCTTACATTTTTATCACTTAGGATTAGATTTCAGCGTTATTAGATATTCCAGACAATGTTCTTTGTGTTTACAGTGGTTTCCTATACATGGAGTGTTGTTTTGCAACAAATGGGGTTAGAGGAAGTGTCCTACTTGTTGTGGTTGGTTAGTCTAAGGTGGAATTATCTGTAAGTAGATATTTGTTCACTATCGGTGATAGGGCATCTGTTGGCATATGTAGAACAACAAGGATAATCTTATTCTTTTTTGCTGACTTTTAATGAAGATAAGAAGTGATCCATGAAGTGAGATATCACATGAGATGAATACGTTCAACACAACATCATATTTATCACATGAGATGAATACTTTCAACACAACATCATATTTATCACATGAGATGAATACTTTCAACACAACATCACATATATCACATGAGATGAATACTTTCAACACAACACCACATATATCACATGAGATGAATACTTTCAACACAACATCACATATATCACATGAGATGAATACTTTCAACACAACATCATATTTATCACATGAGATGAATACTTTCAACACAACATCACATATATCACATGAGATGAATACTTTCAACACAACATCATATTTATCACATGAGATGAATACGTTCAACACAACATCATATTTATCACATGAGATGAATACTTTCAACACAACATCACATATATCACATGAGATGAATACTTTCAACACAACATCACATATATCACATGAGATGAATACTTTCAACACAACATCACATATATCACATGAGATGAATACTTTCAACACAACATCACATATATCACATGAGATGAATACTTTCAACACAACATCACATGAGATGAATACTTTCAACACAACATCATATATATCACATGAGATGAATACTTTCAACGCAACATCATATATATATATATATATATATATATATATATATATATATATAAGTAAAAATTAAAGTACCCCCGTCCCGCCAAGTGGCGTATAGGGAATATGGTGTTAGCGACCATACTTTTTACAGACCTTCAGCACATGATTTTTGGGGTAATGTGGTCGGTATTACGCCCGTGCCGCTTTACTTTCCCAGAAAAAAAAACCGGTACCAATTAAATGCTGGGTGAACCCGGAAGCCGTCGGTTGGGATCGAACCCTACCTCTTGTCCTTTGTAGTGCAGTTCACTAACCACTGAGCTATCGCGGCTCCCATATATATATATATATATATATGTATATATATATATATATATATATATATATCACATGATAGGAATGCTTTTAACACAACATCACATACATCACATGAGAGGAATACTCTCAACACAACATCACATACATCACATGAGAGGAATACTCTCAACACAACATCACATACATCACATGAGAGGAATACTCTCAACACAACATCACATACATCACATGAGAAGAATACTCTCAACACAACATCACATGAGAGGAATACTCTCAACACAGCATCATATACATCACCTGAGAGGAATACTCTAAACACAACATCACATACATCGCATGAGAAGAATACTCTCAACACAACACGTATTTCCACTTAAATAATGAACTGACTCACAACATTATATACAAAATCTGGGTCAGGTTTTATTATTCTGTCTACAAGTCTTGATGAAAACATTTCCAATCAGCGATGGAATTAATGTCCATATTACAAGTCCGTAGTATGTTATTCTATAACAATCAGACCTGTTCAGGGCAGCAGCTGAAGCCGACACCCAAACGCGTCTTGTTCTCTCTCTCTCTCTCTCTCTCTCTCTCTCTCTCTCTCTCTCTCTCTCTCTCTCTCTTTCTCTCTGTCTCTGTGTGTGGGTTTGAAAAATCTCTATGAAAAGTGTCTAAAATCTATATGAAAAGTGTCTAAAAACTCCATGAAAAGTGTCTAAAACCTCTATGAAATGTGTCTAAAACCTCTATGAAATGTGTCTAAAATCTCTATGAAGAGTGTCTAAAATCTCCATGAAACGTGTCTAAAATCTCCATAAAAAGTGTCTAAAAACTCCATGAAAAGTGTCTAAAACCTCTATGAAATGTGTCTAAAACCTCTATGAAATGTGTCTAAAATCTCTATGAAGAGTGTCTAAAATCTCCATGAAACGTGTCTAAAATCTCCATGAAAAGTGTCTAAAAGCCCCATGAAAAGTGTCTAAAAACTCCATGAAAAGTGTCTAAAATCTCCATGAAAAATGTCTAAAATCTCCATGAAAAGTGTCTAAAAACTCCTTGAAAAGTGTCTAAAACCTCTATGAAATGTGTCTAAAATCTCTATGAAGAGTGTCTAAAATCTCCATGAAACGTGTCTAAAATCTCCATGAAAAGTGTCTAAAAACTCCATGAAAAGTGTCTAAAACCTCTATGAAATGTGTCTAAAACCTCTATGAAATGTGTCTAAAATCTCTATGAAGAGTGTCTAAAATCTCCATGAAACGTGTCTAAAATCTCCATGAAAAGTGTCTAAAAGCCCCATGAAAAGTGTCTAAAAACTCCATGAAAAGTGTCTAAAATCTCCTTGAAAAATGTCTAAAATCTCCATGAAAAGTGTCTAAAAACTCCATGAAAAGTGTCTAAAACCTCTATGAAATGTGTCTAAAACATCTATGAAATGTGTCTAAAACCTCTATGAAATGTGTCTAAAACCTCTATGAAAAGTGTCTAAAAACTCCATGAAAAGTGTCTAAAATCTCCATGAAAAATGTCTAAAACCTCTATGAAATGTGTCTAAAACCTCTATTAAAAATGTCTAAAACCTCTATGAAAAGTGTCTAAAATCTCCATGAAAAGTATCTAATATCTCCATGAAAAGTGTCTAAAATCTCCATGAAAAGTGTCTAAAAACTCCATGAAAAGTGTCTAAAACCTCTATGAAATATGTCTAAAACCTCTATTAAAAATGTCTAAAACCTCTATGAAAAGTGTCTAAAATCTCCATGAAAAATGTCTAAAATCACTATGAAAAGTGTCTAAAACCTCTATGAAAAGTGTCTAAAATCTCCATGAAAAGTGTCTAAAAACTGCATGAAAAGTGTCTAAAACCTCTATGAAATGTGTCTAAAACCTCTATTAAAAATGTCTAAAACCTCTATGAAAAGTGTCTAAAATCTCCATGAAAAATGTCTAAAATCTCCGTGAAAAGTGTCTAAAATCTCCATGAAAAATGTCTCAAATCTCTATGAAAAATGTCTCAAATCTCTATGAAACGTGTCTATAAACTCAATGAAAAATGTCTCAAACTTCTGTACACGAAATTTCTGTTTCACACTAAGCTCTGTCCATTTTCCTAGGCGCCCTGAGAAACTTGAGCTCAATCGATCGTTCGCTTTAGGATTTTCCTATAACTTCTATAGTTCAGCGTAACAATTCTATAACTTGTCCATCGCCTCTCAATCATTCTCTTTTACCCGGGCGCAATCATTCGTTCTTTTCAAATGCAACTTGCGTTGATCTACCACGAGATACAAAAGGACCTCTAGTAGTAGCTTTGTGGTTACGTTGTTATCGCTGGTCGGAACTCTTACGTCGGAATATTAGTTTATACTAATAAATTAATCCATACCACAGTGGTTTAACACGATATTAGTTACACCATATCTTGATGCCATGTTAATGGTTACCATATTATTTGACACTGTACTAGTTAACACCATACTAGATTACATCATATGTTGATACCATTTTAGCGGTTACTATAGTAGTTGAAAGCATACTAGTTGACACCATACTCATCATCAAGTACCGGGCCTACTGGCGTAGGTGATCATGTCTCTCCACAATTTTCGATCTCGACAGTTATTTATCATTTCTGTTGTTGACCTTCTGCGAAGCCATTCTCATAAGCTGTCTGGTATCTTTTCTCTTTGTTTCTTCTATCTCTTCGTCCCTCAATTTTCCCAGTTGTTACAATATATTCCAGTTGTTCTCTTCTCATTACGTGGCTAAAAAATGATGATTGTTTCTTCCTAATATTGGAAATTAGCTATCTTTTTTCTTTGGTCTCTTTCAGAATGTTTTCATCACACTTCTTAGCTGTCCATGGTATTCTCAACATTCTTGTGTAAAACCACATTTCTACAGAATCCAGTGATTTTTTTGTTTGTTCTCATATTGTCCATGATTCACATCCATATGTTAGTACTAACTCTACATAACATTACAGTACTATACTAGATAACACCTTATTAGTAAACACCACATAAGTTTACACAATATTACTTGACCCCGCACTAGTTGACATCATATTAGTTGACACCATATTAGTTGACACCATATTAGTTGACATCATATTAGTTGACACCATATTAGTTGATATCATATTAGTTGACACCATATTAGTTGACACCATATTAGTTGACATCATATTAGTTGACACCATATTAGTTGATATCATATTAGTTGACACCATATTAGTTGACATCATATTAGTTGACATCATATTAGTTGACACCATATTAGTTGACATCATATTAGTTGACACCATATTAGTTGACATCATAGTAGTTGACACCATATTAGTTGACATCATATTAGTTGACACCATATTAGTTGACATCATATTAGTTGACACCATATTAGTTGACATCATATTAGTTGACACCATATTAGTTGACACCATATTACTTGACACCATACTAGTTGACACCATATTAGTTGACACCATACCAGATGATACCATATTACTTGACACCATACTAGTTGACACCATACTCGTTGACACCATATTAGATGACACCATATTACTTGACACCATACTAGTTGACACCATACTCGTTGACACCATATTAGATGACACCATATTACTTGACACCATAATAGTTGACACCATATTAGTTGACACCATACTAGATGACACCATATTACTTGCCACCATACTAGTTGACACCATATTAGTTGACACCATATTAGTTGACATCATATTAGTTGACACCATACTAGATGACACCATATTAGTTGACACCATTTTAGTTGACACCACATTACTTGACACCATACTAGTTGACACCACATTAGTTGACACCATACAATTTGACACCATATTAGTTGACACCGTATTAGATAACACCATATTAGTTGACACCATATTAGTTGACACCATACTAGATGACACCATATTAGTTGACACCATACTAGATGACACCATATTAGTTGAAACCATACGAGATGACACCATATTAGATGACACCATATTAGTTGACACCATACAAGATGACACCATATTACTTGACACCATACTAGTTGACACCATATTAGTTGACATCATATTAGTAGACACCATACTAGATGACACCATATAAGTTGACACCATACTAGTTGACACCGTACTAGTTGACACCACATTACTTGACACCACATTAGTTGACAACATACTAGTTGACACCATACTAGTTGACACAATATTAGTTGACACCATACTAGTTGACACCATACTAGTTGACATCATACTAGTTGACATCATATTAGTTGACACCATGCTAGTTGTCACCATACTAGTTTACACCATACTAATTGACACCATACTAGTTGACACCATACTAGATAACACCACATTAGTTAACAACATACTAGTTTAGTTTACACCATATCTGTCAACAGCATGTTAGTTGACACTATTAATAGATGATACCATACTAGATGACACCACATTAGTTGCCACCATATTAGTTGACACCATATTAGTTGACACCACATTAGCTGACACCATACTAGTTGACACGATATTAGTTGACACCACATTAGTGACACAATATTAGTTCACACAATATTAGTTCACACCATATTAGTTGACACCATACTAGATGACACCACATTAGTTGTCACCATATAAGTTGACACCATATTAGCTGATACCACATTAGTGATATACTATTAGTTCACAAAATATTAGTTCACACCATATAAATTGAAACCATACTATTTGACACCGTACTAGTTGACACCATACTAGTTGACACCATACTAGTTGACACCGTACTAGTTGACACCGTACTAGTTGACACCATACTAGTTGACACCTTACTAGGTGACACCACATTAGTTGACACCATACTAGTTGACACCATACTAGTTGACACCATATTAGATGACACCACATTAGTTGTACCCAGTAGCTAATCCCCAGTCTTTGTTTCTCCTTCTTCTTTCATTCGCCTGAAAAAGTATTCTTTATTTCTGGGGGCCAGTGGTGAGGAGTGTAGAACACTCCAAGGTATGAAGACAGCTTCACAAAGGAGGAACACAACACAATACTGACGTTTCGGCCTGAGGCCTTTTTCAGAGTACAAGGACAACGAAAACAAACGGTGAAACACAATTATCTATAAATACATGATCAGAAGATGAGGATAGAAAAGAAAAAAGTAGGATGATGAAAAAATGAAAAAAGAAGAGAGCTAAGATAAGAATATAGAAAGAATAGGAGAATATATGTATAATTAAAATATAAAATACAGAATCACTTAGCTTAAACGACTGGTTAATCCGCCGGGAACCCAACGAAAGAATGACTGAGTGGCGAGATCGAAAATTGTGGAGAGACATGATCGCCTACGCCAGCAGGCCCGGTATTTGATGATGATGATGATGATGATGATTAAGTCCTCCTTGGTTCATTTGATGAAGAGCACAGAAGTTCACGAATATCTCTCCATTCTCATTCATTTCTCCAAGTCCTTGGTTTCCCATGTTTTCACAATTCTTTACTCCACCTTCGGTCCTGGGCAGCGCATGGGCTATCTTTCTTTCAAATTAAAATATTTATTTACACAGATTTAGAAGATTTACAAGCTTTGAATTTATGGTTAAAAACTTACAAGGGAAATAAATTGTGGTGTGTTTTATGAACATCATCATCATCATGTACCATACCGGTTGGCGTAGGCGATCATGTCCTTCCACAATCTTCTATCCACAGTGCATCGTATCAGTTCTGTTGTTGACTGCTTTCCATGCCATGACACCAAGCTATGCAGTATTTTCTCTCTTTGTCTGATCTAATGTTCCAAGTTCCTATTGCTAGTGTCTATTTTTGATCTTGCATACAGTAGCTTGATGACGATCGGATGTCACCTGTAGCACATGACACTCCCTACCGGACGAGGTGACTTATGAACATAGAGAACGATTATCCCACGGTTAATATTGTCAGAGGTTCGTTACGGCTTGTTTTGTAATGTGAAATTCAGTTAGCGGCAGCGCTTAAAGGAATCCTTGATTTATTATTGATTGTTTTTGTTGCTTTTCAACATAAAATAGCCGTTGGTCATGTTATTTTTATAGAGTTATCACCGCCCGCACTTCTTCTAGCCATGCAATCCAGTGATTCACGACCTTGTATTGTAAAAAAAAAATAGTTAACTACTACTCAGAAAAATCACTACCCTACCCCCCCCCCAACTCATCTTATACTTTACTCTTCATCTTCTTTTCTTAATCTTTTTTTCATTATAAAGAAAATCTGCTCCTTCTTTATCTTCACATCGTCTACCTACCTTTTTGGGCGACGGGCGTTCTAGGTTTTTTTCCCTTTAAGGTGGCCATTGAACTATGTTATTTAATATTGCTGAAAAGTGTTTCACTTCATTTTGACCTGCTTGCTCTTCTTCCTTCTCTTTTTATGCACGTCGTGTCCCAGGGAACAACAAGTCGGCAAATGATTTAGAAGATTTCTAAAGCTTAACTTTATTAATTAAAAAAGAAATTACAATTAAGAAATAGACAGACATACACACTGAAAGACAGACGGACAGACAGACAGATTATATAGATATAGATAGATAGATAGATAGATAGATAGATAGATAGATAGATAGATAGATAGATAGATAGATAGATAGATAGATAGATAGATAGATAGATAGATAGATAGATAGATAGATAGATAGATAGATAGATAGATAGATAGATAGATAGATAGATAGATAGATAGATAGATAGATAGATAGATAGATAGATAGATAGATAGATAGATAGATAGATAGATAGATAGATAGATAGACAGATTATATAGATATAGATAGATAGATAGATAGATAGATAGATAGATAGATAGATAGATAGATAGATAGATAGATAGATAGATAGATAGATAGATAGATAGATAGATAGATAGATAGATAGATAGATAGATAGATAGATAGATAGATAGATAGATAGATAGATAGATAGATAGATAGATAGATAGATAGATAGATAGATAGATAGATAGATAGATAGATAGATAGATAGATAGACAGATAGACAGACAGACAGACAGACAGACAGACAGACAGATAGACAGATAGATAGATAGATAGATAGATAGATAGATAGATAGATAGATAGATAGATAGATAGATAGATAGATAGATAGATAGATAGATAGATAGATAGATAGATAGATAGATAGATAGATAGATAGATAGATAGATAGATAGATAGATAGATAGATAGATAGATAGATAGATAGATAGATAGATACGTAGGTAGGTAGGTAGGTAGGTACACAGGCAGGCAGGTAGGCAGATAGGTAGGTAGGTTGGTTGGTTGGTAGGTAGGTAGGCAGGCAGGCAGGTAGGTAGGTAGGTAGGTAGGTAGGTAGGTAGGTAGGCAGGCAGGCATGTAGGTAGGTAGGTAGGTAAGTAGGTAGGTAGGTAGGTAGGTAGGTAGGTAGGTAGGTAGTAAAATATTAGTGTTTCCTTGCTGAAAGCTGTTTTACTGAACAGCTTCTCTTGTGACTGAATCTAGCAATATTGGATAGACAGATCTGACCACAGAAAGAACAAGCTGTATTTGTTTGTGCCTGGCCTCATCTCCTTTCTCCTGCACCTTTTATCTTCTGATTTTGACATTACCGCTTCCTCGAATGTTGCTGTATCGTTCATTATTTTTGCCGTGCATGTGCTACTATATGATGCCCAAATTTATTAGTTTAGTTTCTTTCGCTGATAGAGAATTCCTTCAAGGAATCCATGCAAACATCCTTATATCTCAGTACCAGTCTGCCCTTCCGTCTCTTTTTGTCTCTAACTTTGCGATGCGATAATTGTTTAGGAATGCGATTGTCCGCCATTCTTCTTACATGACCCAGCCACCTTAGTCTTCGTCTCATAAGTACTGTCATTATGGATTGGAGTTTGGCTCGTTGTAGGACATTAGAACAGGCTTCTCCTGCCATTTTATGTTCATAATCTTGCGAAGGTAACACACATGAAAACTGTTTAACTTTTTCTCTTCCATTTGCCTTGCATAGATAGTCCAAGTGTCTGATCCGTATAAAAGTGTTCTAGGTACAGAGCTTTGCCAAATTAGGATGCTAGTCCTGACTATTAGTTTGGTGTTGATCTAAGTACCATCCTTAAGTTTAGCAAATGTATATATATATATATACAAACACACACAGACATACATATATATATATACAAACACACACAGACATATATATATATATACAAACACACACAGACATATATATATATATATATATATATACAAACACACACAGACATACATATATATATATACAAACACACACAGACATATATATATATATACAAACACACACAGACATATATATATATATACAAACACACACAGACATATATATATATATACAAACACACACAGACATATATATATATATATACAAACACACACAGACATATATATATATATACAAACACGTACAGACATATATATATATATATACAAACACACACAGACATATATATATATATATATATATATACAAACACACACAGACATATATATATATATATATACAAACACACACAGACATATATATATATATATATATACAAACACACACAGACATATATATATATACAAACACACACAGACATATATATATATATACAAACACGTACAGACATATATATATATATATATATATATATATACAAACACACACAGACATATATATATATATATACAAACACTCACAGACATATATATATATATATATATGTATACAAACACACGCAGACATATATATACATATATATACATATATATGCATGTATATATATATGTACAAACACACACAGACATATATATATATATATATACAAACACACACAGACATATATATATATATATGTACAAACACACACAGACATACATATATATATATATATATATATATATATACAAATAATCACATATATATATATATATATATATATATACAAACACACACAGACATTTATATATATATATATATACAAACACACACAAACATATATATATATATACAAACACACACACATATATATATATATATATATATACAAACACACACAGACATATATATATATATATATAAACACACACAGATATATATATATATATATACAAACACACACAGACATATATATATATATATACAAACACACACACATATATATATATATATATATACAAACACACACAGACATATATATATATATATATATATATATATATATATATATATATATATATAAGGGAGCCGCGATAGCTCAGTGGTTATTAAACTGGGCTACAAAGGACAAGAGGTAGGGTTACATCCCAACCGACGGCTATCGGATTCACCCAGCCTTTAATGGGTACCGGATTTTTTTCTGCGAAAGTAAAGCGGCACGGACGTAATACCGACCCCATTACACCAAAAATCATGTGCTGAAGGTCTGTAAAATGTATAGTCCCTAACACCATACGCTACTAGGCGTGACGGGGGCTCTTTACCTTTTTCATTTTAAATATATATTTATATATATGTGTATGTATATAAAAATGGCAGCAATAAATCATAACCAAACGTGAAGAACTTGCAATTGTAACAAACTTTGAATATCCGCGATCTGTCGTAACAAATATCTATATGTGAAAAAAGAGAAGAAGGAAGAAGGAAAACGAGACAGACTTAATGAAAATCTGAAGTTGATTGCATACAGATAGAAATAACAAGACTGATCATCTCTTTTTTCAAAGCGGACATGCTAGTGTATACCGTTTAGTTATTAGAAATCCGTGAGTGCTAGATCGCGTCTAGTCCGTTGTTTGTAGAATCAAGACAGAGATAATTCCTTTTAATCTGATAAAGAATCAGCCAGCAGCCAATGATCTGTCAATGTGAGATTGGGCCAATCTTTGAGACGAGATTCAATGAGACTGGAAATCTCCACATGCAGAAACGTGATGGGTCATCGTGATGTCACTTTTAATGTCTTTTGAATCCCTCATTCACTCTGTCATGTTTAACACGGAATCGACAAACATTAGAACTATAGACAATCAGAGAGCACATTCAAATAAAAAGTGATTTCTCGGACTTGGCTCCCGTCAAAATAAGCAACCAGTTGTTTATTTAATTATTTTGTTTTGTTTGTAACCGGTTTATCTGATATAAGAGACATCTCAACAGCTGCTACTGGGAAGTAAAGACAAAAGACGATTATCTGAACATTGTCTTTCATATCCATCAATTAATTGATCAAATAACTTCAGTAATTATATTTCATATTATATTGTTAATCTATAGCCTATTATAGATTTGATAAAGCCATGTCACGTTTCTAGCCTAAAAATAAACGTTCATCTTAATGTACATTTTTTTAAAGTGAAAAAAAGCATTTCCAAATAAAAATTAAAATATTATTGGAAAGGTTTACATTATGATTTCATAATTCTGCAATTTAATTAATTCGCACGGACCGAAACAATACATTTTTGGCTGAAATATGCTCTCTCTCTCTCTCTCTCTCTCACTCTCTCTCTCTCTCTCTCGTGAAATACTTTGTTTTAGTGGAAGATTCCAGCAGTATAAACAACAAATACTATACAAGAGCACGTTATGCTATCATAGCTTCTAGCTGTCAAGGGACAGAAGTTGCACGTATTTAGATCCCTTGTTTATACGCTCGCAACTGAAGCTCATGCCATTATCTCAATGAATTAAGTACAGCTCGTGGGTGCAATCAAGCTATGATGACTCGATTGATTACTCGATCGTGTGGTTTTAAATAAATGCTGATTGGATAGTTCTCAGTAGTCACATGATCCGGATTGGGGAAACACAATTGACCAACAGAATTGTGTAAAAGATCATTTATTTGTAATTTGATAAGTGTGATGTCACATAGAATCGTCAAAAACATATACTGGCTACAAACGCAGCCATACGTATTAGGAACAAAACAGGACAATTCCAATATATAAAACAAGGAGTCACAAGGCGTTGTTCTGTCGCTAGATTTGTTTTCAATTTACAGCGAAAATATTATGAGATCAATAGTAGACAAAAAAGGAATTGAAGTCAACGGTCACAACATAAACAATTTTCGACATGCGGATTATGTCTTAATAGCAGAGACAGAGAATGAACTACAAGAAATGATAGACATAATAGTAAAAGAAAACAACAAGAAATAGATCAGTATGAAAAGTAAGAAAACAGAAGTAATGGTCATATCGAGAAAAAAAAAACAATCAACACCAACATGCAGGAGTAAAATAAAAGGGACACATTTGAAAAAAAGTGCAACATGTCAGATTTTTTAGCACATTAATAACATCAGATGGAGGATGCACTACAGAAATAAAAGGCAGAATAGCTGAGGTCAAAATAACATTTCGGAAAATAAAAAACGTTTTCTGCAACAAGTCTATGTCAAGCGACGTGAGAAAGAGAGTTCATTGGTACTATATAGAGCCAATTCTGACCTATGGAAGCAAATAATCGACAGTAAACAAAGAAATAAAAGACGATTAGAGGCTAGTGAGATGGGATTTCTCATAAGAATTTTGAAAGTTCCCTGGTCAGTTAAAAGACCATCGATGACCAAAGAGGCCAACACAAAAAGGGAGCTCCTAAGAAACATCAGAAAGAAATAATCAACATTTTTCGGGCACATCATAAGAAGAAGAAAGTTGGAATACTTGGTTACAACTGTAAAAATACAGGGAAAGAGAGATTGCGGACGACAAAAATACTAGATAGCTTGGTGTCTTGGCATGGGAAACAGTCAACAACTGAAATGATACGATTCACTGTGGATAGATTGTAGAAGTACATGATCGCCTATGCTAACGAGTACGGTACATGATGATAATGACATCACAGATCGATTTAGGACGATAGCTAGGTCAAAAAGTAATGCACACCAATTTTTTTCTCGGAAATTATTCAGTCAAAATGTGTGAATTTTCACAGATTGTAGCTGAATATCCCCTTTACACTACCTATTTTTCAACATAATCTCCGTCCAAGCGTATTGCCTTACGCCAACGCGAAACTAGGTCATGAATGCCTCGTTTGTACCAAGTTTTGTCCTGCTCGCGTAGCCATTTTTTAACTGCACGGATCACATCCTCATCATTGTCAAAGTGTGTCCCACGCAGGAATTTTTTGAGTGGTCCAAACAGATGGAAATCTGAGGGAGCCAGATCAGGGCTGTAAGGAGGATGGGGCAGTACAGTCCAACCAAATTTGTTGATTGCTTCCCGTGTTACCAGACTTGTGTGAGGGCGTGCATTGTCATGTTGAAGCAACAAATCTGCAGATGGCTTATTAGGCCGAACTCTGTGGAACCGATTTTTGAGTTTTGTCAGTGTATTGATGTAAGCTGTCGAGTTGATTGTCTCACCTCTTGTCATTACATCAACAAGAATCACACCATCAATGTCCCAGAAGACACTGATCATCACCTTTCCGGCTGATGGAGATGTTTTGAACTTTTTCTTTTTGGTGACTGCGGATGATGCCATTCCATTGACTGCATTTTTGTTTCAGGCTCATAATAATGTGCCCACGTTTCGTCACCGGTAACAATTTTTGACAAAAACATTTCTCCTTCAACACCGAAACGCTCCAACAATTCAGAACAGAATGTTTTCCTTTGAACTCTGTGATCATTTGTTAGGCACCGAGGAACCCATCGAGCGCAAATCTTTGATTATCCGAGAGTTTTAAAATTGCGATTGCACTTCCCTTGCTGACTGTAAGCTGCAATGCCAATTGCTGACTAGTGATACGCCTATCCTTACGAACAATGGCATCAGCCCGGTTTAACAGGTCTGTGCTGGTAGCCGAGGCAACACGTCCAGAACGCGGTAAATCATGCAGCTCCACTCGTACACTTTCTGCAGCCTTAATTCTCTGAACCCAGCGACTAACTGTGCTCCTATCGACTGCAGAACAATTGTACACTGCACACAGTCGTTTATGAATGTTTGCCACAGTTTCTTTTTCCGCAACCAGAAATTCTATGACAATTCGCTGTTTGTAACGGACATTGTTGACAAGCTCCATTTTAACGGTTCATAGATTGCTATTGTAATATTTATCAGAATGCTGTGCAATTTGGTACACGTAATTGGAACATGTCATATTCCAAGTGTGCAAAATTTCATATTCCTATCTTTATTATTAGCCGAGAAAAAAATTGGTGTGCATTACTTTTTGACCTCCCGTATTATATTATACATCATGAATGCCAGTATTCGCTGATAAATAGACGGACACTAATGTATTTATAATCCCGGAGCCATCTGAGTGCAATGATAGGTAGCATTGTGTGTAGGCAAGCCAGCAGGTAAATGAACGAGTGTCACCGAAGATAATAGCGCGGGTGGTCTAGAGGTTAGACGTCGGTCTCTAGACATAAATATAACCCTATAGACCGGGTTTGATTTCCGTCATAGTCGGTGAGATTTGTCAAAAATCGTATGATGTGTTCACCGTAACAGACGATCTATCTCGACAGTTCAACAACAATCACTTCTATGTGTTCACAGTAACAGGCGATCTATCTGGACAGCTCAACAACAATCACACCTATGTGTTCACTGTAACTGGCGATATCTCTCGACAGCTCAACAACAATCACATCTATGTGTTCACAGTAACAGGCGATCACTCTCGACAGCTCAACAACAATCACATCTATGTGTTCGCAGTAACAGGCGATCTCTCTCGACAACTCAACAACAATCACATCTATATGTTCACAGTAACAGGCGATCACTCTCGACAGTTCAACAACAATCACATCTATGTGTTCACAGTAACAGGCGATCTCTCTCGACAGTTCAACAACAATCACATCTATGTGTTCACAGTAACAGGCGATCTCTCTCGACAGTTCAACAACAATCACATCTATGTGTACACAGTAACAGGCGATATTTCTCGACAGCTCAACAACAATCATATCTATGTGTTTACAGTATCAGGCGATCTCTCTCGACAGCTCAACAACAATCACATCTATGTGTTTACAGTAATAGGCGATCTCTCTCGACAGTTCAACAACAATCACATCTATGTGTTCACAGTAACAGGCGATCTCTCTCGACAGCTCAACACAAGACTCTGTTCATCCTACACAGAAGTTACCCTAAGCCTAGGTTGTAATCCCCAATGCCTAACCCTCACAACACCGTTAATAAACATAAGGTCCTGTTTGTATTCAGCAAAGGTTGAAGAACTCTTTGCAATTGAAGATTGAAAAGATTAGATTAAAAATGACCGCTGCCCGGGGAAAGTTGATAAGAACAATAATTTAACAAAAACGTTAAAGCTCTCGACGATAAAAAATTAAATTATTTCTAATGTCGGAGAATACCTGCGTGTATGGCAGGGACACCTAAACACGCGGCTGCAGGTTCGAATATTGTATAAATATTATATTCACGCAAATTTCACACCCCTCGGGACTTTGCAAGAGATATAATGCAAATATTTACGTTTGTACGTAAAGAAACAAAAAAAACAAAACAAACAAAAGGAAAAGAGTTTACATATTTATTTATAGACAACTAGAAGTGCCTAACTGACAGACATGTATCAACAGATGTAAGAAAATAAAATATACAATACAACAATGAAATACTGATATGAAGTTACAAAATACTTCTGTTCATCCCACAAGATTGTTCAGAAATTGTTGCATTTTTACTTCTGCGGTTGATCTTCAGAAACCGTTGATGACGTTCTTATTGAACTTACACACTAGTAGATGTGAAGTTATGACTTAGCGAGATCACTCTGGAAGATGAGAGGTTTCATTCCTGAGCTGTAGACAATCATTCATTAGTGATTGACAAGGTAAAGTAAGAGACTGAAATCGGCGTCTTAGCACACGAGTTCCCCCCCCCCATATGTGCTCGGCCGCCTATCCAGAAGTGTTCGGAGACTCTGGACAGTGTCGCTTCAAGCATCGAAGCTCACGATGCGAAACTGCATTCCTAACCATCCTAGAGTACTATTACCTTGGTACCCATTTCTGCCAGCGGTTGGGTCGATCGCGGGAGTATATTTTTTACCAACAGCTTTCAGCGGGAATCGAACACAGGTTGCCCGAACGTCGGTAGCCCAAGCGGGTGGTTTTGCCAATTAGGCTATCGAGGCCACCACAAACAGACAAACCTCAAGCCTGAGAGAAAGATAATGAGTGATGAAGAAAGATGGTTGTGTAGATGTTGTATGTACAATTGAGACGATAAAGAGTGTGTTGTCATCAATCATCGTTACATTTGTTTGAAGTGAACACATAGATGCGATTGTTAAACTAACGAGATAGATCGCCTGTTACAGTGAAGACATAGATGTGATTGTTGTTAAACTAAAGGGATAGATCGCATGTTACAGTGAAGACATAGATGTGATTGTTGTTAAACTAAAGGGATAGATCGCATGTTACAGTGAAGACATAGATGTGATTGTTAAACTAACGAGATAGATCGCCTGTTACAGTGAACACATAGATGTGATTGTTGTTAAACTAAAGGGATAGATCGCATGTTACAGTGAAGACATAGATGTGATTGTTGTTAAACTAAAGGGATAGATCGCATGTTACAGTGAAGACATAGATGTGATTGTTAAACTAACGAGATAGATCGCCCGTTACAGTGAACACATAGATGTGATTCTTGTTAAACTATAGGGATAGATCGTCTGTTACAGTGAAGATATAGATGTGATTGTGTTTTAAACTAAAGAGCTAGATGGCCTGTTACAGTGAACACATATATGTGATTGTTGTTGAACTGACGAGATAGATCGCCTGTTATAGTGAACACATATATGTGATTGTTGTTAAACTAAAGGGATAGATCGTCTGTTGCAGTAAACACATAGATGTGATTGTTGTTAAACTGTCGAGAGAGAGAGAGAGAGAGAGAGAGAGAGAGAGAGAGAGAGAGATCGGCAGATACAGTGAAAACATAGATGTGATTGTTGTTGAATTGTCTAAAGGGATCGTCTACTACAGTGACAAATTGATACGGCTATTGTTTGACAGTCAAATAGGGTTATTTTTATATTGTGTTTTTGTTTGCAGAGCCATCTCTTCAGGACTGAATTCTTCATCCATTATTCTTCTCTTATCTCGTAAAATATTCATCACCCTTGATGGAACAGACTGAGCGACTGAGCTGATTAGCACAAACACTCTTCCAGATAAAGATGGATGCAGCAATGTTTTAATCACATTTTCAACATGTTAAAAACCATCTGGATTTACAGAACAACAGTCAAATATGTAAACGAAGTCAAACAAATATATAGAACTTTAACATATAAGTTAATTTTTTTTCTTTTGTTTTCAAACGAGACGACTAGAAAATGGCCAGCTAACCTTGTTCTAGAAATGGCGAAGTGGGTGGTCTTAGAAGTAAGATGTCGATTTCTCGATGGGAAATGGTCTAGGTTTGTTTCCGCGATTTCCCTTCCCCTGGACTCTGGGTAGTGAGATCTGATGTGTAGCTCTCTCAGATAAAAGCGAAAAATATGAAGTACCGTGTGCATTTGCGCACGTTAACGAACCATTGGCAGTAAAGGTGTGAATGAGTAGACTAAAATACGTCTTTGTCGGGGCAAAGTTGATAATGAAGTATACTAGTGCTGAAGATGGGTATGTTTGGTTGAAAGGCGCAGATATTGCAGCTTTGTCGTAAATTAGTGACACGGCGTATTCGTATGGGTGAATGCTAAGATGAGAAAAGACTAGAAATATTCCGGAAGTGATTATTTGATTATCTTGCTACTGACAACATGTGTCAAGGCTAAATTTCCAGAGGTGACGATTTTCTTTAAGGACCTGCACGACTTCAGAGTTTACCCATCCACTGAAAGTGTGTATCAAATTGTAGGTAGAGCGGTCTGGCGTGACATTGACCACGCTGGTCGCCTCAGAGTGAGGCCATAGCGACCTCGTCAAAGCAGCTGGAAGTTGAGTTATTTCATTCTAATTTCATATATTATTGTTTTGATATCTAATTATAAAGTTAGCTATGTAGTGTTAATTTAATTAATTAATATATATGTATATATATATACACACATCATTATCATCATCGAGTGCCATCTCCGCAATGAGGGTTGGCTACAATGGAGCACCATTCTGCTTTGTCTCTTGCTTTGATGGTGCAGGTTGTCATAGGCTGATTTGTCCGTCTTTTAATGTTACTCGTCCATGTTAGTCTTGGTCTGCCTCTGCCTCTTTTGCCTTGTATTTTCCCCTCCAAGATTACTTTTAGTAGGCTGTTGTGTCTTTTAACACGGCCCAAAAATCGCATCTGTCTTTTTTGAATTGTGTTTAGTAGTTCTCTCTTCATTGTTAGTTGTTTTAAGACTTCATCGTTTGGTTTCTTTTCCTTCCATCCATTTCTACCTATTCTTCTATATATCCACATTTCAAAGGCTTCTATTCTCTGGTCCAAGTTGCTGCACCATATAGGAATGTTGAGAAGACATAACATTTTGCTATTCTTAGTCTTAGCACTGTGTGTATATATATATATATATATATATATGTGTGTGTGTGTGTGTGTGTGTGTGTGTGTGTGTGTGTGTGTGTTTGTGTTGTTTATAGATCCTGACGAAGGTCTAATTAACCTCAACGAAGTTCGATTTGTGTTGTCCATCACTTACATAAAGCTGTAACCATACTTTTTTTTCTTCTCTTTTTTTCCTCCACACAACATATGACATGTAGAATAATACCCCAAACGACATATTCCCCATATAAATCTCATGGAGCAACGCGTGGTTTACCCATTTTAAAACAACCTGCAAATTGTGACAAACGTATAATCAAATTGTGACAAACGTATATTCAAATTGTGACAAACGTATAATCAAATTGTGACAAACGTATATTCAAATTGTGACAAACGTATAATCAAATTGTGACAAACGTATATTCAAATTGTGACAAACGTATAATCAAATTGTGACAAACGTATATTCAAATTGTGACAAACTTATAATCAAATTGTGACAAACGTATAATCAAATTGTGACAAACGTCTATGAAGTCTTTGACGCATTTGAGCAACCAAATGACTCGACTGGTGCAGCCACTTCTTTCTTCCATATAATATAGCCACACATATTTCGTTTCAAATAATAAGTAGCGTGACTTTAATAAACTAGAAGAATATTCACTGGCTATCTAACTCACCTTTTCCTAATCACCTTTTCCTAATTCACCTTTTTCTAAGTCACCGTTTCCTAACTCACATTTTCCTAAGTCACCTTTTCCTAATTCACCTTTTACTAAGTCACCGTTACCTAACTCACCTTTTCCTAAGTCACCTTTTCCTAATTCACCTTTTACTAAGTCACCGTTTCCTAACTCACCTTTTACTAAGTCACCGTTTCCTAACTCACATTTTCCTAAGTCACCGTTTCCTAATTCACCTTTTTCTAAGTCACCGTTTCCTAACTCACATTTTCCTAAGTCACCGTTTCCTAATTCACCTTTACTAAGTCACCGTTTCCTAACTCACTTTTTACTAAGTCACCGTTTCCTAACTCACATTTTCCTACGTCACCTTTTCCTAATTCACCTTTTTCTAAGTCATCGTTTCCTAACTCATATTTTCCTATGTCACCTTTTCCTAATTCACCTTTTACTAAGTCACCGTTTTCTACCTCAATGATTACACAAAGGGCTGTTATTCAAACACTGTTTAAATCTAGGATTCGTGTTGGTTGTTTGTAATATAAGACTTGATTTGATTGGTCACGACAACGGAAGCGTGAAGATACCTGGCCAGCCAATCGCGTGACGAATGTAGTTAGCTCCTAGGTCGCGCTGTCTACATCTTAGCTACGTAGCGGAAACAACGGTTGCAGGAAGGATTCGCCCATATTGGAACTTTGTCCACTGCTAACAGGGCAACGATTTATAAAAATGTTGAGAATACCATGGACAGCTAAGAAGAGTAATGAAAACGTTCTGAAAGTGGCCAGAGCAAAAAAAAGAGAGTTAATTTCCAATATTAGGAAGAAAAAATAATAATTTTTTTGGGCCATTTAATGAGAAGGGAATTGCTGGAATATATTGTGACAACTGGTAAAATTGAGCGAAGACGAGATAGAAGGAAGTAAAGAGAAAAGATACCAGACAGCATAAGAGAATAGCTTGGCAGAAGGTCAACTATAGAAATGAAAAAATAACTGTCGAGATCAAAAGTTGTGGAGAGACATGATCACCTACGTCAGCAGGCATGACACTAGATGAAGATTTGAAATATTATAAAACAGCTTGTAAGCAGTTCTATTTGTTGTTGTTGTTGTTGTTGTTGTTGTTGTTGTTGTTGTTGTTGTTGCTGCTGTTGCGTTCGCCAGCTTTCATCTCTGACGAAGTCCCTAGAGACTAGGAACTGAATTTTGCGTGTTAATCCATTTTTCCCTGGCAGCCGTGTGCAGCTCTATTTAATAAAATACATTTGCTTACAATTAAACTTTCTCTTTCTTTTCCCTCACATCCTCTGGTACCCGTTCGAATGTCGAGGGAGATACAAAGTTCTGGTCCGCCCATTTGGCGGACTTCGCTAATTGTCAAATAATGCTGGTGCCACGTTTTAACAATTTCTTTGATGTTGTCTGTCCATCTTACTCTGGGTTTGACTCTTCCTCTACTGCGTTCTCCACTTTTAATATACGCTTCTTTTTTGGCGAGAAACAGTTCGTAGGTGTTATATAGAGCTAATTCTGACCTATGGAAGCGAATCATGGACGGTAAACAAACAAATGAAAAGTCGATTAGAGGCCATAGAGGTGAGGTTTCTCAGAAGAATGTTGAAAGTTACCTGGACAGCTAAAAATGCCAACGAGGAAATTCTCAAAGAGAACACATTAAAAAAGTGCTCCGAAGAAACATCAGAAAGAAACAATCAACATTTTTCGACCACATCATATAATATTTGGTTACAACTGGCAAAATATAGTAAAATAGAGATCGCGGACAACAAAGATTAAAAATCTATATAGCTTGGTGTCATGGCATGTAATACAGTCACCAACAGAATTGATACTAGCACGGTGGATAGGAGATTGTGAAAGGACACGATCACCTACGCCAACTGGTACGACACATAATGATGACGATGATGATAATGAATCACATGGCATTCTTTCTAGATGGGCAAACCAGTTTATTTGGTTATTGTGGTTTCTCTGTGTAGCTTAGGATTGGTTCAATGTCTACTCTTTCTAGTAAAATACCATTTCTGGCTCTGCCTTTTCTGGTCACTACAATCGCTTTTCTCAAACTCTGTAGTGACAAGCTTTATTTTATCATTAGGCGTACCTGACTATTTTTGGCATTGGTAGCACAATGTTGGAACGAATATACTCAGTAGAAGATGTTTCTTGATGGTTATAGGTTTTGCTTTGTGTTGAAGTAAGGGGGATAGCTATCCCAATATTAGGTTTGCACTGTTGCATCGGATGTCTATTTCGTTATCCATTTTACAATCTTCAGACTAAACATAACACGTGAGTTATACTGTAATTAGACGTTGGTAGAAAGGATCACTTTGCTGTAAAAGGAAAATTTTAAATATCCTAGTTGTATCCTATACCTGAGGTGTGCCAGTGTTCTCTGTGTGATTAATAGTGCCGTGCCAAGTGTAAGGAAAATACAGATTGAAGTGAAGGGCATAGAGAAAAGACAGAAAGAAAAACAATAGGCAGACAGACAGACAGACAGATAAATAGATAGATAGATAGATAGATAGATAGATAGATAGATATATAGATAGATAGATAGATAGATAGATAGATAGATAGATAGATAGATAGATTAGATAGATAGATAGATAGATAGATAGATAGATAGATAGATAGATAGATAGATAGATAGATAGATAGATAGATAGATAGATAGATAGATAGATAGATAGATAGATAGATAGATAGATAGATAGATAGATAGATAGATAGATAGATAGATAGATAGATAGATAGATAGATAGATAGATAGATAGATAGATAGATAGATAGATAGATAGATAGATAGATAGATAGATAGTGCACCCGTCACGTCTCATAGTTAATAACGAATATTAATTTAGCCTATATTTTTTAATTGGCACTTTTATGTTTAATATGGTCAGCCTTACGCCTGAGCTTTCAGAAAAAAAAACCAGCATTGACAGAGCGTAAAACTAAATATAAATCAATAATATAAACAGAACACATTTTATTTTAAACATGATAAGATATGGTAGAACTTTATGTTAAACCAGTCAGATATAAAAATTAGACTGTTCCGATCATGGAACCAGTTTCACAACAGTCGGGAAAGTTCTCACATCCGATTCACTCAGGGAACTGAATCTCGCGAAAGCTTGTCGACAAATTCTCCTGAGAAGGTCGACTTTCGTGTAGCCTTATCGGCGGGGCAGACGAAGATTTAAAATGGCTTCCATCGAAATAGAGTGGCGCACAGATACCAACATGTTCACACACATACACACACAGTAGCACACAAATACATACATATTGAAATACGCACAGTGGCACACAGATACATACATGTTGACACACACACAGTGGCACACATATACATACATGTTGACACACACAAACAAAGTGGCACACATATACATACATGTTGACACACACACAGTGGCACATATATACATACATGTTGACACACACAGTGGCACACATATACATACATGTTGACACACACAAACAAAGTGGCACACATATACATACATGTTGACACACACACAGTGGCACACATATACATACATGTTGACACACACACAGTGGGGGGCCTCGGTAACCTAGCTGGGAAAACCACCCGACCGGGCTACCGACGTTCGCACAACCGGTGTTCGATTCCCGCTGGGAGCAGTGTGAGTTGTACTTGTGGTTGGAAAAAAAAAATACCCCCACGGTCGACCCAGCCGTTGGCAGAAATGGGTACCAGGGTATTACCCTGGGAAGGTGAGGAATGTTGCCTCGCATCTGAGTTTAGATGCTTGAAGCGACACTATCCAGAAATTTCCGAACATTTCTGGACAGGCGGCCGAGCACATATGGGTGTATACTCGCGTGCTAAGACGCCGGTTCAAGTCTCGTACTTTACCTTTACCTTTACACACACAGTGGCACACATATACATACATGTTCACACACACGCAGTGGCACACATATACATACATGTTGACACACACACAGTGGCACACATATACATACATGTTAACACACACACAGTGGCACACATATACGTACATGTTGACATATACACACAGTGACACACATATACATACATGTTGACACACACACAGTGACACATATATACTTACATGTTGACACACACAAACAAAGTGGCACACATATACATACATGTTGACACACACACAGTGGCACACATATACATACATGTTGACACACACGCAGTGGCACACATATACATACATGTTGACACACACACAGTGGCACACATATACGTACATGTTGACACACACACACAGTGGCACACATATACATACATGTTGACACACACACATACACAGTGGCACACATATACATACATGTTCACAGCGATTGACTCTAAACAAAAGGGCAACTTTTCCGGTTGTCAAATGTGATGATATCCTCTATCTAAGGGAAGTAACATACACAATTAGCCATTGCAGAATGCTGGCCTTTGCCCTATGTGAGGTTATTATTTTGATGGTTTCAACCATTATGCTACTACCTTTAGAAGGGTTACTAGTTGAATTAATCATTAATATCATTCTGCTCTTCTTGTCATGGAATCAAAATACTCTGTGACTTATTAGTTATGATTGGAACAAATCCATTGAAATGGCATTGTGTGTGTCATGTTAGTCATATCTCATATCTTGGTGTGTCCGTGTTATTCGTGTCTCATATCTTTATATGCGTCTGAGTTTAGTAATATCTCATATTTAAGAGTGTATCTGTGTTAGTCATGTGTCATATCTTCGTGTGTTCATGTCTGGGTTTGGGATATCTCATATCTTGGTGTGCATGTTTATGTTAGTTATATCTCATATCTTTGTGTGTGCATGTCTGTGTTTGTCACATCTCATATCCTTGTGTATGCATGGCTATGTTAGTCACATCTTATATCTGTGTGTGTGTGCATGCCTATGTTAGTCATATCTTATATCTTTGTGTGTATGTCTATGTTAGGTATGTGTCATATCTTTGTGTGTGCTTGTCTATGTCAGTCATATCTCATATCTTTATGTGCATGTCTATGTTAGTCATGTGTTATATATCTTGGTGTATGTAGGTGTTAGTCATGTCTCGTATCGCTGTGTACATGTCTGTCTTATTCACATCTCATATCTTTGTGTGTGCATGTATGTGTTAGTCACCTCTAGTGACTCGGGCAGATGGTGCTCGTAAACCTGGGAGGGCCGACCATCTAATAGCAGAATCCCCCTACAAAAAAGACAATCTGCTGCCTTGCAGGAAGATTGGGGACAATCACAGGCTAAGGAAAGCTAATCTTAATAAAATGCTGGCTGAAATCGGATGCACTGGGCCACTGGCGCAGAACACAGTGCAACGTTTTTAACGGGTGTTCAATCAGAGTGGATCTGGCAGACTCTAATTGCGATGCTCCGTCTGTGGGGTCGATCAATTCATTTAACCTGACAGCTGACTTCATGTGTGAGTCTGGAATCCTACTCTGATTGAGTCCTGATCGCAGAGAGAGAGAGAGAGAGAGAGAGAGAGAGAGAGAGAGAGAGAAATGGCATTACAGTTGTTAAATTTATTAATTTTAAAAAAGGGTACATTAAGAATAGTACATGAAGCTCTGAAAAACTGTTTAACTTGTCAGCGATGAGAGTCATAATGATAATTGTAAGGAATATCTATATGTCTGTCGATCTATTTATCTATATGTCTGTCGATCTATTTATCTATATGTCTGTCGATCTATTTATCTATATATCTGTCGATCTATTTATCTATATGTCTGCATATCTGTCAGTCTATCTATTGCTCAACCGAGCCGATGACGTCACAAAAAGGTGAAATCTAGGCCTTCCATTTTCGATGATCTTTGCTATTAAGTGTCAGACATTGCACAGGACATGCAGTATATCTCGTCACATATTCTAATTCTGGCCAAATCCATGAACTTCAGCAAGCGAGCAGTTGGGAATTAATGACGGTTTACAGAGAATGTGTAATCTTATAGATTTGAAAATCATTTCAGGGGAAGAGGTATGTTTACAACACTCGGAAAAGAAATCACAAATAATCAACAACATAAATAATCAACGACACAAATAATCAACAACATAAATAATCAACGATACCCCGAAGCAATATCGAACCCGTACTCCTCCAAACCGCGTCTTGCCACGAGGAACAAATGCTAGAGCACACAGCCAACCAAGCTACCGTAAAATGTAGCTATCATTAGAGACGTCTTTCACGCATCTATCACCTCTGTAATTTCCCTGCATAATAATATTTATTCCTTATTATTTGTCTCAAATCTTCTAGATTTCATTTGTAGTCAAAGTGAATGATTTCATTGATGCTATGGCATTTCAAACAGGAGCCTTTGAAAACAAAAATGAAAAGAAATACAAAATTCATAAAGACCAAACAAGAAAGAGAGAACGAGAATGAGAATATATATATATATATACCTGACAGGAGAAGTAACGATTGGCAAGAGACCAAGACAGGAATAAGGATATGGATAGGGATCAACACGGTATAATAGCGAAGAACACATGGATTAATGGATTATTAAGAGTCTGTTGGTGGTGTACTAGGCACTCTAAGCTTATCAAACATTGCCAGTTCAATGAAGGTTCGGTCAGGGCAGTGTAAGAAATGATGGATGTGATGAATGGAGTTGTCGAGGAGGTTTTCCCTCTAAACCCAAAATTCGCGAAACGGTCGCCATGTTTGGATTAAGGAGAAATTGATGGCCGAATTCGACGGTTCTTTTGTCGACGTAGTTTATGTAAAAATATTCTCGAAAGGCAACTGCAATTATTGACAATGACCCTGGACTTGATGAAGATTAACGTGCGTCTATGTTTAACATATGTGCTGTACTCTTGTAAACAGAAACAATATATATATATATATATATATAAGTACATTTATTTATTTCATCACCATCATCACGTGCCATATCGGTTAGCGTCGGCGATCACTTTCTTCTACAATTCTCTATCCACAGTACACAGTATCAGTTTTGTTGTAGACTATTTTCCGTGCCACGACACCAACCTGTCATGTATCTTCTCTCTTTGTTGACTGCGACCTTTCTTTCCCTGTATTTTATCTGTTGTAACCGAGAGTTCTATTTTTTTTTCTCATGATGTGCCCAAAAAGTGTCGATTGCTTATTTTTGATGTTTTTAGTTAGTCTTTTTAAGTTGGCCTCTTTGAAAATTTTCTCGTTTGTCTTTTTAGCTGTCCATGGGATTCACAATATTCTTCTGAGAAACCCTATGATTGTAGTCTCTAATCGTCCTTTCATTTTTTTGTCTACTGTCCATGATTCGCTTCTATAGGTCAGAATTGGCTTTATATGATGAGACATTCCATTACGCTGTGACGATTTTCAGTTCCCTTTTTTATTGTGTTAGGTTCAATGATAAGAATTATCTTATCTTATGTTACCTTATTTTACACACTGTGTCTCACAGTTAGGCGTGTTGCAGTTTTCTATCATGAGCCATGTTTGTTTCCCACCTTCCTTCAATAACATCGTGACGTATTTCCTGGAAGGTGGAAACAAGACAAGGCAATGGGCTATTGGCTGTGACGTTACCACACAAAATCTCTGATCCGTCCCGCTGAAGCGATTTCGGTGGCAGCTATTGGGATAAGTCAGAAAATCGTTAGTGCCTTAAACCTATTTGGTACCTATGATGACAGAACCGGTTCACCCTGAGTGTATGGTCCCTGACTGTCAATGTCTCAATGAGTGGCATAATAAGCTGGTTGTTTGTAATATACTCCCCAAAAGTTGATAAAAATGTTGTTGAAAGAAATCATTTAGGATAAATAAATTATTCAGCAATGCAATATTTTTTTAACGTAATAACAATTCGAAAATAATGAAAGTAACCACATTTAATTACTCATACCTCATTCTTTTTTCGTTTTCGTTATTTCCAGTTGACATTATTATACCCGCATCTCTTAGCAAAACATGTTTCACGGTATTCTGTTGTGCTCCGCGAAGCAGAAGATCTCGTGGTTTAGCTCCTCCCCCTAATAGCTCCAGACATCGTTGTTTACCTAATTGATCAGTATGCATGTAGGATGTGAGTTTCTTGCGGATGACCAAAGAGAGGTAAAGCATTATCTTGAATTCTATATTTCTGAAAACGTATTCAGCTGAAGCCTGGTGTCGCATGTCATTTTCTGAATAAAACAATTTGATGTTTCAAACGACAATTGCAAATGTCGTCAAGTGTATAACAAAATATGGATGGAATACTTTCCAATTCCCGTTAAACGGGGCTTGATGGTGGTTTTCGTAATTATCTAGCATGTCCCTACCGGAACTTGGCTGCTGTACCTCCGCCAATGAATTTTGAAATTTAAATGCGCGAGATGTCCAGGATCTGCAGCAATCAATGCTAGCTATTTGATGATATCTTGTAGCCACCTACTTCTTGGCCGTCCTATCATTCTAATGCTCTTCATAATTATCTTCTCAGGGTCACCATCAGGTCGCATGTCCTTTGCTGAACGTTGCATTCACCGCAGCCGGTCTGAAAGAATCTCTGTCTCTAACCAGACATCCCACAGAACGTTGCATTCACCACAGCCCGTCTGAAAGAATCTCTGTCTCTAACCAGACATCCCACAGAACGTTGCATTCACCGCAGCCGGTCTGAAAGAATCTCTGTCTCTAACCAGACATCCCACAGAACGTTGCATTCACCACAGCCCGTCTGAAAGAATCTCTGTCTCTAGTCAGATCTCCCACTTCTTCTATTGTCATGTTCAAAATATCATTGGTGCCATGAAACCACATTCTTCTTGGTCTGCCTCTGATGCGTCTACCAAGGACAATGCCTTCCATTATTGTTCTTTCCAGCCCGCTGTCTTTTGACGTGGCCATAGTATTGTAGTATCCCCTGTAGAATGGTGTTTATAAGCTAATTCTTTTTAATGTTTCAATCTTTCAATTTCTTCATTGCTCTTTTTCAATATCCAAGGTATCTTAATGATTTTTCTTTTGGTCATCTTGTCGTTTTAAATGATAACAATATTGCATTTTTAGAAGTTTTGGTGTTCATAACAAACCAACAGTGCTTTTCATTTATTTCAAATGGACTGGATCATTCGTGGATGCACAACCTTAGCTGTTTTCTCTTTGACTGTAGTTTTAATAACATGGAAACCCGTGCACATCAGATAATTAAAACTGAATTAAATTAGACTCGCTGCTATGACGTTAGTGCTCTGTGTCTTGTAATAGCGTCGACTATTTCCAACAACAAGCAAAGTCTTTAAAACATTTGTACTACTTCATTTTATTTACTTTCTCAAGCAGCGGCGGATATTCTGAGGAGACATCTAAGGCCACGACTCCCCTATCTTTTATCAAAATACATATTCACATTCCAGCTAAATACGTTAACCGTCAGTGTACAAGGCATCGTATTGCATAGTATAGCCGTAATATAATTCAAATAACTCAAGCTGTTACTAATAAAATCTTCAATGTCTATGAAGGTTAAACCTACTACAACCGTACAACTGCATCTATCAACCTTGCAAGGTGCATAACAACTAGGTAGACCATTTCTGCAATCACCTCCTCGTTACTAAGGCAACAAATAAGCAGCTAATAAGATGACGTTTTATCCTTTCATCGAAACATATAGAAGTAGCTCCATTAGGAGACATTCTTATCTAGAATCTCCTTAGACACACTGTGCTGCTTCTTTACGTAAACATTTTAAGGAAAATGTAAGATATTTTAATTAACAGGAAAACCATGACTTTTTCATAATTGATAATGTAAATATCTTATATATTAACATGAAATTGTGATAATTTTGGCAATACTTGAAGGAACTATTTTACATAGCATTAATTTCGGCAATGTTTCTGTCGCGAATTTTTCGGGTTAAAGGTCAGCCTAAATGTTAGGTGGGAGCCGCGATAGCTCAGTGGTTAGTGAACTGGACTACAAAGGACAATGGGTCGGGTTCGATCCCAACCGACGGCTTCCTGGTTCGCACAGCCTTTGATGGGTACCGGATTTTTTTCAGGGAAAGTAAAGCGGCACGGGCGTAATACCGACCACATTACCCCAAAAATCATATGCCGAAGGTCTGTAAAAATGTATGGTCATTAACACCATATTCCCTATACGCCACTTGGCGTGACGGGGGGTACTATACTTTTTTTTACTAAAACTTCGGTCTCACATCCTGGCCTCCTCAAGTTTCGAACTCACAGCCCAACGCTGCTCTCATGAATAATTCATTCACAGAAATTACGAGTTGTTGATGTCTTTAGTCTCGATCAATGTCATGTTATCACTGTAATGCTGCCACGGAAATGAATTAACTTTTAAACAAGCCTTTGCATTGTTTTATCATTTCAGTGCTGTTTTTAAACACTGTTCTTTTTATCGAAACTGTTGACATTTACCTTTTGACTGCCATCAAACTGTTTGGTTAATTTTCTTTTCTTGTATATTTCATTATTTCATCTTTGTTTTTTTCTCTTTTATTACTCCAATTACATCTTTTTTCATTATATTTTTTTTTTACTAGCTTCTTTAATTACCTAGTTTTTACCTTTTCTTGTTTGAGTCAGATATTATTGCAACAGCGGTGCTAATATTGTAACTTGTGGCCAGATATGTTATAATTTTTCACTGCTTTTTTTGTAAACAGATTTTATTTCATATTTAATTTACTTCCCTCCAAAGAATAATTAGCATTGAGATTAAAATTGGAATTGTTTCTGAATGTGATCTCTATAATCACGCACACATTTAATGACATTAAATGGTATGCGGGTTTCTGGGTGTTATTTTTATAATTTCATTATTAATTCCCACATGCAAATGTTATATTATTTTATTTTATACAGGAAATTATTGTGTTTATATTTATTTTTTTATTAAATGAAAAGTAAAACAAAACAGTAACAGTTCGCACAAGTGCAAGTATTCGTTAACGTTGAATTTCTTCATTTGTATAAAATAAATATAAAATGGTATTTAGCAGCTGAACCTAAGGAGAGACGAGACAAACTACGACGTTTCGGCAAGAGTATTCATCGGGTACACAACATTAAATATAACAACGCACACACACACGAAAGGAAAGTACTTATCTGTATCAAAAAGGGTCATGAGAAGCGATTAACTCGTGGGGGTCTGAATGACAGGAAGAAGAATTGATCTTGCTATTCTTGTGTGTTCCCTCGACGACTCATGTTATTCTTGTGTGTTCCCTCGACGACTCACCTTATTCATGTGTGTTCCCTCGACGACTCATATTATTCTTGTGTGTTCCCTCGACCACTCATGTTATTCTTGTGTGTTCCCTCGACGACTCATGTTATTCTTGTGTGTTCCCTCGACGACTCACGTTATTCTTGTGTGTTCCCTCGACGACTCATGTTATTCTTGTGTGTTCCCTCGACGACTCATGTTATTCTTGTGTGAACCCTCGACGACTCATGTTATTTGTGTATGAACCCTCGACGACTCATATTATTCTTGTATGTTTCCTCGACGGCTCATTTTAATCATCGTCCGCCCTTAAAAGAGCGTTAAATTGTCGCAAATGAATCTGAGTATAACCACTTTTAACTACTTACAGCGACCTGCCACAACCACTCCTTACGCCCTATAGCTCATACATAACATGCGATATATATATTACTGAGCAGTCCCGTTTCGAATCTCCGATCATACAATATGGAGCTTCGGTGGCAGAGTAGTTAGTGTACGCGGTCTCTGTTCAGAAGCGTGGATTCGATTAACAAAAGTGACGACTTTATTTCCGGACCGTTAAGTCTTCAGGGGGTGGGAGCGGGTTTAATCACCCAATGTCTAAAAATGGGTGACTGAGATTTTTCAGGGAAGTAAAGACGACCTGTGATACGTCATCAATAAATGTGCCGTGGTCATGATAAAATAGTCACAAACGCCATATACCTGGCAAGGTGTGGAGAGAACTTGTACTTCTGAACTAATGCACAATGTGGCTTTTATTTAAAGTGATTCTTGGCCATGCTGTATGACAATGTAAGTATATAATCCATTCGGAGACGGGTATAAAGCGTCGATCCTGTTTTCAAAATTGAAAAGATAACAGAAGTAGAGTGAGTGCAAAACATAAACAGAACTTATGATATCCCTTACAAGACTGAACAACAGATCAATCCTAGCATAGACAAGAAATTTACCAACGTTCTGAAAAACATCCAGAGATCTTCATTCTTGTTACGGATGTTGGTACACAGTGCTGGTGTCTCCGCGTCTCCTCGGATAACATCTTAATGACAGAGAGGTCACATTAACTGACCAAAACCCCACCTTGACCTCCAAGTTGGTCTCCCTGAAAAGAGCCTGCATTGACGCAGGCCAGTTAACGGATAGAGACAGATAATAATAAATGAATGTTATTCTAGAGGGAAACTTCCGAGGCGATAATCAGCGAATCAATTCAGAGGAAGAGGTATGTTTATAGCACTCGGGCAAATGACAAATAATCAAGATCAGAAAAAAATATGGACCAAAACAGGATCGAACCAGCACTCAGTAGCACAGCGATTTTGATTCATCATCATCATCGAGTGCCGTCTCCACAACGAAGGTTGGCTACCATGGAGTGCCATTCTGCTCTGTCTCTTGCTTTGATGGTGCAGGTTGTCATAGGCTGATTTGTCCATCTTTTGATGTTACTCATCCATGTTAGTCTTGGTCTGCCTCAGCCTCTTTTACCTTGTATTTTCCCCTCCAGGAATACCTTTAGTAGGCTGTTGTGTCTTTTAACATGGCCCCAAAATCGCATTTGTCTAGTTTGAATTGTGTTTAGTAGTTCTCTTTTCATTTTAGTTGTTTTAAGACTTCGTCGTTTGTTTTCTTTTCCTTCCATCCAATTCTACCTATTCTTCTATATATCCACATTTCAAAGGCTTCAATTCTCTGTTCTGTTTTCTTGTCTAATGTCCAGGTTTCTGCACCATATAGGAATATTGAGAAGATGTAACATTTTGCTATTCTTAGTTTTAGCCCTAGTGTTATTTGTTTTGATGTTAGTATGTTCTTCATGGCATTAAAATTACTTTTTGCCATTCCTATTCTTTTGTTTATTTCAGTTGTACATTTTCCATCACTTTTATAGAATGTCCAAGGTAGTTGTAGTTCTGAACTGTCTCCAGGTCTATTCCTTCAATTTTCATATCCATTTGTGGGTTTTGAGTATTTTCTTTGTTTATGATCATAGTTTTAGTCTGTTTGATATTCATATCTAGTACATATTTTTTGCTTATCATGTTTATTTCATTAAGTGACTGTTGTAGATCTTTAGGATTTTCTGCTAGTAGTACAGTATCATCCATCAGCATATCTTAGGTTATACATTGATTATCTTTCCATTAATTTGTAGGCCTGGCATCTCTTTGAGGTTTTCAAAGATTTGCTCAGTGTATAGATTGAACTAGCTTGGTGATAGGATGCATCCCTGTTTTACTCCTCTTTTTATATAAATGGGTATAGAGTTCTCTTTGTTATATTTTATTATTGCTGTTTGCTCCTAGTATAGATTATATATTAGTCGTATGTCCATGTCATCTAGATGTATCTCTTTTAGGCATTCTATAAGTTGTTTGTGGTGTACTCTATCAAAAGGTTGGTGTAGTCTATGAAGCAGGCATATATTGGTTTGTTTACTTCTGTGTACTTTTCGTGTATTGTTCTCATGCAGAATATGGCTTCTTTTGTTACGCTATTTTTCCTAAATCCAAATTGCTGCTATCTAATTCAGTATTGATTTTATTCTGAATCCTTCCTTGTATAACTTTTAGCAAGATTTTTGTTACCTGGCTCATTAGGCTTATTGTTCTAAAGTCACTGCATTCAACTGCACCATTCTTTTTAGGTAATGCAATGAAAGTTGATGTTTTTAGTTCATTTGGTATGTAGCCTGTGTGGTATATGTCGTTGCATATGTCTGTAATCATGTCAATGCCAAAATCTTCTGGTGTCTGTATCATCTCTATCTGTACGCTGTCAGGTCCTGCTGCCTTTCCCTTTTTCATTGTTTTTATAGCTTTTTCCACATCAGATTTTAAGATTTTATAGACTGATGTACATTTTATAACTGGTTTCTTGTCCCTTTGATCATGAAATAGTTCTGTTATATATTCCTGCCATCTATCTATAATATCTTTATTGTCTGTTAGCATTTTTCCTTTTTTGTCTGCAATGCATCCACCTCCTGTGGCTTTTTTTTTTTACTTTTATTAGTCATTCTCTTTATTTCTATGTGCATTCCTCTTACGTCTTGTTTGCTTTCCATAGTTTCATTTCTATACATTTTTGGCTGAGCCAGTCTTCTTTTGCATTTTTGCACATTTTGCGTATTTCATTGTCTATTTTATTGTATTGGGCAGTGTTCTTCGCTTGTCTCCTTTCTTCCATTTTCTCTAAGATTGTGTTAAATATCCATTTGTTTTTTGTTCTTTTCTCTTTGGGTAAGGTGTCGCAGGTTTCTTGCATGCTTTTCTGTATGCATTGCCATTTGGTTGCTACTTTTTCATCAGGATTTTCTCTTCTGTATTGCTCAATTCCTTCTTCTAGCAGCTTCTGGTATGTGTTCTTTACTTGTATAGGTATCTTTAATATCTTTTGATTTAAAGCTGTTATATATAGTGGATTTGTTGATGAATTAGACTTTTGCTTGTTTCTCTTTTGTTTGATTTTCATTTAATCATTACAGGATTGTGAACTGAATTAATATCTGCTCCTGGGTAGGTTTTGGCTTTCTGTACGCTGTTACGGAACCTTTCTTTTATCATTATGTAATCTATTTGATTCCTCTTATCTTCAGGGCTTTTCCATGTTTATAGTTTCCTTTTCTCTTGCTCGATGTAAGTGTTACATATTATCAGCCTGTTTTCTTCACAGAATTGTATTAATCTTTCTCCTCTGTCATTTCTTTTCCTAAACCATGATTTCCTATAATTGTCTTATATTTACCTTTTCCTACTTTAGCGTTCATGTCACCCATTACAATCAAGATGTCTGAAGATTTCACTTGCTTCGTAACTTTATTTAGATCTTCATAGTAAGCAAAACATATTTGTTCATCTGTGTAGTCTTGAGTAGGTGCATTTCTCTGTATTATTGCTATATCAGGAAACAACCACTTCGCTTCATCATATACATGGACAAAATAAATCAGGAAACAACCAACAATAAGGAAAAATCAAATAATAATATAGAGGTAGAAAATTCCAACATCAACGAGCCATTATTCGCAGATGACCAATGCTAATATATGAGGATGAAAACCTGCTACAACAGCATATAACATATTTAGATAAAAGTTGCACAAACTACAGTATGAAAATTAACACAGCAAAAACAGAGGATATGAGAATAAGCAAATTAAGACACCCATTAAACATTAAGATCAAAGATAAAAAAATAAAACAAGTAGAATAATTCAAGTATTTAGACACAATGTTCACAGAAGATGGAAAACCAGATAGAGAAATTGACATGAGAATACAAAAAGCAAATGCTGTTACATACCAGCTTTCACCATTGCTAAGACATCCAAACATTTATATGCCAGCTAAACAACAATGATAAATAGCATTTTCATACCAACTTTGTGCTATGAAAGTCAAGCATGGACCCTTTCAAAAACACAATTAAGAAAGATCAATATATGTGAGATGCGATGCTTGAGAAAAGTAACAAACAACACAAGAAGAGATAGAATACCAAATGAAACCATAAGAAAAATGGTAGGAACTAAACCCTGCCAAGAATATATAGAACAACAACAACTTAAATGGTTTGGCCACCTGGTCAGAATGAATCCTCACCAATCACCATCAAAGGGCGTTTTCTTGAGAATGCATGGAAAAAGACCAAGAGGAAGACCCAGAAGAAGATGGATAGATACAGTGACAGAGACATGTAACAACAAAGGAAAATCACTAATTCAGACAATTGGAGCAGCTCAAGGACAACAAATGATATAAACCACGACACCTTTTAGGTATCAGTGAAAAGAGAAAAGAAGAAAGAAAAGATTGCTATGTCGAAAGGTTTTGCTTTCAACTTGACTAGTATAATCCTATCACTGTATGTCCAGCGGGTACTTATATATTTTTGTAGCTCTCTTTTTATCAGTATTCCTACCCGCCTTTGATGTTCTGTTGTGTTTCCTGAGTATATAAATGTATATCTTTCGTCCTCTATGTACCCACATTCTTTCCATCTTGTCTTTGATATGCCTAAAATATCTATATTTATTCGTTCTGCTTCTTGAATAATATTTTCCAATTTCCCTTCTTGATATAGAGTCCTAACATTCCAAGTAATTATTTTAAGATCTTTTCTCCGACATAAGTTCGAATTCCTCTCCATGGCTTCCTCTGGAATAGTACGTGATGAGGCTCCAATCTCTTTCACTGTGGTCAGCCACATTCGTCTTTCGTGTCCTGAACATGACTCTTGTGTACCACACACTTTGCTGTTTTCGCTTTCTGGGCCGTTGATAATTTCTGACTGTTCCGCCCCATCCACCGTTGCAGATTTTGTACAATTCGGAATGTACATTTCCGTCTGCCTGGTGCGACAGTGAAAAACAATGACCTATCACCGATAGGTCAATCTCGAATGAAAATAAGACAAATACCCACTTAACAATGAGAATTTCCACCATCCACCAGCCTGTCAGAAGTTAAACAACCACAACAGGCATGAGCAGAATATTAATCCCAAGAATCACACACCGCGTGTAACCGGCGTATTTCGAAACAACACACGTTGTAATGGAAAACACTGTCCACATACAGACGCCATGATGAGGCTGTTAATTATTTTTCATTTTTTCCGAGTGCTGTAAACATACCTCTTCCTCTGAATTGATTCGCTGATTATCGCCTCGGAAGTTTCCCTCTATATTAGTATTCATTTATTATTATTTGTGTCCAGTCTAAACCACTGGAAACTACTATTCGTGCTGTTTCGTCCTAAATGTTTGTCTGCAACGCAAGTATTCAGCCCTACCCTATCCGGGAGATACGTGTCTTAACAGGAAAAATATTTCCGAGCTGTGATGACAGCCTTATGTTATAGTCATGAGAACACCTGCGTGAAAAGACATTGTCTACGATAGCTAATTTTTCAGTTAGCTGAGTGGCAGTGTTCCCTAGCGTTTGGCTTTTCGTGGTAAGGCGCTGTGCCACTGAGTACGGGTTCGATCCTGCTTTGGTACATACTTTTTTTATCCTGTTTTTTTTTTTTTTTAATAATTTGTCCGAGTGCTGTAAGCATACCTCTTCCTCTGAAGTGATTCGCAGTTTCAAAGGATCGCTGTGTATCCCCGGATCTGGTGCATTCAACTGATGTAGAGGTTTTGGGGTACCACTAGGATCAACTTCTACAGTGAAACTCGGGAATTAAAGAAACTACTCCAATCTACCATATTGGATCTGTCGCCTGTCCGTCCGTCAGTCATCCGTCTGTTTATCTCTCTGTCTGTCCGTCCGTCCGTCCGTCTGTCTGTCCGTATGTTTGTCTGTCTGTAACACACGACAGAGGAGTTGACATCATGTTGGGTAGAGAAAGAAACAAAAAAGTGAAAGGATTTTTGGCCAGTATCAGATATCTTCTAGTAAAATTGAGTGGTGAACATAATAGATATCAACATAATTCAAACTTATGCACCAACAAGTAATAGCGAAGAAGAGGACGTTGACACTTTTTACAATGAGCTAGAGATGACCATAGTAAAGTAAAGTACCCCGTCACACCAAGTGGCGTATAGGGAAATATAGTGTTAGTGACCCTATATTTTACAGACCTTCAGCACATGATTTTTGGGGTAATGTGGTCAGTATTACGCCCGTGCTGCTTTACTTTCCCAGAAAAAATCCGGTACCCATTAAGGCTGGGTGAACCCGGAAGCCGTCGGTTGGGATCGAACCCTACCCCTTGTCCGTGGTAGTCAAGTTCACTAACCACTGAGCTATCGCGGCTCCCAGAGATGACCATGGAACAGTGCAAATCCCAAGAAATAACTATTATATTAGGGGATTTCAATGCAAAGGTAGGAACAGCTAAAGTGCAAAATGTGACTGGAGGATATAGCATAGGAGAGAAAATTAGAGAGGGGATAGATTGATAGATTAGGCATGCAATGATTATAGGTAACACCCTTATTGACTATGGATGTGGCAAATGCCCGGACAATAAAGTACACAATCAAATCGATTGGTACAGAGAACATTTAGGAGTGGGATAACATCTGTTAAATCAAGGCCAGGAGCAGATTGCAATAGCGACCATGTAGCAGTAGTTAGAAAAATGAGAAAAAAACTGCAGTAGACACAGAAATCACCAAAAAAATATGAAATTAGAACTATACATGGTTAGAGTAGATGGACAAATAAGTGGTAAGTACAGCACGATGGTCTTCTTTACCTTTTAGCTCCCGGTGGAGCATAGGTCTTCAACAAACACTTTCCAAGTCGTTCTGTTTTTTGCCATTCTTTTAAGATCATTCCATGTCTTCCCCATCATCTTCATCTCTCTTCTATCTGTCTTCTCCAAGAATTCCTTGGTCTTCCTCTTTGTCTTTTTCCCTGGGGATTCCAAAAAAGGGCCTGTTGTGTAATACTCTCAGTTGGCTTCCGTAGTGTGTGTCCTATCCATCGCCATCGTCAATGTTGTATCTCTTTATCCACTGGTATTTGACCGGTACATTTCCATAATTCCACATTAGTGACTTTGTCCTGCCATTTCCATCCCTTTATTCTGCGCAAGCATCCATTAATGAAAGTCTGTACTTTCGTGATTGTCAATTTTGTCATTCTCCATGTTTCGCAGCCATATAATAGGACCGACTTAACATTTGAGTTGAAAATTTTTATTTTTGTGTTTAGCCTAATTTCTTTGGATTTCCATATGTTTCCCAGTGCAATGAAAGCTCCTCTTGCTTTTGATATCCTTATTTTGGTATCATTTTCTGTTCCTCCCTCTTTATCTATATTACTGCCCAGATATATATAAGATTGTACGTCTAGTAGAGGTATTTCTCCTAGTTTTATATGGTTATTGCCAACTGCATTAATTCTCATAATGTTGGTCTTATCTCTATTAATCTTTAGTCCTAGCTGTTGTGATCTCTCATCTAATATACTCATTTTATCCTGCATCTGTTGATGGCTGTGTGATAGGAGAGCTATGTCATCAGCAAAGTCTAAATCATCAAGTTGTTTGGTCAGTGACCACTGGATCCCATTTCTGTTGTTTTGAGTTATTTTCATAATCCAATCTATGGCCAGTAGAAAGAGAAATGGAGACAGGAGGCATCCTTTTCCTTACTCCTGTTCTTATTTCAAATGCTTCTGTAAGCTGTCCTTCATGCACCACACTACATTTTGTTCCTTCATACATTGTTTTTATCAGGTTAATAAACTTTATGGGGATTCCGTAATGACTCAGCAACTTCCGAAGCATTCTTCTGTCTAAACTATCAAATGCCTTTTCGTAATCTATGAATCCAATATATAGTGGGGATTTTAGTTCTAAACTTTGTTCAACTATTATACGTAGAGTAGTTATTTGATCAGCACATGATCTGTTCTTCCTAAAACCTGCTTGTTCATCTCTCAAGTGTTTCTCTATAGCCTCTTTTAGTCTCTCCAGAATGATTCTGCCTAATATTTTTCCTGGCACTGATAGTAGCATAATTCCCCTATAATTTGTGCACTCCTGTAAACTTCCTTTCTTTGGTAGTTTGATCATATAACCTTCTCTCCAGTCTTTAGGTATTTCTTCCCTCTCCCAAATTTTATCCAATAGATCCTGTAACATCTTGGTAGAGGTGTTAATATCTGCTTTGATGGCTTCCGAATGAATTTCATCTGATCCTGTGGCTTTACCATCTTTTAATAGTTTGATGGCTTTCATTATTTCTTCTTTGCTTGGTTTTCCGCAGTTAACGTGTAACTCTACTTCTGCTGGTAGTATATCTGGAGGATTATTTGAGCTGTACGATGGTACAAAATAGATATAATGCTATTGAAGAAATTGCAGAACATTGAGGAGTGCTCAAACAATCGATGAAACAAACATTACATAAGTAATACCAGTGACTAAACGAATCAGCAGGAGAAATATATGTCAGAAGAAATACTAGAACTATTGGACGAAAGACAACAACATAAGAAAGAAATGACATTCAAACGACTGTACAAGGGTTCCAAAACAAATGCAGAGAAGCAAGTAAAGGATGGATACATTAGAAATGTGAAGAAATGAAAGAACAACAAAAGAAAGACACAAAATGTATGTACATCAGTTAAAAGAAATAGCAGGAAGAAAAGAAGTAAAAGTTTTAGGATGTGTAAAATCAAAAGATGGAAATATAATAATAGAAGAAGAAAAGATAATGGAAATATGGACATTATATGTGAGTCAACACTATGATGATACAGATAAAGCACTATCTCCATATCCTGTGCCCAGGCAGAGTAGGCAAAGTGAAATGAGGAAGAAATTACCAATGTTTATATGGTGAGCTAAAACACGGAAAAAGACAAATCGGCAGACCTAAACTACGATATAGAGATATCTACGCAGTAAACAGAGATGGTCTCTACAAGGTGTTAGAGCAAATCATCTCTGAAAGACTTCTCCATCTGTGAAAACGACTGGCAACATCTGGCAAGTGATCGCACATCATGGAGAGCATGTATAAGGAACGGTATAACAACATTTGAGACTGTGCTAAGACAGGACTTAGAAGAGAAGAGACTCATGAAAAAGGATGGTAAACCCTGTGGATCAGCGAGCCTGACCTGTTCATTATGTGACCGCGTGTGTTTGTCAAACATTGGTAGAATTAGCCACGAGAGAAGCTGTTCGGCAAAAAAAATTCAAACAAAGACACAGGACCACCAATAACACAGAGTGAAGTGAAGGAGACTATTCAACACATGAAACGCGGCAAACCAACAGGTCACGATAATATATCATTTGAAGAGATAGATGCAATAGGAGAGCTGGGAGTACAAGTCATAACAAAACTACTCAATGACATTTTAAACAGTAGACACATACCCGATGAGCTACTAAAATATATCTTTGTGGCCATCCCATAGAAGTTAAGTGTCACTGATTGCGAAAACCATCGTACTGTTGTTGGTCCATTGAGCCATATGACCAAAATATTGCTAAGAATTATCATGAGACGTTTAAGAAACAAAATAAAACCAGAAATCAGTGACAAACAATGTGGATTTGTTGAAAGAAAAGGCATCAATATTGCAGTATATAACCCGAGAACATTAATATAAAAAAAAACTATAGTGGTAAAGAAAGATCTACAAATGAGCGTCATAGACTACACAAAAGCATATGACAAAGTAAAGCATGTGTGGACAAAATAATCAATGTGCTGGAGAAAATAAACCCTAACGGCAAGGATCTTAGAATCATCAAAAACACATGTTGGCAACAAAGAACAGCAGGCATAAGAATTAGCTACTAAAAAAGACAGTTTCGATATAGAAAACAAGGAGTCAGATAAAGCTGTGTTCTGTCGCCACATTTACTCTCACTTTACAGCAACAATATTATGAAATCAATGGTAGATTTAAAAAAAAAAGGAATTGAAGTCAACGGTCACAATATAAACAATTTCCGAAATGCGTGTGACACAATCTTAATAGCAAAGACGATGAGAAAAACACACACAAGAAATGTTAATCATAGTAGTGAGAAGAAGCAACAAGAAAGGTATAAATCTGAATAATAAGAAAACAGAATTAATGGTCACATTAAAAGAACAATCATCACCATCATGCAGTTTACAAATAAATAGGACAAATCTATACCAAATGCAGATCGTCAAATACTTGAGCACAATTGTAACATATGATGGAAGATGCATCATAGAAATGAAAATCTACGGATCAGACTGCACTCTCAAATGGGACAACTGTTTCAACGACACTGTGAACAGTCAACGGGAACTGTACATGCAAGGGAACGTTCTGCGGGTCAGACTGCACTCTCCAATCTCCGGACAACTGTTTGAACGAAACCTTGGAACAGTTAATCGGGGCTGCGTCTCGTATGTCGATGATTCCCACGTTAAGAAGAGTTTGCAGACTACATCAAACCCAAGCATATGGATACCTTAATGTGTTTATATGCTGGACATGGTTCATTTCTTGGTGTTTTTTTTTGTGAAGCCATGGCTCATATCTTTATGTGTTTCTGTGCTAGCCATGGCTCATATCTTGATGTGTTTCTGCGCTAGCCATGGCTCATATCTTGATGTGTTTCTGTGCTAGCCATGGCTCATATCTTGATGTGTTTCTCTGCTAGCCATGGCTAATATCTTAGCTTGTGTGTGTGTGTGATGGCCATGGCTCATATCTTGGTGTGTGTCATGATAGCCATATCTCATATCTTGGTGTGTCAGTGTTAATCATGTCTCATATCTTTATGTGTGTATGTGTTTAGTCATATCTCATATCTTAGTGTGTATATGTGTTAGTCATGTGTCATATCTTTGTGTGTGCATGTTTGGGTTAGTGATATCTTATATCTTTGTGTGCATGTTTATGTTAGTTATATCTCATATCTTTGTGTGTGCATGTCTGTGTATGTCACATCTCATATCCCTGTGTGTGCATGGCTATGTTAGTCACATCTCATATCTTTGTGTGTGCATGTCTATGTTGGTCACATCTCATATCTTTGTGTGCATGTCTATGTTAGGCATGTGTCATATATCTTGATGTGTGTCAGTGTTAGTCATGCCTCGTATCGCTGTGTGCATGTCTGTGTTGGTCACATCTCATATCTTTGTGTATGCATGTCTGTGTTAGTCACCTCTAGTGACTCGGGCAGATGGTGCTCGTAAACCTGGGAGGGCCGACCATCTAAGGGCAGAATCCCCCTACAGAAAGATCATCTGCTGCCTTGCAGGGAGATTGGGGACAATCAAAGGCTAAGGAATGCAAACCTGAATAAAATGATGGCTGAAATTTGATGCACTGGGCCACTGGCGCAGAACACAGTGCAGCGTTTTAACGGGTGTTCAGTCAGAGTGGATCTGGCAGACTCTAATTGTGTTGTTCTGTCTGTGGGGGCAATCAACACACTTAACCTGACAGCTGACTTCATGTGAGAGTCTGGAATCCTACTCTGATTGAGTCCTGATCGCAGAGAGAGAGAGAGAGAGAGAGAGAGAGAGAGAGAGAGAGAGAAATGAAAAGCAGATTGGCTCATGCCAAAATAGAATTTAAGAAAATAAAAAAACGTCTTATGGAACAAGTTTATATAAATAGAAGTGAGAAAGAGAGTTAATATGTTTTATATAGAGCCAATTCTGACCCATGGAAGTGAATCATGGACAGTAAACAAACAAATAAAATAGGATTTGAGGCCACAAAGATAGAATTTCTTATAAGGAAGTTGAAATTTCTATGGACAGCTAAAAAACATAAACGTGGAAATTATCAGTCCAACACAAAAAGGGAGTTTCTAAGAGACATTAGAAAGAACAATTCAATGTCTGTCGGGCACATCAAAAAGTCACATGAGAAAAAAAAAGTTGTGATACTTGGTTACACATGGCAAAATAGAGGGATTGAGAGATAGCGGACGTCAAAGCGGGAAGATAACTTGGTGTCATTGCACGGAAAACGGTCAACAACAGAATTGGTACGATCTACTGTGGATAGAAAATTGTGGAACTACACCAACCTGGTGGTCTTAATGGCACATGATGATATACCTACCTACCTACCTATCTACCTACCTACCTACCTACCTACATATCTACCTACATATCTACTTACCTACCTACCAGCCCGCCCGTCCGTCCCCCCGTCCGTCCGTCCGTCCGTCCGTCCGTCCGTCCGTCTGTCTGTCTGTCTGTCTGTCTCTCTGTCTGTCTGTCTGTCTGTCTGTCTGTCTGTCTGTCTGTCTATCTATCTATCTATCTATCTATCTATCTATCTGCCTGTCTGTATGTCTGTTTGTCTGTATGTCTGTCTATATGTCTGTCTGCCATTTATTGTTCTCTTCGGAAGATATAATAACGTCTTGATTGCATTGCTTGCAATATTTCAAGATTACAGTGACTCTATTTAGATGTTGAAGGTAGAATATATTTTACTGTTCAATACTGGACGGTTCGTAATTAATTAAAATAGAGACATTGTTGGATGTTAATGAATAACTTATGAAGAAAATATAAAAGAAATCTATTCTTTTCATCATCTACCGTTTTTATTTTGTATGATCGAGTGACGTCAACATAATATATCTCTTTTAAATGTAAACTTTAATTACTGAATAATCGTTAAAGTTCTCCAGAAATAAACGTTCTACATAATTTGATATTTGATTAAACAAATGCGAAATCAAAATTAAATCTATAAATATATCAAAACACCATTATAAATGTAACAAAAGTCCTTACATTGTAAGATCATTTTATCAGAAGTAATTTATTTTTTTGTAATAAAATCCAATAAGAAAAATTAAATGATCAAAATTATATTTTGTGCCGAAATGAAAAAAAACCATTTCCACCGTGTCCAATATAATTATCTGCCCCTTATATCTTGTATTACTTCATGTACAAGTTAATATATAATGGGAAGTGTTTCATTAAAATAAAATACCATGCACTTTTGCGAACTCTATACATTTAATTTACTAGAAATATTAGATGCTAACTAATAAAAAGACAGTTTTATTTATTCTTCAGATATTGAGACACAGTGGAGTTCATAAAGTCACGTTTATGACATGATTTTTGGGGTAATGTGGTCGGTATTACGCCCGTGCTGCTTTACTTTCCCAGAAAAAATCCGGTACCCATTTAAGGCTGGGTGAACCCGGAGCCGTCGGTTGGGATCGAACCCTACCCCTTGTCCGTAGTAGTCCAGTTCACTAACCACTGAGCTATCGCGGCTCCCACTAATTTTTAGGGAATTAGTAAAACCCAGGTGTCCTCGCCAGGGAACGAACCCCGGCTGTTGCCGTGGTAAGCCAACCGCCTATCGATTGCGCTAACCGGACACCCTTTAATTACTGGTATTAACTAAAAAAATGAATTCTGGGTAAAGTTAGTCTCTTCCTCTAATGAACAATATTCTTATATTTTGTCGAAGCTGGGATATCATCATGACAACCCTCATTGGATACTTGATAATTTCCTTTTAATATTTCCTTCACACCTAATTTATTATGATTTTATAGAGCGTTAAATTATAATCGTGTTAATTTAATTCAGAAACACGTTATTATAATTTTTCGAAGTTATTCGTAGTGCGATGAGGGTGGTTCAATGGATATATCTGTCGCTACTGACCAGGGGCGACAATTTTAATTTGCAGATGTGCTAATCTTTTCCTGGACTGACGAGCTACAACCGTCAAAAACAAGCTGTGAAAATTAAAAAAGAAAGTAAGGAGCAGAAAGGACATGTCAAGCCACGTGGTGTATATAGAATATGGTCTTTGTGGTCATGTCTTTTTTCGTTTCATGTTTGGGTAATGTGGTCAGTGTCTCGTCTTTACACAATGATCTTGTATCAATTTAAGGCTGGGTGAACCTAGAAGCCGTTGAATTGAATCAAACTCGACTTCTTGTCTTCAGTAGTCCAGTCTCTAATCTCTGCATTATTGCTGATCAAACAAACGATAATTCACAAACAGCAGAGGACAATTATCACCACTATTGTCCAACAAGGAAATAACTCTGGAGGCAAAACGAACACTTTACAATACAATCTTCATCCCAACGTTGTGCTACCAATGCCAGACCTGGACCCTAGATGCAAGAACAATAAGAAAAATATCCTCCACTGAGATTATTTGTGCTAGACAAATGACAGGAAACAGTCTGACAGATAAGACCAGAAATTAGGAACTAAGAAAAAAGCTAGGAATAGCCCCTGCCATAGAATATATAAAGAAATAACAGATAAAATGGTTTGGCCACTTGACAAGGCAGAAATATCAAAACACAACACAATGAGCCTTCAGCAAACGTTGTGAGAATACCAGACCCAATGGTCGACCACGAAAAAGATGGATGGATGGATGGAATATTAGAAGCATTAGGAAACATAACAGCAGCAGAGACGAACAGAAGAGCAAAAGACCGCAAATTATATCTCCCCTCGACGCTGAAAGGCAGATGAGGAAGGAAAGAAGAGGGAGAAGAAGTAACACAACCTATTGTCTTCAGTAGTGGAGACATAATAATACACGAGTATCATTATGTAGGGAAACTTCAGAAGGGATAGATCAGCGAATCATTTTAGGGGAAGGGGTATGTTTACAACAGTTTGACAAAAATAACAAATAATCAACAGGAACAAAAAAACAGAGAACAAGAGATGGTTCTAAGGCTTCATTCTAAACCACCGCAAATTACTATTCGTGCTGTTTCGTCCTAAAAATGTTTGTCTGCAATACAAATATTCAGCCCTACCCTATCCATAAGATACTTGTCTTAATAGGAAAATACAGATACACAAGTTATTCCCGAGCTGTGATCGTAACCCTATGCTATAGTCACGAGTACACCTGCGTGAAAGACATCACAAAACAAATTTTTTTTTATTTAGGCTGAGTTGGCCGTGTACTCTAGCGTTTGGTTTCTCGTGGCAAGGCGCTTTGCAGATGAGTACGGGTTCAATCCCGTTTCCAACCATTTATTGTTTTTTTTTCTTTGTTGATTATTTGTGACTTTTTGTCTGAGAGCTGTAAACATACATCTTCCTCTGAAATTATTCGCTGTCTTCAGTAGTCTGGTCTCTAATCTCTGTTCTATAGCTGGTTAAACACAATCTCTTGTCTTCGGTAGTCTGGTCTCTAATCTCTGTTCTATAGCTGATCAAACAAAACCTCTTCTCTTCAGTAGTCCAATCCCTAATCTATTTTCTATCGCTGTTGTAATATGTCCTCAATGTACTATCATGATACTCAATTATAGCTGGATATTATAATTCAGGGGTGTCCGGTTAGCGCAATCGATAGGCGGTTGGCTTACCACGGCAACAGCCGGGGTTCGTTCCCTGGCGAGGACACCTGGGTTTTACTAATTCCCTAAAAATTAGTGGGAGCCGCGATAGCTCAGTGGTTAGTGAACTGGACTACTACGGACAAGGGGTAGGGTTCGATCCCAACCGACGGCTCCGGGTTCACCCAGCCTTAAATGGGTACCGGATTTTTTCTGGGAAAGTAAAGCAGCACGGGCGTAATACCGACCACATTACCCCAAAAATCATGTGCTGAAGGTCTGTAAAATATAGGGTCACTAACACCATATTTCCCTATACGCCACTTGGCGTGACGGGGGGTACTTTACTTTTTACTATTATAATTCAGACTGGAGACTGGAGACATTGGAGACTGACGTCATGGGACGCACACAAATGGCAGCTTATTTATATTCGAGCCATGGACTAAGCAATGTTTACTTTGAACACCACGATATCTGTTATTGCAGCGAGTTGGCAGATTTTTTAAAATGTATTCAAGGGTTTGAACATAAATGTTTGTTTACAGTTCGTTAACCTTCGCTGTAGATAAAGTCTTTAATTCGATGACTTCATATGTGACCTTGGTAGCTAAGGACCTAACTTGTGCAAACGGATGGCATTGGCAAGGATCATTTTGAATCTATGAAGTGGGCTCATTTTGTGTTTAACTCAAAAGCATATGTGCTTTTTAACCAAAGATTTTTTTTTTTTTGGGGGGGGGGAGGGGGGGACTCAAGGAAGATATCCCCGATGGAAGAATAAATTGTACTATTAGTCCCATAAATGGTTCGCTTCCAGAGGTTTATGATGCAAACAAAGCAGTTTTGTCATTGCAAGTGAATAATGTCCACACCTATAATTGGTCAGGATTGTGTAGCAGCAGCAGCTTTATAGCGTACACAGAAAACATCATAGGATTGTGCTGTTCTGAAACAGCTATGCCATGCTAACCTAGAATTGCCTTTAATGGGATTACTGTGACCACAAACCAATCTCCATGTGTGTGCCACATATTTACACCCCAGGAAGAAATACTGAATATAACAACATCATATGCCGTCTGTGATATTAATGACCACAAACCAGGAGCCTCCAGTATGATTGATACAACTGTTGCACCAAGCACTTCATCAGCAGAGCCATATCTATGGAATGTTAATCTGACATTGTTCTTGAATGATGTCCAAGTTAATGAGACATCAGAATCGTGTGGCAGCAGCTGCTATAAGGGAGACTTGCCTTGCTATCCCAGAATTGCCTTAAATGGGATCAATGTAGTTGAAAACTTCTCCTCTTGTGTAAACTACACATTCACATCCAAGAGTGAATCAGTGAAGATCACAAAATCATATTCTCTCTGTGGTTTTACTAACTACAGGTCAGGTGGCTTCTATTGGATTGGAAATGATAACTTACCACCACTGTGTGTCTATATGTTTGGAATTGGAGTCATCAATGATGGCCTAACATCATCAAGTGCTACGACGATCATCATTTTCGTGAGGACGCGAACTTCCATGGTATATTGTGGATAGGCGGCAGGAACCATTGAAGGCTATGTCTGAAAAGTGTTCCTTCTTGCTGTTTCCTCATATTCCAAGTCCGGCTTGTTGCAGGAGCTACTGAGTTAAGTGCTCTGTGCACACCGTGAGCTGTGTGTCTCATCCGTTTTGATCCTGTTTCGATATCCCGCTTCTTTACGATGAATGATAATATCGTATGACAGGGAACAGTTGGCTGTGGTCACTTTCTGTGCGGTTTCGCCTTATGTCTTTTGGCGTGTGCTGAGACTGCTACGATGGGGACTACAGTTACCTTTCTTTGATTGGGAGATGTGTTAGTAATTCGGATTATTCCACTGGCACGGGCGGTTGAGCAATTATGGATTTTAATTCGTTTGCAGTGATACCGGGGCCTTCCATAACCAATAACCAATAACAATAACCAATCAATTATAGCACTCTAGTCAGAAAGCACTATCATGATACACCATTGTAGCAACGGAGTAAGAATGTACCGTCATGATACAAGATTGTAGTAATTTAATTAGGATGTACCGTCGTGATACAAGATTGTAGTAATTTAATTAGGATGTACCGTCGTGATACAAGATTGTAGTAATTTAATTAGGATGTACCGTCGTGATACAACATTGTAGTAATTTAATTAGGACGTACCGTCGTGATACAAGATTGTAGTAATTTAATTAGGATGTACCGTCGTGATACAAGATTGTAGTAATTTAATTAGGATGTACCGTCGTGATACAACATTGTAGTAATTTAATTAGGATGTACCGTCGTGATACAAGATTGTAGTAATTTAATTAGGATGTACCGTCGTGATACAAGATTGTAGTAATTTAATTAGGATGTACCGTCGTGATACAAGATTGTAGTAATTTAATTAGGATGTACCGTCATGATACAAGATTGTGGTAATTTAATTAGGATGTACCTTCATGATACAAGATTGTAGTAATTTAGTTAGGATGTACCGTCATGATACAACGTCGCAGTACAGTAGTCAGAAAGTATTCTGTTCGGACTATATTTGTAGTGATCTGACCTCCAGTGAATCTTGATGTCAAGGTCGTCGAGGCACTTACCTAGTCTTATTAAAAACATAATAATAAAGGCTCAAGGTGAGCGCACACAAAAACAAAAATCTCTTCACTTTTGCAAATACCTAAAACAATAGGATGCATGCCACTGTGTGGGCTAAATTTGAAAGTGAAAGGTAAAATTCTTAATGTAGTTACAATAATTAGCCAGTTACCCGGAGTTGTGGAGAATGTGTCGGGGTGGCCGCCAGTGCTGCGGAGTTCATGCACTGTGCTGAACTCTTTCCATTTGGTCAGGAAAATCATAGAAATGTTAGTTGACATTTCGCGAGCATAGAGATATGACAAGATGGAAAGTTGGTAAAATAGATGGTAATATATATATATATATATATATATATATATATATGTATATATATATATATATATATATATATATATATATATATATATATATACTTCCCTTGTAATAATAAAGAATTTCTTCTTTAAAGAATATATTTTATATTCAGACAGTGTCAAAAGGGCAGCATAAAACACACACATTTGACAACGCGTAGATAGAACATGAAAAATTCCCGTGTTGGCTATGGAATAAGCGCGTCATGTAGTGGGAGCAGAATTGTAGTGTTGGGTGAGGGACGGTTAATATATTTGTTAGTCTCATGTTGGCTTTATTGATGACATCACAGTCTGGCAAATAAAAATTATGCGGGTTCCAATAACAAAGTAATTGCAAAACGAAACAAATAAACTGTAATTGGGGATAACATCTTGAGTGGTAGGAAATATGTAGGATCCTTATTACAAAAACAACACGTCAACTATCTAATAACAAAAAATAATGTAAATATTTATAATACTCCTATGTTAATTCAGTCCTATTTTATAGATCTGGAACTTGGAGAATCGTCATTAATCCTTCATTAATGGATGCGCAGGATAAAAGGAGGGAAATGGCAGGACAAAATCACTAACATAGAATTATGGGAATGGCAGGACAAAATCACTAACGTAGAATTATGGAAAAATATCAGTCAAACACCAGGAGGCGAAGGCGCGCCTCCCAGCACCAGAGCTGGAAGTTGTCAGCGACCCACAGCTGATGGCTTGCGCCAGGATCGGTGAACCAAAACCATCTAGACCCTGCTCCACCTCTCCGTGGTGCCTCCAGTAACAGACTAACCTGTCTAGTCTGGCCAAGCGTGCAGGGATCGAAGAGGGAAGACAACCCGGTACTCAAAAATGTCGTGCTGAAGTCGGATGTGTTGGGCCGAAAGGCGCAAATATAACAGTTATACTGCAAACCACAACACAACACAGACACGTCCACTACGTCCTTGTAAGGGCGGATGATGAAGAGGAATATTCTAGTCTACCATGATACTCTAGAACACTTTAGTCATCGGGCGAACGCAACCAACCAACCAACCAACCAACCAACCAACCAACCAACCAACCAACCAACAAACCAACAACCAACCAACCAACCAACCAACCAACCAACCAAATACCAGTGGATATATGGATAGATAAACGACGATGGAAGGTAATTTATCAAGTCTCTCCATATCTCTCTCTGTTTTTACACTTGTTTATCAATATAATTGTTGGCTGTCTACCACGCACTTCTCTTAATTAAGTTGTTCGTGTTTTCTCAATGTTTCCATCTGTTTCTTCTTAACACTATTTTCCTAGCTGTCACAAAATACTTCTGTCGTACTCTCTTCATCAGTTGACCAAAGCAATGATGATTGCTTTTTTGGATGTTTGTATGAAACTATTTTTGTACATTAGTCTGTCTCAAAGTATTCTAATTGCCCTCTCAGTCGTCAATGATATTCTCAAAATTGTTTTGTAAAACCACTATTCTGTTCCCTCCAAACACTCGCTTAACAGTATCCGTATTCCAGCTTCCATTGTCATATCTATGCCTATGTAACAATACTACCTCTTTCTATTTTTATAGCTAGCCCTATGTAACAATAATACCTCTTTCTATTTTTGTAGCTAGCCCTATGTAACAATAATACCTCTTTCTATTTTTATAGCTAGCTCTATGTAACAATAATACCTCTTTCTATTTTCATATCTAGCCCCATGTAATAATAATACCTCTTTCTATTTTCATAACAGGTCCTGTGTAACATTAATACCTCTTTCTATGTTCATAACTATCCATATGTAACATTAATACCTTTTCCTTTACTTACTTTGCAAATTGTCGAAATGATTAAAATCTTTCAGTTTTTTTTTTCAATTTTCATTTTAAAAAAAGAAAGACAAAAATATCTTTGTTACCGGCGGATAAGAATTAAATTTGATCTTAAAATGTTCTTGTAATAAATGACAGAGATATTTTTAAAAACAGTTTTAGAAATATTTTGTGTCAAATTTATGAGATTATTTGTGTTAAATTTATGAGCTTATTTTGTGTTAAATTTATGCGCTTTATTGTGCTAAATTTATGAGCTTAGTTTGTGTTAAATTTATGAGTTTATTTTGTGTTAAATTTATGAGAATATTTTGAACGGAGGATGTGAACTCGAGTTGAGAAATTGGGTCTTCCGGATGTGTATAAATTCAGCAGCCCACGAGAGTTATCTTCTTATCAGCGAGCTCTATTCTCCACTGGCCGAGTCCTTGTCGAGTTTCACAAATCTCTCCATGCAGTGGCTCGTTATAATTGTACAGATCGTATCAACTGTGCTTTCCAAGATGTACATAAAAATCAGCCTCATAAATATTCAACGCCAGTTGAAGTTGTGTCTGATTCCACTCAGGAACAAGGTAAACCTAGAAATGGTAGGTTTTCACTTCATTTCCGGTGTGCTTTGATTATGTAAATTTAAGACATTAATATTAATGGTCTGTTTTATCTATATATACATATATAATTTAAAATGATAGTCAGTGTTACCTTATATTTGTTGGTCTAGAAGGAATTTAAAAAGTGTAGACTGGGAATAACTGGCAGAGTTAGAAGGTAGAAATAAAGAATAAATGTCACATTAATTGATTTAAATAGACTGATGCTTGACGCCAGTATATATGCTACTCGTGATGAGTACTCGTGAGATGTTCGATCATATCTAATGAGTCTATGCCTGCCAACATTGCTTCCCTTATAAGTGTTCTTTTCAGTGTCTCTCTAAGTCTATATCTTTTCCTGTATTCTGATGTTTTCCATTGAAGAGCCTGGTTTTGGAACTCTCTTGTTACATCTTCTCAACACATGTCCGACATATGTCCATCTTCTCAACACATGTCCGACATATGTCCATCTTCTCAGTACATGTCCGACATATGTCCATCTTCTCAACACATGTCCGACTTATGTCCATCTTCTCAACACATGTCCGACTTATGTCCATCTTCTCAACACATGTCCGACATATGTCCATCTTCTCAGTACATGTCCGACATATGTCCATCTTCTCAACACATGTCCGACTTATGTCCATCTTCTCAACACATGTCCGACTTATGTCCATCTTCTCAACACATGTCCGACATATGTCCATCTTCTCAACACATGTCCGACATATGTCCATCTTCTCAACACATGTCCGACATATGTCAATCTTCTCAACACATGTCCGACATATGTTCATCTTCTCAACACATGTCCGACATATGTCCATCTTCTCAACACATGTCCGACATATGTGCATCTTCTCAACACATGTCCGACATATGTACATCTTCTCAACACATGTCCGACATATGTCCATCCTCTCAACACATGTCCGACATATGTACATCTTCTCAACACATATCCGACATATGTCCATCTTCTCAACACATGTCCGACATATGTTCATCTTCTCAACACATGTCCGACTTATGTCCATCTTCTCAACACATGTCCGACATATGTCCATCTTCTCAACACATGTCCGACATATGTCCATCTTCTCAACACATGTCCGACATATGTTCATCTTCTCAACACATGTCCGACATTTGTTCATCTTCTCAACACATGTCCGACATATGTTCATCTTCTCAACACATGTCCGACTTATGTCCATCTTCTCAACACATGTCCGACATATGTCCATCTTCTCAACACATGTCCGACATACGTTCATCTTCTCAACACATGTCCGACATTTGTCCATCTTCTCAACACATGTCCGACATATGTCCATCTTCTCAACACATGTCCGACATATGTCCATCTTCTCAACACATGTCCGACATATGTCCATCTTCTCAACACATGTCCGACATATGTCCATCTTCTCAACACATGTCCGACATATGTTAATCTTCTCTTCCTAAGTGTAGATGAGATCGTTGGTTACGTGGCATCTCTCTTATCTCTATATTAGTCTTGAATTTATTCAATTGTACACAGAGTATTCGTCTTAGGCATTTTTCTTCAAAAGCGTTTAGTTTTCTCTCAATCTCTTTTGTTTGTTTTCCAGTTTTCACATGCGTAGGTAACAGTTGATAACACATTTAAGTTGAATATTTTAAGTTTAATTGTTTTGGTTAGTATTTTTTATTTCCATATTTTGTCCAGGTTTTTTAAAATAAATTAATATTTCGCAATTACTGATGTTTGACTGTTGATTGAAGCAATCGTTAAAGCGTTCGCTACGAATAATGAGACGACCCCCATCCTTTATTGTTAACGTAAGCTAGAGTTACGTCCCATTTTGTTTGGTGTTCTGTACTAAACCTATAACCAAACAAATCTATGACTAGACCAACAAAGAGTATTACACGGCATGTCCTTTAGCTAGACCAACAAAGAGTATTACACAGCATGTCCTTTAGCTAGACCAACAAAGAGTATTACACAGCATGTCCTTTAGCTAGACCAACAAAGAGTATTACACAGCATGTTCTTTAGCTAGACCAACAAAGAGTATTACACAGCATGTCCTTTAGCTAGACCAACAAAGAGTATTACACAGCATGTCCTTTAGCTAGACCAACAAAGAGTATTACACAGCATGTCCTTTAGCTAGACCAACAAAGAGTATTACACAGCATGTCCTTTAGCTAGACCAACAAAGAGTATTACACAGCATGTTCTTTAGCTAGACCAACAAAGAGTTATTACACAGCATGTCCTTAGCTAGACCAACAAAGAGTATTACACAGCATGTCCTTTAGCTAGACCAACAAAGAGTATTACACAACATGTCCTTTAGCTAGAGCAACAAAGAGTATTACACAGCATGTCCTTTTGTAAAATCCCCGTGGGAAAATAAAAAGAGCGAGACTAAAATATTCTTGGAGAATACAGATGGAAGCAGAGATGAAGATAATGTGGAAGACATGCAATGATCCTTAAAGAATGGCAAGAAACAGAAGGGCTTGGAAAGTGCTTGTTGAAGACCAATGCAATAATAAAAAAAAAGGAAAAAAATGGTATGGTGACAGCTTTACGTGGAAATGGGTGAAACAAAAGTCAACGTTTCGGCCAAGAGGCCTTCGGCTGGACGAACAACAAACACACAAAATATATATAAGGGTATATAATAACAAATCAAACTACATGGCGATAATATGCTAGACACTCAAGAGAGGAAAATAAAGACCTATGGCCTACTAGGAGCTGAAAGGAAGGAAACGAAGAAATATATAGAAATACTCATTAAATATTTTTGAAAATATAAATAAAGGATCGGTCAATAGGGAATATTTTCTGACAGTAGATAAGTGCCATTTTATGATCTCCGTTCATCGCACAGTGATTGATGTCATCAAGTTAATATCTACTCTCGCGGAACAGCTTGATAGTTCCGTATAGAAGAATATGATTATATTTAGGAATATTGAAAAAAACGGTAGTGTGCTTGAAGTCATGTGATAAAGGTAGCCGTCTTGGCTGATGGGTTGTGAAGGTTACTGGCAAGAATTGGCGAGGTTCAATTCCCAGATGTAGCGAATATCTTTTTTCGCTGGCGCGGCTTTGAGGTTTCTGAAAATAGTTACCTTAGGTTCTTTTAAATGGGAAATTGGGTAACCTGACGTAATACAGACGACTTCATCCATGAATTCTGCCGTTGATTAGTGAATATGATCATTCATATCATGTTTCCATACATCTAATATCGTGGACGGAAGTTTTTTTTATTACTGACATTTTAATTTTAGGTCAAACAAAGAGAGAGAGAGAGAGAGAGAGAGAGAGAGAGACACAGAGAGAGAGAGAGAGAGATAGAGAGATATATTGCTATAGTTGGTATGATAATAATAAACATTATTGAATAATAGTCTGTAAAATGCACAGTCAATACAAGAACATCCATTCATGAGTTGGGAAATTTGCCGTCATTAACAGTACGTGATAGTTTGCAAGAACTGCAAGGCAATTAGCAATGGGAAATATAAGATCAGTATTTTGTTGAAGAACAATGTGTCTAAATGTTTCAACTATAAAAGCCTGTTTAGATGTATGATTAAACCCAGAGAACTATTATTCAATAGATATGCTCAGAATCAACATCATAATAAAAACTCACACGCAGTGGACACTGAACGATTGGCGAGTATAATACAGAAAGTAGACAGCCTGGTCTAGAATACTAGCAATTCAGATATGCAGTATAAGCCATGCCTTAAACATTCCTGAGCGGATGATAACAACTACATTGAATTGGTATTGTTCTACATGATACTCCATGGTCTCTAAGTCATTTGTTAACTATGTTAAGATATAAGACAACAGATAAAAGGTACCAGAGAGCTTCAAATAATGTCATTGTAGAGACACATGCTGGATTATTAGAAAAATAAAATAATTAAAGAAGAGTGGTGATCACTTATAAATGTGAACAGGTGTGGTAATTCAATGACGAAGAATATGAAGCCGACAAAAAGAAATCATTACAAATGTAGAAAATAAAGGAATGTAGATCTTCTACAGGAAGAAATACAGAGAAATAATTGTGTATAAATGTTGCATCAAGTGTCTAATGTTCGAAACTAGTTAGTGAAATGAAAACCATCATAATTTATGGAAACGTTCAGATTCATTCAGAAATTAATACACAGCTTGTGCTTTCATTCTTAACTTGTACAAAAGACTAAAACGTCATAAAGGTATAGGATAAAGGTGAAAGTTCATTGCAAGTGACGTGTTCATGCGAGATATTTTTGGCTAAAGTTCACACTCTTTGACTGTACAAGACATTCTTGGAAACAAGCGGGAAGTAAAGTCACTACGTCACTGACGTATGTCAAAGGTGACGTGTCGTCTACATCGTAGTAGTGACTACATCAGAAATGACGTCACTATTGCTCCTTTTTAGTCGCTCAAAAAGGATTGACCTGCTCCACTTCAGGCAGCACTAAAATATCCACTTTCCCACAAATACACGTGTATTTATAACTATCTATTTTAACAATTAGGGAAGTGTGTCCTCTCACAAAAACGGGGTCATGTTTTTAGAGCGAAAACTGAAATAAAAATGGTATTTTTGAAATGAGCAATCCTATTTGGCAAATAATATAAAATGTTATTTGGATGCTTTTGTAGTTAAATTAAGCAGTAAAAGTAAAGATCCCCGTCACGCCAAGTGGCGTATAGAGAATATGGTGTAAGTGACCATCATTTTTATATACTTTCGGTACGTGATTTTTGGGGTAATGTGGTTGGTATTACGCCCATGTCGCTTTACTTCCCCCCCCCCAAAAAAAAAAAAAAAATCAGGTACCCATTTAAGGCTTAGTAAACCGGGAAGCCGTCGATCAGGATCAAATCCGACTTCATATCCTTTGTAGTCCAGTTCACTAACCACTGAGCTATCGCGACTCCCAAATTAAGCAGTATGGTACGACGAAAAAATGAAAATAGAACTAGATGAGATTTCTGGGGCATGTTAAAAGACGCAGCAGCCAACTTAAAGTAATCTTAGAATGGAAAATACAAGGCAAAAAGAGGCATAGACAGATCAAGACTGGCGTGAACAAATAATATCAAAAGATGGACAAGTCAGGCAATGACAACCTGTAGCATCAAAGTAAGAGACAGCGCGGAATGGCACTTCATGGTAGCCAACCTTCTATGCGAAGACTGCACTCAATGATGATGAAGATGCGACGATACATAGTAAAGGTTTCTTTCACGCCTTGTTAGGCATATAGGGAATATGGTGTTAGTGGCCATATTTTTCTATAAACCTGGCACATTTTTGGGTTGTGTGGTCGGTATCACGCTAGGCTGTCTTTATATCCATGAAAAATCTCAGGTACAAATTTTTAGTGGCTGGGTGAACCATGGGGCCTTGGCGGTCCGAAAAAAAATTCCGCCGCATTTGGGAATCGAACACGGACTCTTCTGATCAGAAAGCAAGCACACTAATCACTCAGCCACCGAGAGCACACTAACCACTCAGCCACAGAGAGCACACTGACCACTCAGCCACCCAACATAGCTTGAGAAAACTGTGGGCGACACAAAAGAAACAATTGAAGTTATAGTTCCCAACGACTAAGCAATAATCCACGACACATATCATAACTGTAAGAAATGTGATAAAAAGTGAACTTTGACAAATAAATGAATATTGTCAAAGCAAGATAAACTATCCAAATAGAGAGAGAGAGAGAGAGAGAGAGAGAGAGAGAGAGAGAGAGAGCAAGCAACTCAAAACAAGTAGAGGAATCTAAATATATAGTTTATATGACAATAAAAAAGCCACGGAACATAGACCCGAGAATGAGTAAAGACTAGTCGTTACTCTTAAGATCGCACAGGTGTCAAATTAGTCATGGCATTTTGATATCCGCTCCGCCGACCGTTCCAGCAATCATGTAATTATCATGCATACAGATTGTTTCTGTGGTGAATTGATTGAACATGTTGAGTTCTCTTCCACTGAGGATGCTGTCTCTGCCTTCACCATTGCTTGCACACCGTTGCACCACTCCTATGATGTGTACATTGTTTTGTACTTTGTCCACTTCCTGTGAGTCTTTCTCTAACAGTCATCGTGATGTTAGTTTTGTCTAGCGGCCCATGCAAGAGCAGCTCTCCTTTCAGCCATCTCATTGCCACGTACTCCCGCACGCCGATGACAAAATATCCACTTGTGAAATGAGACAGGCTAATTTGGCTGTGAAATGAGACAGGCTAATTTGGCTGTGAAATGAAACAAGCTAATTTGGCTGAGAAATGAGACAGGCTAATTTGGCTGTGAAATGAAACAAGCTAATTTGGCTGTGAAATAAGACAGGCTAATTTGGCTGTGAAATGAAACAAGCTAATTTGGCTGAGAAATGAGACAGGCTAATTTGGCTGTGAAATGAGACAGGCTAATTTGGCTGTGAAATGAGACAGGCTAATTTGGCTGTGAAATGAAACAAGCTAATTTGGCTGAGAAATGAGACAGGCTAATTTGGCTGTGAAATGAGACAGGCTAATTTGGCTGTGAAATGAGACAGGCTAATTTTGGCCGTGAAATAAAACAGGTTAATTTGGCTGTGAAATGAGACAGGCTAATTTGGCTGAGAAATGAGACAGGCTAATTTGGCTGTGAAATGAGACAGGTCAATTTGGCTGTGAAATGAGACAGGCTAATTTGGCTGTGAAATGAGACAGGCTAATGTGGCTGTGAAATGAGACAGGTCAATTTGGCTGTGAAATGAGACAGGCTAATATGGCTGTGAAATAAAACAGGTTAATTTGGCTGTGAAATGAGACAGGCTAATTTGGCTGTGAAATGAGACAGGCTAATATGGCTGTGAAATGAGACAGGTCAATTTGGCTGTGAAATGAGACAGGTTAATTTGGCTGTGAACTGAGACAAGTCATTGTGGTGCACCCACTCTTCTTGAAGCAACTATTTTTCAATCTAGTGAAACAAGCTCTGTGAGTCTGTCAACATGACCGCATATGATCAGGTTAAGGACAACGCCGTGATGTATACCAATCTATCCATCCACTTACCTCACTACTGGTTAACAAAGAAATAGCATTTGAAGCAAAACAGATCGCTCTTGTTGACGGAGCTACTGAGTTAAGTGCTCTGTGCACACCGTGAGCTGTGCGTTTCATCCGTTTCGATAGTGTATCGATATCCCGATTGCTTGCAATGAGTGATGATATCGTATGACGGGATTCAGATGGCTGTGTTCACTTTCTGTGCGGTTTCGCCTTATGTCTTTTGGCGTGTGCTGAGACTGCTATGATGGGGACTGCAGCTATCTTTCTTGTTTGGGAGATGAAATATTAATTCGGATGATTCCACTGGCATGGGCGGTTGTGCAATTATGGATTTTAATTCGTTTGCAGTGATACCGGGGCCTTCTATAACCATAACAATCTTAAACACAATCTTCATTCTAACTTTCTTCTACTTGTGTCAGTCATACAAGCCAAATCTCTGCACACTCAGCTAGATAAATACCACTGACGTCACTTGCATCAAACACAAGAGGTAGGCTAGCTCTAGACAAAACTAGCAGCGAAGATCTAAAAGAGGAGTTAAGATTAACCCTGCATTAAAATATATGCAAGAAACAACAAAATAAATAGTTTGTTAGCGAAACAAAGACAGAAACAGGTGATCTTAGACAATTTAGCTATCAACAATCGCAAAATTGTATCTTATAGAATATGTCATGATAGACCAACGGAATACCTAAAACGCACCAAATGCTATTAAAAAAAGTAAAGTACCCCCGTCACGCCAAGTGGCGTATAGGGAATATGGTGTTAGTGATCCTATATTTTACAGACCTTCAACACATGGTTTTTTGGAGTAATGTGGTCGGTATTACGCCCGTACTGCTTTACTTTCCCAGAAAAAAAAATCCGGTACCCATTTTAAGGCTGGGTGAACCCGAAAGCCGTCGGTTGGGATCGAACCCTACCCCTTGTCCTTTGTAGTCCAGTTTACTAACCACTAACCTTCGCGGCTCCCACCAAATGTTATTGATTTCAGTATAATAAACAAGAGACTGCAAACAGTTTCTCTTCACGGCTCGACTTCAAGGCAAATAACAAGAGCAACTGTCTTCTCTCTCTCCTTCATCTGCATCGTTTTCTTCATTTTCTTTCTTGCTATCTTTTATTCATCATGAGTTTCGCTTTCTTAATCTTTATTCTCTCCTTTTTCTTCACCATCATCTTCACTTTCTTCATATTCCTATTCTTTCTCTGCACCTCTTTCGTCCGTTTCTGTTATGCCGTCGTTAACTTCAACAAGTACTGGATAGTGGGCACATGTAACTGTCATTGGTCGGCACGTCTCGTATTTTGTTGAAAAGAAATAACGCAACATCTTTTCTTCACCCGATCCCTGTCAAGTTTAAAAAGTGGCATAATTCTGACCCACGCTGTGATCCTCTGCTACATCATTATGTGATTCACTGTTACATTAAGCTGTGATCGACTGCTACATTATTCCCTGATTCACTGCTACATTATTCCCTGATCCACTGCTACATTATTCAGTGATCCACTGCTACATCATTATGTGATTCACTGTTACATTAAGCTGTGATCGAATGCTACATTATTCCCTGATTCACTGCTACATTATTCCCTGATCCACTGCTACATTATTCAGTGATCCACTGCTACATTATTCCTCACCAGGGTGTCTTAGTTCTGTCTCCTTATCGTTTTCCCTCCCGTTCTCGCTACATAAATATTGTCCACTTCCCTAAGTATTTGAAATGTTGTTGTTGTTATGGACCCAAGCGACCTTTGAGCTTTTGCCCTTCGGCCAAGCATTTTAAATACCCAGCTCCACTTTCTGCTTGTTATATTTTGTGTATCATCTTTTTGTTACAACTTTTTGATAGTTATTGGTTTCAGATTGTTTGTATTAATTGTTATCTATTTTTATCATTCTTTGGATTGCAATCTTTGCTTGAGCCGTTCTTTACTCTCGCTGTATATATCTACTATCTGAGATTAACATGATTCACAAATAGTTAAATTTCTTATTTTTCTTCTTCTTTCCGTCTTCATTTGCCTTTCATGGAAGATATCATTTGTAGTTTTTTTTTTCACTCTTTTGTTGACCTTTGCTGCTGTTATGTTTTCTATAATTTCTAATATTCCATCAACTCATTTTCTCGTGGTCGGGCCTTGAGTCTGGTATTCTTTCAACGTTTATTAAAAATTCGTTGTGTTTTGGTCTTTCTGTCCTATCATGTGGCCAAACCATTTTATCTGTTACTTCTTTATGTGAATTTTTTTAGCCTTATTCTCGTTTCTTCATGTTTGATCTTATCTCTCAGGCTGTTTCCTTGTCATTCGTCTTACACATTTCATGTTGGCAGTGGTTATTTTTCTTATTGTTCTTGAGTCTAGGGTCCAAGTCTGTTCTGGTAGCACAAAGTTACTAATTTGAATTTATTGAACGGTATTAATACTGTCCTATTTACTGTCATTATGCATTTTATAATCAGAAGAATGACAGGAAATAGCTTAAGGGACAGAGTAAGAAACACCGACCTGAGGAAGAAACTCGAAATTGAACCAGCCATCGTATACATAAAGAAACAACAGATAAATTGGTTCGGCCACATAACAAGACAAAAAGAACTAACAATGACTCAAAGAGCCATAAACAAACGCTACGAAAACGCCAGATTAAGAGGAAGACCGAGAAAGAGATAGATAAAGGGAATACTAGAGTCACTAGGAGGAATAACATCAGAAGAGGCCAACAGAAGAGCAAAGAATCGCAGATTGTTTCTCCCCTCGACGCCAACGGCAGCAGAGGAAGGACAGAAGAAGAAGAAAATGCATTTTATGAAGCTCTTTTTTTCTTTTCTATAGCCATTACTCCTGTCAAGTATCTGTTTCAGGCTTATGTGAGCTATAAAGAAATATATCATTCTCGATGTTTTCTTCCGTGTTATTCTCCATTAATGAGATTTACGCCAGAGAACGGAAGCTACACACATGTTAAGTGAGTGATCCTTAAGTTTAGTGCTCTCGTGGCAGGTGTGTGCTTGAAAGAATAATACCAAGCCGTTGTAATTAAAAGATAAAGATAAATAAAGAAGCTTAACTCCTCGTTTTGGCAGATATCTATTCACGGATAATCCTCAAAGCTTTAGATTGAGACTGGTTTTTTAATGTCAAAATGAATATCTGATTTATTATTTTGCTCTTTCTTGTCGCTGCATATTTAATGTTCTCTGGAGATCGTTGATATCTTCCTGCTCATATCTTCTTTACCAGTTTAGTCTAGCTGTTAATTATTATTTTCTTGATCTTACGTTGACATCCGTTTGACTGTTGTGCTTTGTTTGGTTTAATGACTGTGAACAAATATAGATTTACAAGCTGTAATTTTTGAACGATCGTTGTTATATACAAATTCTGCATTAGTAAAAAAAAGTAAAGTACCCCCGTCACGCCAAGTGACGTATAGGGAAATATGGTGTTAGTGACCATATATTTTACAGACCTTCAGCACATGATTTTTGGGGTAATGTGGTCGGTATTACGCCCGTGCTGTTTACTTTACCAGAAAAAAAATCCGGTACCCATTTAAGGCTGGGTGAACCCGGAAGCCGTCGGTTGGGATCGAACCCTACCCCTTGTCCTTTGTAGTCCAGTTCACTAACCACTGAGCTATCGCGGCTCCCCAAATTCTGCATTGTGAGTTTGTATTTTCTTACTTTTGGTATCAATATTCTGCACTTGACCCCCCCCCCCCCCCTCCTCGACCCCCCCCCCCCAATTCTCCATCCACCGCCGGCACATACACACACACACACCATAGCACACACACAGTACGCACACAAAACATACACAGAACACTCACACGCACCACGACACATATACAGTATACACACAATACATATATATATACACACACACCACTACAATACATACACAGTACACACACACACACACACACCACAATATATACGCTGTACATACACACACACACCACAACAACATACACAGTACATATACACACACCACAAAAATACATACACATTATACTCACACACACTGCGACACACATGTTTTTCTGCTACCATTCACTAATCCCTCACTTAAAAACTCTGACGTACAATTATTGAATTCACATTCACAATTAATTCATTAGAGGCTATGTGGTCTAGAGGCACGACGCCGGCCTCTGGACAGGAAGAATCCGGGCTCAAAACTTACCACAGTCGGTGGTGATTTTTGTTTTCTAAAATAAGGAAACTTAACTCTGATTTCTTCGTGTAGAACTGAAATAAACAAAAGAATAGGTATGGCAAAAAGTAATTTTAATGCCATGAAAGATATTATAACATCAAAACAAATAACACCAGGGCTAAAACTAAGCATAGCAAAATGTTACATCTTCACAATACTCCTATATGGTGCAGAAACATGGACATTAGACAAGAAAACAAAAAAGAAAATTGAAGCCTTTGAAATGTGGATTTATAGAAGAATATGTAGAATTGGATAAGAAGAAAAGAAAACAAACGACGAAGTTTTAAAACAACTAAAAATGAAAAGAGAACTAATAAACACAATTAGAACAAGACAAATGAATTTTTTTGGGCCATGTTAAAAGCCACAACAGCCTAATAAAAGTAATTATTGGAAGGGAAAATTCAAGGTAAAAGAGGCAGAGGCAGACCAAGGCTAACATGGACGAGTAACTTCAAAAGATGGACAAGTCAGCCTATGACAATCTGCACCATCAAAGCAAGAGACAGAGTGGAATGGCGCTCCAAGGTAGCCAACCTTCGATGCGGAGACTGCACTTGATGATGATGATGATGAAATCATGATGCACTCTCCTTCTTTTTCTCCTCCTTATTTTTGTTTCTCCAACTGCACAATGAATGCCGAAAGAGGGGATCCATATCTTTTATTTTTCTGCTGGACTTTTCCGCCGTCACATTTCCTCATGTTTCTTGCAGTGTGTGTGTTTTTTTTTTTATATATTATTATTATTCGAGAACATTTTCTTTGTATATTGTGTTTCACAACACTTCTAGGCAGCTTGATATGTGTTTTGTTTTTTGTTAATTCTGTCTTGTCACGAAGTAAAACCATTGAACGTTTTGTTTTTACATATATTATAATGCAATGATGATCCGTAAATGTTTTATTAATTCCACACTACCAGTTTAGATTCCAGCCTTTAATGGGTATCGGATTTCTTTCTGGGAAAGTAAAGCGGCACGGGCGTAATACCGACCACATTACCCCAAAAATCACGTTCCGAAGGTCTGTAAAAATTTATGGTCACTAACACCATATTCCCTAAACGCCACTTGGTGCGACAGGGGTACTTTAGTTTTTTACCAATTTAGATTCTAAAGCTTGCTCCTAACACGCGCTTGTTGCATAAGAGAACTATACACAGCAGAAATGGAAATGGCGATCTTAGCATGGAAGACACGCTACGTGACCGACTCAAATGGGCTGATTAAAAAGACCACCGTGTGGCTATCGGAGCCCCCGCGGTGAGGGGGCAGACAAGAATACAGCCACTGTTATCTGTCACGCATTTCATGAGAGGCAGCTAGGGAATTTTGGAAAAGTCGCCTGTGTAGTCGAGTAGGATGTGCACGGTGCGATCTTGTCAAACGGAATTTATCGATGTATTTTGGAAAATGCTGTGAAAAGTGGTGGAGCGGATATGGGGAATTCCAAACTGTAATGAAACTGATGCCATGAATAGAACAGAATAGAATAGGGCTAGGTTATAAAGTGTAGATTTCTTCTTCTGCTTCTAACATTTAATTTTAACAGATTGCATTGCACTGTTTTTCACTGTATGAACCATCAATTTATTTACCATTCTGCAAGGCAGTAGATGTTTGCTGACAGAAGAGTTGTTTCTCATAGTAGAACAATCATTCCTACCTGGGTTTGGCGGTCTGACCACATGACCCCCCTATGAAAGGGGAGAGGGGGTGCGGACCACAGTTTGAGAACGCTATTTCAGAGTTAAAGAATTTTGACATCTAGATGCAGCCCATGTTTGCAATGATAATTGCATCATTTCCGGTGGACATTATATATACATATATGTATATATAAATATATATATATATATATATTTATATACATACATACACACACATATATATATACATATATATATATATATATATATATATATATATATATATATATATATATAGAGAGAGAGAGAGAGAGAGAGAGAGATAAGATAGTCTTTCTTGGAAAATGCGGTAATGATATGAAAACGTTCTGATCAGACGAGGAACGTTCCTTATTGACTATCTGTTGATACCTGCTGCTGAATCTCCATCTCTCCATCATCAAGTTTTTTTTTTTTTTTTTAATAAATTAGAATCTGATTTTAATGACAACTACTCTTTGACTTTCTCTGTCCTTCAAGAGATGCCTAGCGTCTGCCGCTGTCATTCCCAGATAGTCTGTGATTTCTTGCACTCACTTTTCTCACATCTTCATTTCTTTCCTTGACTATGCCTTCTTTAATTCGCTTCACTGCGTCATTATAACATTTTACATGACCAACAAATTTTACTTGCTTTGTTTTTTGTTCTTTCGTTTTTATGAAATTATAAATTTTATTGCAAAATCGACGCGCTTGTTTCTCTTATTTGTTCTGCTTCTGCGCATTCTTCTGTAACACTTGTATAGCATTCAAAGACGTTGTACAAATATTGTTCAACTGATTTTTCGATTGTCCATGTTTCACAGCCATAAACTGATAGGGAAAACAATGCAGGATCTTAAAAACCTACGTTTTTATTTTGTTATATCAATTCCTTTTCATATGATGTGCTGTTGTTTTAATCGATTCATATCTTCCTCGGTGTTCGGAAGTGAAAATAGCTCAGTGCTTAGTGAACTGGACTACAAAGGACAAGAGGTAGGGTTCGGTTCCAACCGACGGCTGCCGGTTCACCCAGCCTTTAATGGGTACCGGATTTTTTTCTGGGAAAGTAATCCGGCACGGGCGTAATACCAACCACTATACCCCAAAAATCATGTGCCGAAGGTCTGTAAAATTTATGGTCACTAACACCATATTTCCTAAACGCCACTTGGCGTGACGGGGGTACTTTACTTTTTTTCCCTCGATGTTCCGTTTTCTTCTTTTGATCTGTCTGATATTTTATGTTAGAAAATGTTATAACATTTCATTTCTATTTCATTTAATAAATAAAGGAAAGGTTTCAATGTTATAAAAAACTATTCCATTTAATAAGTAAAGGAAAGATTTCAATGTTATAATAAACTATTCCATTTAATAAATAATGGAAAGGTTTCAATGTTATAATAAACTATTCCATTTAATAAATAAAGGAAAGGTTTCAATGTTATAATAAACTATTCCATTTAATAAATAAAGGAAAGGTTTCAATGTTATAATAAACTATTCCATTTAATAAATAAAGGAAAGGTTTCAATGTTATAATAAACTATTCCATTTAATAAATAAAGGAAATGTTTCAATGTTATAATAAACTATTCCATTTAATAAATAAAGGAAATGTTTCAATGTTATAATAAACTGTTCCATTTAATAAATAAAGGAAAGGTTTCAATGTTATAATAAACTATTCCATTTAATAAATAAAGGAAAGGTTTAAATGTTATAATAAACTATTCCATTTAATAAATAAAGGAAAGGTTTCAATGTTATAATAAACTATTCCATTTAATAAATAAAGGAAATGTTTCCATCTAAGCCTGAAAGCGTAACGGAATATGGTGTTAGTTCCTGTACTTCATAACGATCAACGACACATATTATTGGTTATTTGTTCAGTATCACTCCAAGCAGCACGATCTTCCCAGAATACGATGTATCCATTTAAAGTTAAGTCAACATAGGAGCCGTAGATCGGAATCGAACCCAACTTCTTATTGTGGGTAGTCTAGTTCAGTAACCACTGAGCTACAGTTACAGTCACTACCCACGTTCGTTCAAAATTTCCTAAAATATTCTTATTTTTTACTTCCGTCTGTTTGATCAATATTCGCAAAAAAATGTAATTCAATTCATAAAAAAACAATGATTAAAATAAATCCCAATTTTGTTCAAATCTCCGGTGAAATAAATGAAAAAGATGCTAAAACGGTAATTGTCGACATCAGGCTTCCTATTTATAGAAATTACCGACATACATTGTAGTATTTCGTCACAGCAGACAAATGTCAGAACACCTATTTTGAAACACAAAATGTCACCTATCAAATATTATTAACTGTATGTTGTTTTATTAAAATATAGTATAGAAATATTATATTAGTATGTTGTTTATTAATATGTCTTGACCGTACGAAAATTTGAAACTGATTATCTCGTAACATGAACATTCGTTCAAATGTATTCTCCTGAACATTCGTGAACATTGAACATTCGTTCAAATGTATTCTCCTGGACTACCAGAAAAAATAAAACCAGTTATAACAGTACATACATAAACATGCAAAAATATTATGCCAGAAAAAAAAATGAAAATAAAAGAACAGATTTCTTCATTGATATATGTAGCCAGCCATGTCATATGGAAGTTAATCATGGACAATCGAGCAATAAAAAAGGAGTTGTAAGCCATAGAAGTGTGGTTACGCAGAATATTTTTGAGAGTATCACAGACAATTAATAAGAGTGGTTAAATTGCTTTAAAACAAGGACAAAAAAGGGAATATTTTAAAATCAACATCAGGAGGAAGGACACATCATTGTGTGACTATATTATGTGGAGGTAGCTATCATCATTGTGTGACTATGTTATGTGGAGGCAGTAAACATCATTGTGTGACTATGTTATGTGGAGGCAGTAAACATCATTGTGTGACTATGTTATGTGGAGGCAGTAAACATCATTGTGTGACTATGTTATGTGGAGACAGTAAACATCATTGCGTGACTATGTTATGAGGAGGTAGTAAACATCATTGTGTGACTATGTTATGTGGAGGCAGTAAACATCATTGTGTGACTATGTTATGAGGAGGTAGTAAACATCATTGTGTGACTATGTTTTGCGGAGTCAGTAAACATCATTGTGTGACTTTGTTATGTGGAGGCAGTAAACATCATTGTGTGACTATGTTATATGCAGATAGTAAACATCATTGTGTGACTATGTTATGTGGAGGCAGTAAACATCATTGTGTGACTATGTTATGTGAAGGCAGTAAACATCATTGTGTGACTATGTTATGTGAAGGCAGTAAACATCATTGTGTGACTATGTTATGTGGAGGCAGTAAACATCATTGTGTGACTATGTTATGTGGAGAGAGTAAACATCATTGTGTGATTATGTTATGTGGAGGCAGTAAACATCATTGTGTGACTATGTTATGAGGAGGTAGTAAACATCATTGTGTGACTATGTTATGAGGAGGTAGTAAACATCATTGTGCGACTATGTTATGTGGAGAGAGTAAACATCATTGTGTGATTATGTTATGTGGAGACAGTAAACATCATTGTGTGCCTATGTGATGAGGAGGTAGTAAACATCATTGTGTGACTATGTTATGAGGAGGTAGTAAACATCATTGTGTGACAATGTTATGTGGAGGTAGCAAACATCATTGTGTGACCATGTTATGAGGAGGTAGTAAACATCATTGTGTGACTATGTTATGTGGAGGTAGAAAACATCATTGTGTGACTATGTTATGTGGAGGTAGTAAACATCATTGCTTGACTATGTTATGTGGAGGTAGAAAACATCATTGTGTGACTATGTTATGTGGAGGTAGAAAACATCATTGCTTGACTATGGTATGTGGAGGTAGAAAACATCATTGTGTGACTATGTTATGTGGAGGTAGAAAACATCATTGTGTGACTATGTTATGTGGAGGTAGAAAACATCATTGTGCGACAATGTTATGTGGAGGTAGAAAACATCATTGCTTGGCTATGTTATGTGGAGGTAGAAAACATCATTGCTTGTCTATGTTATGTGGAAGTAGAAAATATCATTACTTGACTATGTTATGTGGAGATAGAAAACATCATTGCTTGACTATGTTATGTGGAGGTATTAAACATCATTGTGTGACTATGTTATGAGGAGGTAGAAAACATCATTGTGTGACTATGTTATGTGGATGTAGCAAACATCATTGTGTGACTATGTTATGTGTAGGTAGCAAACATAATTGTGTTACTATGTTTTGTGGAGGTAGCAAAATGTTCTGAGGAGGTAGTAAACATCATTGTGTTACTATGTTTTGTGGAGGTAGCAAAATGTTATGAGGAAGTAGTAAACATCATTGTGTGACCATGTTATGTGGAGGTAGCAAAATGTTATGAGGAGGTAGTAAACATCATTTGTTACTATGTTTTGTGGAGGTAGCAAAATGTTATGAGGAGGTAGTAAACATCATTGTGTTACTATGTTATGTGGAGGTTGCAAAATGTTATGAGGAGGAAGTAAACATCATTGTGTGACCATGTTATGAGGAGGTAGTAAACATCATTGTGTGACTATGTTATGAGGAGTTAGTAAACATCGTTGTGTTACTATGTTATGTGGAGGTAGCAAAATGTTATGAGGAGGTAGTAAACATCATTGTGTGACTATGTTATGTGGAGGTAGCAAGAATCATTTTGTGACTATGTTATGAGGAGGCAGCAAACATCATTGTTTGACTATTTTATAAGGAGGTAGCAACAATCATTTTGTGACTATGTTATGAGGATGTAGCAATAATCATTGCGTGACTATGTTATGAGGAGGTAGCAAACATCATTGTGTGACTATGTTATGTGGAGGTAGCAACAATCATTGCGTGACTATGTTATGAGGAGGTAGCAACAATCATTGCGTGACTATGTTATGAGGAGGTAGTAACAATCATTGCGTGACTATGTTATGAGGAGGTAGCAACAATCATTGCGTGACTATGTTATGAGGAAGTAGCAACAATCATTGCGTGACTATGTTATGAGGAAGTAGTAACAATCATTGCGTGACTATGTTATGAGGAGGTAGCAAACATCATTGTGTGACTATGTTATGAGGAGGTAGCAAACATCATTGCGTGACTATGTTATGAGGAGGTAGCAAACATCATTGTGTGACTATGTTATGAGGAGGCAACAAACATCATTTTGTGACTATGTTATGAGGAGGCAGCAAACATCATTGTGTGACTATATTATGTGGATGTCGCAAACATCATTGTGTGACTATATTATGAGGAGGTAGCAAACATCATTGTGTGACTATATTATGAGGAGGTAGCAAACATCATTGTGTGACTATATTATGAGGAGGTAGCAAACATCATTGTGTGACCATGTTATGAGGAGGTAGAAAGCATCATTGTGTGACTATGTTATGAGGAGGTAGCAAACATTATTTTGTGACTATGTTATGAGGAGGCAGCAAAAATCATTGTGTGACTATGTTATGAGGAGAAAGGAAACATCAGTGTGACCATATGTGGAGGGAACAAGCTAAATATATTGTGACAAGTGGGACAAGTGGGACAATCAAGTGAAGAAGAGACAGTGGAACTGAAAAGCAGAAGATCACAGTTAGTTGAAGAGAATGGTTTTGCAGAAGTCAGTATAATTGACAAAAATAAAAGTACAATTTTATTGAGCAACTTTTCAATAGGGAAGCAGAACAAGACATAAACCTTTCGGTTTGTGGCTTGAACGCTATTTATCTTGTTCTAGTTTTTCTACTAGTTTAGCTGTCCAATAGAGACTGACTTAACAGTGGGGTTGGCAATTTTTATTTTAAATTTATATGGCTGTGATTTGATTTGTAATCTTGAAAAATATCTTATGCAACAAATCTATGTCAATAAAAATGAGAAATAGAATTTATCGGTGCTATATAGAACCAATTCTGACCTATGGAAGCGAATCATGGACAGTAGACAAACAAATGAAAAGCCGATTAGAGGCCATATAGATGGGATTTCTCACAAGAATTTTGAAAGTTCCCTGGACAGCTAAAAAGACTAATTAAGAAGTTCTCAAACGAGGCCAAAACAAAAAGGGAGCTCTTAAAAAACATCAGAAAGAAGTAATCAACATTTTTTGGGCACATCATGAGAAGAGGAAAGTTGGAATACTTGGTTACAACTGGCAAAATAAAAGGAAAGAGAGACCGTGGCCGACAAAGAGAGAAAATACTGGATAGCTTGGTGTCATGGCGTGGAAAACAGTCAACAACAGAACTGACACAATGCACTGTAGATAGAAGATTGTGGAGGGACATGATCGCCTACGCCAACCGGTATGGCACATGATGATGATGTCTGTGAAACATGGAGAACAACAAAAATGATAATCATTAAGATACAGACTTTCATTATTGGATGCTCACGCAAAATGAAAGGATGGGGGAATGACAGGATAAAATCATTAACATAGAATTATGGAAATGTACCAGTCAACTATCAGTGGATAAATAGATACAGCGAAGACGATGGCGCTGGATAAGACACACATCGCGGAAGCCAACTGAGAGTATTACACAACAGGCCCTTTTTTGGAATCCCCAAATTAGAGGGGGGGGGGGGAAGGGTTGAGGGGGGGTGGGGTGATTGTGTGGCTTCGGGGTGGAAGAGACGCAAGGTTGGAGAATAAAGTTCGCAAATGTAGCCTATATAAGTTCGCATATAAAGCCTATATAAGTTCGCATATAAAGCCTATATAAGTTGGCATATAAAGCCTATATAAGTTCGCATATAAAGCCTATATAAGTTCGCATATAAAGCCTATATAAGTTCGCATATAAAGCCTATATCAGTTCGCATATAAAGCCTAAATAAGTTCGCATATATAGCCTATATAAGTTCGCATATAAAGCCTATATAAGTTCGCATATATAGCCTATATAAGTTCGCATATATAGCCTATATAAGTTCGCATATAAAGCCTATATAAGTTCGCATATATAGCCTAAATAAGTTCGCATATATAGCCTATATAAGTTCGCATATATAGCCTATATAAGTTCGCATATAAAGCCTATATAAGTTCGCATATATAGCCTATATAAGTTCGCATATATAGCCTATATAAGTTCGCATTTAAAGCCTATATAAGTTCGCATATAAAGCCTTAGTTGACACGTGGAGCGCGGAACATTTTTTATTTTGTATTCACTAGAAAAATAAAAAAATAAACTTGCCTAGCCTAGTCTGACTGGAAGTCGGTCAGTCCTGATTTAATAAACAACAATGGCTTACATTTATCAGGACACATGCTCTCCGTAAAGGACAGATTTAAATACGTGCATTGATAATACTAAATAACAGGATCAATGAATGGAAAGTAGAGAGGGGGAAAACCAAGAGAAAAATAGTGAACGGCTTATTTAAATGCATAATAAAAGAGCACTGACTGAAATTCTTACATGCTTGAAGGACCGGTAGATGTGCAGAGAAATTAACACCTTCGTCAACCGGCATTGCACCACATGATATTTATAAATATGTGCATATAGTAGTAGCCTCCGTTAGTTATAGTTGACTATGGATTTTGCAGCATCCCTAGCAAATGTTTTTTAAATATTTTTTTCGCCATGTATTCTATTTTTCTAAGGATCTCGTTCTTGTTTGAGTTGGAGCTTTAGATCGTGATTCCAACGATTGCGGTCTGCAGCTATTTCTTGCCAGGCTGCAGAGTTTATATTCAGTCTTCATGTTACGTTTACGCACGTCTATGAATCGGTATTTTGGGCGCCCCCAAGTTCTTTTGCCATCTGCTAGTTGTCCATAAAGTATATCTTTTAGTGTGGGGCCTTCTTTCATAAAGTGTAAATGACCAAGCCAGCGAAACCTGCGTTGTTTGAGCAGCTTGTAGATATTTGGGAGGCATCTACAAATGAGGACCTCTAAGTTTGTCACTTTCTTCTTCCACGTGATACCAAGAACACGGTGCACATCACATATGGAATGCATTTAGCCTTCTCTCATGCTTTGCATAGGTTGTTCATGATTTGCTGCTAGACAAAAGGATACTAATAATGAAGGCATTGTAAACTGTGGCCTTTGTTTTAGTTGCCAGTTTGCTGTTTTGCCAAACAAGCATAAAAAGACGGGCGAAGGTTGTAGAAGCTTTTCCAATGCGGGTGTCAATTTCTGTGCCTAAAGATAGTTTGTCGTTGCTGATAGATCCCAGGTAGCTATACTGCTACACAGCATCATGTTTGTCGTTGATGATAGATCCCAGGTAGCTATACTGCTACACAACATCAAGTTTGTCGTTGCTGATAGACCCCAGGTAGCTATACTGCTACACAGCATCATGTTTGTCGTTGATGATAGATACCAGGTAGCTATACTGCTACACAGCATCATGTTTGTCGTTGATGATAGACACCAGGTAGCTATACTGCTACACAGCATCATGTTTGTCGTTGATGATAGATACCAGGTAGCTATACTGCTACACAGCATCATGTTTGTCGTTGATGATAGACACCAGGTAGCTATACTGCTACACAGCATCATGTTTGTCGTTGATGATAGATACCAGGTAGCTATACTGCTACACAGCATCATGTTTGTCGTTGATGATAGATACCAGGTAGCTATACTGCTACACAGCATCATGTTTGTCGTTGATGATAGACACCAGGTAGCTATACTGCTACACAGCATCATGTTTGTCGTTGATGATAGATACCAGGTAGCTATACTGCTGCACGACATCATGTTTGTCGTTGATGATAGATCCCAGGTAGCTATACTGCTACACAGCATCATGTTTGTCGTTGATGATAGATAACAGGTAGCTATACTGCTACACAGCATCATGTTTGTCGTTGATCATAGATACCAGGTAGCTATACTGCTGCACGACATTATGTTTGTCGTTGATGATAGATCCCAGGTAGCTATACTGCTACACAGCATCATGTTTGTCGTTGATCATAGATCCCAGGTAGTTATACTGCTGCACGACATTATGTTTGTCGTTGATGATAGATCCCAGGTAGCTATACTGCTGCACGACATCATGTTTGTCGTTGATCATAGATCCCAGGTAGTTATACTGCTGCACGACATCATGTTTGTCGTTGATGATAGATCCCAGGTAGCTATACTGCTGCACGACATCATGTTTGTCGTTGATCATAGATACCAGGTAGCTATACTGCTACACAGCATCATGTTTGTCGTTGATGATAGATCCCAGGTAGCTATACTGCTACACAGCATCATGTTTGTCGTTGATCATAGATCCCAGGTAGTTATACTGCTGCACGACATCATGTTTGTCGTTGATCATAGATCCCAGGTAGTTATACTGCTGCACGACATCATGTTTGTCGTTGATCATAGATACCAGGTAGCTATACTGCTGCACGACATCATGTTTGTCATTGTCGTTAAATATGGCGGTTGATGCTTCGACGTTCTGACCGAGTATATTAGTTTTGTGAACACTTTTTGTAAATTCAAATTCTCTGCAGGCATATGAAAAACTATGTATTTGGATTTCTTTACTTTGTGTGACAAGTGCAGCGTTGTCAGGAAATAACAAATCTTTTATAGCGATATATGTGCTCCAGCCATATTTGGGATCTTCTTAGCTGTTCTATTGCAACATGTTTACTCAAATGCGAACGAAGGATTCTATCTTCATACCAGATCTGACGGTCGGTTGTTCAGTCTTGCAAGACTGTGTGTGCATGTAATATGTACAATTGTTGTTGAGGGGAAGGATTGTTAAGAGAAAACGGCTAAGAAATTATCGCTGGCATTAGTGTCACCGAATAAGAAATGACCGGGACATTACTGAAGGCGGTTTTCTTCTCCGTACATCGACGTAAACCTTTGAATGATGTATTTTGAAAGCCACACCAACCGAAGACTTCACCAATTGAAAGGTTATTTGAATACTCAACACGAACACTTCCTCTTTTTTTTTTACTTGGAGCCGTTTTCTTTATTTCTTTATTTCTTTCTCTTACGTTCGTTTCTATAATTCATAATACACATAATGTTACTGTCAAATACTTTAGAATTTACAATCATTCCATTCTCTTCTCTCATCTCCCTTACCCTTCTATATATTCATTTTTTTACCGTTAATCTATTTATTTCTTTCGGTACGTTCCCATCGAACGCACCATCCTATTTTATCTATCGTTGTCTATCTATCTATCTACTTGGCCGTTATCCTACTTTGATACGTTCCCATCGAACGCACCGTGTTCATCTGCTACTCTCTAACGATTTCATTCTGTCTCTATCTAAGCACATCTACTCCTTTCAACGGTTCATCTCCAGGTGTTGCTCTCACTTCAAGTACGTCCTCTCTCTTCGACGGTCCGGCTCCAAGTGACTAGTCTTCCTTGGTCCCTTTGCAACCGTAACTCCCTGTCACGTCATGGCCCTTTCTTTACGTCATCTTCGTTTCTGTATATGTATGTGCTTAATTTATATTTCCCCATTCTTCATCTCTTGGTGTGTACTTCCCTTCACACCATTCCCCGCTATTATATACCATTAGCCGTATTTTCTCTGCTATACAATACGCCCTCCCTGTGCTTAGTCGTTGTCACATTCAAACGACTATTCTCATCTCCCATTCTTTGGGCTCCCCTAAATTACCATTCTCCCAATATTATTTCAACTCATTCTGTTTTGGCTCTCTCTTCCATACAATTTTTTTTTCTAAATCTTATTCAACTATAACGTTCATTCAACTAAGAACTCTTAACTTAATAAGTCGTAATTAACCCTTCCGTCCCTTCAATTAATAACTCTTAAATTAATAACTTTGAAATTGATAATTCTTAACTAACCATTCCGTACATTTAATTAATAACTGTTCCTTTCCATGCTTAACCACCCTCTTGCATTGCTTCCGCATTATCTCCTCCTCTACCTCCACTCACCAACAAACTCTTCATTACCCATTCAGGGTTTTGTTCTCCGTAGTATTTCCAACTCTTCATTACCCATTCAGGGTTTTGTTCTCCGTACATTGCATTCCGCAATATTTCCAACTCTTCATTACCCATTCCGGGTTTTATTTTCCGTACATTGCATTCCGCAATATCTCCTCCTCTACCTCCACTCACACTCCAACTCTTCATTACCCATTCCGGGTTTTCTTTTTCGTACATTGCATTCCGCAATATCTCCTCCACTACCTCCAATCACACTCCAACTCTTCATTACCCATTCCGGGTTTTCTTCTCCGTAGTATTTCCAACTCTTCATTACCCATTCCGGGTTTTCTTCTCCGTAGTATTTCCAACTCTTCATTACCCATTCCGGGTTTTCTTTTCCGTACATTGCATTCCGCAATATTTCCAACTCTTCATTACCCATTCCGGGTTATCTTCTCCGTATATTTCCTTTGTGCTCGACCTGTTTGTGCTTCTTTCCCTTGTGCATCCTCCTGTTCTGACCAAAGGGTCTCATCTTTTCTTATATTTCTCCCATTCTTCATCTCTTGGTGTATACTTCCCTTCACACCATTCCCCGCTATTATATACCATTAGCCGTACTTTCTCTGCTATGCAATACGCCCTCACTGTGCTTAGTCGTTGTCACATTCAAACGACTATTCTCATCTCCCATTCTTCATCTCTTGGTGTGTACCTCCCTTCACACCATTCCCCGCTATTATATACCATTAGCCATATACCATTTCTCTGCTATAATTACTAGATATTGAATTGCAATATATATTTAAAGTCGTCTGACATTGGAAAGAGTAGACTACTATGTATATCTTGGTCGTAATGCAGGTCAAGAAGGTGGAAGGAAGAAAGAGATCAGAAGCAGCAAATTGTAAAAAAAACCTATACAAAATATGGAAATCAAAAATGCTAACTAATCAAGAAAACTAAAGTTAGATTATACAACTCAAATATATTATCAACCCTTATCTATGCATGTGAAAGCTGGAAAACGAAAAAAAAAGATATTGAGAGAAAACGAAATGTTTTGAAGACAAATGCCAAAGAAAAATACTCTGTGTACAATGGAATGAATTCTAGACTAATATAGAGGTAAAAGTAATAGCCATGCAATCAACGATCTCATCTACAATTAGGAAGAGAAGATGAGCATATGCGGGATATGTGTTGAGGAGAGAAAACAAACGAAATTCAAAACAGTCTCTTTAATGGGAATCATCAGGATGCAGGAAAAGAGGAAGACGTAAAGAGACATTAAAAAGAACAATTATTAGGGAAGCAAACTTGGCAGGTAGTAAGGTGACCATATTTTTAAAACCCTAATCCGGGACGGATTAATTTGACTTAAATTTTCCATCCATAAAATGAAATTTCTCCCGCCTTGTTCAAGTGAATAATACATATATTGTAAAACTAATTAAAACTCCTCACAATATAGGCTTACAAAACGTTATCAGGAGATAAGGAAAAAAAAAACATTTGTGATAACTTAAATGGAAGGTGAAGCAGAGTTGCTGTAATTTTCTGATCAGTATTTCAGTTTCAGTCTACAAGATTTAAAACTTGCAGCGCATTTTACTGTTACTATTTCGCCAAATGGACAACCAGTTCAACTTTTTCAATATTTTCTACACAACAACGGAATAATGTCTATTTTTATGTCGAAGAGACGTTTACCATATTGGCAAAATTGGCAATTTACAAATATTTACAGACACCGTTTGTCTGGACGGGCATTCTGGGTTGTTTTGTGAGGTGTGTAGTGGGTGTAGCAAAGGTTGCAACATCATCATCGGTACGTGTCACGGCAACTGTTCACATAGGATCTATGGACACGACTGCTACAGGTCTTGTCTCAGTGTCTGTCCTTTATGTGAGAAAAAATCCGTAAAATGCCTACAATGTAAACATCATGGCTATACCTGTAATGACACTTGTCCCGATGGTAATTTTGGGCTACAGTGCGAACAGACGTGTTCTGATGGCTGTGACATCATATGTGACCCGGAAAGTGCAGACTGTACGTGCAAGGAAACGGACTACGGGTCAGACTGCACTCTCAAATGTCCGGACAACTGTTTCAGCGACACCTGTGAACAGTCAACAGGGAACTGTACATGCAAGGGAACGTTCTACGGGTCAGACCGCACTCTCAAATCTCCGGACAACTGTTTGAACGGAACTTGTGAACAGTTAACTGGGGCCTGCGTCTCGCATGTCGATGATTCCCACGTTAAGAAGAGTCTGCCGACTACAACAAACCCAAGCATATCAGCTTTCGTGATCGCTGCTCTTCTACCTCATCTTCTGCTTCTCTTGAATGGACCATGGCTCAATTCTCAGTGTATATCCGTGCTAGTCGTAGCTCATATCTTAGTGGGTGTTTGCGATAGCCATGGCTGATATCTTAGTGGGTGTATGTGCTGGCCATGGCTCATATCTTAGTGTATGTCTGAGCTGCCATGATTCATATCTTAGTGTGTGTCTGTGCTGGCCATGGTTCATATCTTAGTGTATGTCTGAGCTGCCATGATTCATATCTTAGTGTGTGTCTGTGCTGGCCATGGTTCATATCTTAGTGTATATCCGCGCTAGCCATGGCTCATATCTTAGTGGGTGTCTGTGCTGGCCAGGGTTCATATCTTAGTGTATTTCCGTGCTAGACATGGCTCATATCTTAGTGGGTGTTTGCGATAGCCATGGCTGATATCTTAGTGGGTGTATGTGCTGACCATGGCTCATAACTTAGTGTGTGTCTGAGCTGGCCATGATTCATATCTTAGTGTGTGTCTGTACTGGCCATGGTTCATATTTAGTGTATATCCGTGCTAGCCATGGCTCATATCTTAGTGGGTGTCTGTGCTGGCCAGGGTTCATATCTTAGTGTATTTCCGTGCTAGCCATGGCTCATATCTTAATGTGTTTCTGTGCTAGACATGGTTCATATCTAGGTGTGTTTCCGTGAAGCCATGGCTCATATCTTAATGTGTGTCTGTGCTAGCCATGGCTCATGATCTTAGTGTGTTTCTCTGCTAGCCATGGCTCATATCTTAGTTTGTGTGTGTGTCTACTAGCCATGGCTCATATCTTGGTGTGTGTCATATTAGTCATATCTCATATCTTGGTGTGTGTCCATGATAATCATGTCTCATATCTTGATGTGTGTCTGTGTTTAGTCATATCTCGTATCTTAGTGTGTATCTGTGTTAGTCATGTGTCATATCTTTGTGTGTGCATGTCTGTGTTAGTGATATCTCATATCTTTGTGTGCATGTTTATGTTAGTCACATCTCATATCCTTGTGTGTGCATGGCTATGTTAGTCACATCTCATATCTTTGTGTGTGCATGTCAATGTTAGTCATATCTCATATCTTTGTGTGCATGTCTATGTTAGGCATATGTCATATCTTTGTGTGTGCATGTCTATGTTAGGCATGTGTCATATCTTTGTGTGTGCACGTCTATGTTAAGCATGTGTCATATCCTTGTGTGTGCATGTCTATGTTAGGCATGTGTCATATCTTTGTGTGTGCATGTCTATGTTAGTCACGTATCATATCTTTGTGTGCATGTATATGTTAGTCACATCTTATATCGTTGTGTGCATGTCTCCGTCAGTCATATCTCATATCTTTGTGTGTGCATGTCTATGTTAGTCACTTCTCATATCTTTGTGTGTGCATGTCTATGTTAGTCACATCTCATATCCTTTTGTGCATGTCTACGTTAGTCACATCTCATATCCTTTTGTGCATGTCTATGTTAGTCATATCTCATATCTTTGTATGCATGTCTATGTTAGTCATGTCTCATATATGTGTGTGTTTGTGTTTGGTTATATCTCATATCGTTGTGTGTGCATGTCTGTGTTGGTTACATCTCCTGTCTTTGTGAGTGCATGTTTATGTTGGTCATGTTCATGTATTTGTGTGTGCATGGCTGTGTTTGGTCATATCTCATGTCTTAGTGCGTGTATCTGTGTTGGTCATATTTCATATTTTAGAGTGTGTCTGTGCTGGTCACATCTCATATCTTAGTGTGTGTGTGTGTGTGTGTATGTCTGTGTTGGGCATATATCATATCTTGATGTGTGTCAGTGTCGGTCATGCCTCATATCGTTGTGTGCATGACTGTGTTAGTCACATCTCATGTCTTTGTGTGTGCGTGTCTGTGTTGGTCACCTCGGGTGACTCGGGCGGGTGGTGCTCGTGGACCTGAGAGGGCCGACCTTCTGGGGCAGAAAAGACAATCTGCTGCCTTGCAGGAAGATTGGGGGCAATCAACGGCTATGGCAGGCAGGCCTGAACAGAATGCTGGCTGAAATCGGATGCACTGGGCCACTGGCGCAGAACACAGTGCAACGTTTAACAGGTATTCAGTCACAGTGGATCTAAAAGACTCTAATGATGATGTTCTGTCTGTGGGGTCGATCAATTCACTTAAACAGGCAGCTGTCTTCATGTGAGAGTCTGGAATCCTACCCTGATTGAGTCCTGATCGCAGAGAGAGAGAGAGCGAGAGAGAGAGAGAGAGAGAGATGTGCAATACCGGTTGGCGCAGGCGATCATGTGCTTCCACAATCTTCTATCTACAGTGCATCGTATCAGTTCTGTTATTGACTGTTTTTCATGCCATGACACCAAGCTATCCAGCAGTTTCTCTCTTTTTCGTCCGCGATCTCTCTTTCTTTCTATTTTGCCAGTTGTAACCAAGTATATTCTAACTTTCCTATTCCAATGATGTGCCCGAAAAATGTTGATTGTTTCTTTCTAATGTTTTTTTTATCAGTTTCCTTTTTGTGTTGACCTCTTTGAGAATTTCTTCATAGGTCGTTTTAGCTGTCCAGGGAACTTTCAATATTCTTGTGAGAAAACCCATCTCTATGGCCTCTAATCGTCTTTTTATTTGTTTATCTACTCTCCACACAAGTGGATACACTATTAATCACAATAAGGGGCTGAAACCTTGCTCCTTGCCAGGAGAAACATCTGATATTATTAGTAGTTTTATTAATGACTGTCGAACGGAAAAAAGGTTTAGAAAGGATTAAGTAGTTGCATTATGTGCAGACAAAACCGATTCTAATTTTGGGGGCGCTGAAAGGAAAGGAAAGAACAATATTTTCGTAAAGCTGAAAGAAAACCTTGGACATGGTTTGATAGGTGTTGGTTGTGCATGCCATATTTTCCCCAACACTGTTCGAGCAGATGCAGATGTATTACCTATTGATGTTGAGATGATTATTGCTAAAATTTATCTGCACTTCAAATCATACACAGTTAGAGTTGAAAGTCTCAAGGAGTTTTGCTAGTTTGTGGACACAGACTTCCAGATGATTTTAGGTTATGCACGGACTATGTGGCTTGCGCTGCTGCCTGCTGTTGAAAGTGTTCTTCATATGTTCCTGCCTTTAAAATCATATTTTTAGTCTCAAGACAGTTGCTCAGTATTAGTACATAAACTCTTTGAAAACCCCATGTCTGAAGCATGGCTTATTTTTGTGACAAATGACAAATTCGGGACAGTAAAAATCCGGGACGAAGATTGGTAGTTTTTTGCGTTCGCCCGATGACTAAAGGACAAAGATTGAAAAAATATTAAAAAATTGGGGCTGTCCCGGAAAAAATTGGGACGTCTATCACTTTAAAGGTGTACACTCATCAGACAAGATTGAACATCTTGTCCAGAATGATTTTGTGCGGCGAAAAAAAATACGAACTCTATGCGACGTCTAGCAGGGTTAGAAGGTTGAAGATCAAGATAAATCTTGGAAAATGTAAATACATCAATGTTTAGAGGTCCTGTATAGTACGATTTCTTGTTTTATTGATGCTATTATTGAGTTCATGTAATTTTTTTTTTTTTTTCTATAGAAGAGAAGCTTGTTTATTTCTTTTGTAAAGAATGTAATTCTATCTGTCTGTCTGTCTGATTATCTATCTATCTATCTATCTATCTATCTATCTATCTATCTATCTATCTATCTATCTATCTATCTATCTATCTATCTATCTATCTATCTATCTATCTATCTATCTATCTATCTATCTATCTATCTATCTATCTATCTATCTAATCTATCTATCTATCTATCTATCTATCTATCTATCTATCTATCTATCTATCTATCTATCTATCTATCTATCTATCTATCTATCTATCTATCTATCTATCTATCTATCTATTTCTATCTATCTATCTATCTGTCTATCTGTCAGTCTGTCTGTCTGTCTGTCTATTTATTGACCTTCCGAGCCGTAGCCGGCCCACAGGGCATTGCCCCAGATACTCTTTCTCTTATCTATTTTTGTCCTTTCTAGCAGTTTCAATCTTTGCAAAGAACTTATCAAATTTCACCATTTATCTCTGTCCTGTGCAAGCAACTCGATCTCACTATATTTACTCTATAAATATTGTCTCTAGTTGCGCCTTGTTCACATCAGAGATAACCTATTTCTGGTTATACCTTTGATTGACTATAGAGTGAAGCTTTTCAGCTGACTCTGGTGAAACTAACGAGCTGTCTTCTTGAGCGGAGTAAGGTAGTAAAGTTGACAAAGAACCTTGAATCGTTCATTTACAAATACTGTGGCCTTTTGAAGTGTATTCTAATGCTTTATTCTCTTCTATTTGTTTATTGTCCTTCAGAGCTGAGGACGACACATCTGGTAGAAATTTTAGAATATTCATGATAGATTATCTTTGACATGGCTAAACACTTTACACAGATTTTTCGGACTTTGCTAAGCGTCACACATTTTACACAGATTCTTCGGACTTTGCTAAGCGTCACACATTTTACACAGATTTTTCGGACTTTGCTAAGCGTCACACATTTTACACAGACTCTTCGGACTTTGCTAAGCGTCACACATTTTACACAGACTCTTCGGACTTTGCTAAGCGTCACACATTTTACACAGATTCTTCGGACTTTGCTAAGCGTCACACATTTTACACAGACTCTTCGAACTTTGCTAAGCGTCACACATTTTACACAGATTCTTCGGACTTTGCTAAGCGTCACACATTTTACACAGACTCTTCGAACTTTGCTAAGCGTCACACATTTTACACAGATTCTTCGGACTTTGCTAAGCGTCACACGTTTTACACAGACTCTTCGGACTTTGCTAAGCGTCACACATTTTACACAGACTCTTCGGACTTTGCTAAGCGTCACACATTTTACACAGATTCTTCGGACTTTGCTACGCGTCACACGTTTTACACAGACTCTTCGGACTTTGCTAAGCGTCACACATTTTACACAGATTCTTCGGACTTTGCTAAGCGTCACACATTTTACACAGACTCTTCGGACTTTGCTAAGCGTCACACATTTTACATAGATTCTTCGGACTTTGCTAAGCGTCACACGTTTTACACAGACTCTTCGAACTTTGCTAAGCGTCACACATTTTACACAGATTCTTCGGACTTTGCTAAGCGTCACACATTTTACACAGATTCTTCGGACTTTGGTAAGCGTCACACGTTTTACACAGACTCTTCGGACTTTGCTAAGCGTCACACATTTTACACAGACTCTTCGGACTTTGCTAAGCGTCACACATTTTACACAGATTCTTCGGACTTTGCTAAGCGTCACACATTTTACACAGATTCTTCGGACTTTGCTAAGCGTCACACATTTTACACAGATTCTTCGGACTTTGCTAAGCGTCACACATTTTACACAGATTCTTCGGACTTTGCTAAGCGTCACACGTTTTACACAGACTCTTCGGACTTTGCTAAGCGTCACACATTTTACACAGACTCTTCGGACTTTGCTAAGCGTCACACATTTTACACAGACTCTTCGGACTTTGCTAAGCGTCACACATTTTACACAGACTCTTCGGACTTTGCTAAGCGTCACACATTTTACACAGACTCTTCGGACTTTGCTAAGCGTCACACATTTTACACAGACACTTCGGTCTTTGCTAAGCGTCACACATTTTACACAGATTCTTCGGACTTTTCTAAGCGTCACACGTTTTACACAGACTCTTCGAACTTTGCTAAGCGTCACACATTTTACACAGATTCTTCGAACTTTGCTAAGCGTCACACATTTTACACAGACACTTCGGACTTTGCTAAGCGTCACACATTTTACACAGATCTTCGGACTTTGCTAAGCGTCACACATTTTACACATACTCTTCGAACTTTGCTAAGCGTCACACATTTTACACAGATTCTTCGGACTTTGCTAAGCGTCACACGTTTTACACAGACTCTTCGGACTTTGCTAAGCGTCACACATTTTACACAGACTCTTCGGACTTTGCTAAGCGTCACACATTTTACACAGACTCTTCGGACTTTGCTAAGCGTCACACATTTTACACAGACACTTCGGACTTTGCTAAGCGTCACACATTTTACACAGACACTTCGGACTTTGCTAAGCGTCACACATTTTACACAGATTCTTCGGACTTTGCTAAGCGTCACACGTTTTACACAGACTCTTCGAACTTTGCTAAGCGTCACACATTTTACACAGATTCTTCGAACTTTGCTAAGCGTCACACATTTTACACAGACACTTCGGACTTTGCTAAGCGTCACACATTTTACACAGATCTTCGGACTTTGCTAAGCGTCACACATTTTACACATACTCTTCGAACTTTGCTTAGCGTCATACTTTACACTGACTCTTTGTATTCTTCTCCTCCATTTCATCTCCCTGTGGAGCACAGGTCTGAAACACTTTCCAAGCCGTTCTGTTCCTTGTCATTCTTTCATTCCATGTTTTATTTCATTATCTTCATCTCTGCTTCCACTTGCCTTTCAAATAAATAGTTTGGTCTTTCTCTTTATCTCTTTCCCTGGAGATTCCATAAAAATGTCCTGTCGTGTTATACTCTCTCAGTTGGCTTCCGTATCCCGTGCAATGTCTTCGTTGTAATTCTTTGTCCACTGGTAGTTGACTGCTACTTTCCAATAATTCCACGTTAGTGTTTTTGTTCTGCCATTTCCATCATTTTATTCTGCGCAAACGTCCATTAATGTATGTATGTATTTTCGTGATTGACATTTCTGTTTATTCTCCATGTTTCACAGCCATATAACAGGACTGATTTAACATTGAAGTTAGGTCTCTGGAATCTGGTAGAGCTTTTCCACCTCGGTAGGAAGTTGAATGCTGCTGTTGCTTCTCGTCTCAGTGTTCTCATTAGTGTTTTCTAAGTCATCCTTTTTTTTTTCTTTTGTCCTATATTTCTCAAATGAGTGGATGATGTATACCTAGCAACGTCGAGTAGGCCATGTATTACTATGTCGAGTGAACGATGTGTAATGACTATGTTGAGTGAATGATGTGTAATGACTATGTTGAGTGAATGATGTAATACTGGCTTATCGAGTGGATGATGTATAATGATTATGTCGAGTACACGATGTAATAAGGGTTATAGTATGAGGATGATCTCCTGTGTGTTACCGGGGCCTCATTATGAGGGAGATAAAGAATAGTGACACTGTGACCTTCCAGGCATGTTGTAAGACGCGACTAAGGAGGTTGATCGATGGCTTGACAAGCTGTCATTGTAAAAAGTATTGTTATGGAAACAGAGCCTTAGATTTTAGAAGCAGTGATCTCTGCAATAGTGCCATTTTGGCACGCAAGGTTTCTTTTTTTTGAAATTGTGGTTCTGCCCTATGTGCCGTCTTCGGCTCGAAAGGACATTAGATAGATAGATAAATAGAAGCGGATGATGTATAACTGGCGTATAACTGACTATATTGAGTGGATATTAAAACTGGCTATATCGAGTGGATGATGTATTGTTGTTGTTGTTATTGACGGTAATTTATCACTTTGAGCATGAGTTCAAAAAGGACACTTCAAAAAGAAATAAATGCTTTCAGGCTGCTCAAAGTGCATCCGGGCTCCGATTAATTTCGGTTCTCCGTTGCACTTTTATGCGTTAAAGTCAAAATGATGATATACTTATTACATCTGCGCCGCTAAAGCGGGGTCGTAGGCCGACAACAATCCCTTTTTGACAAATCAAGTGTAGTGAATGCGACCTTCCACCGTCTAGACTTGATCTGCGCTTTACGTCACATTGGTGCTGTTCATGACCGTTGTTGGAATTCCTTGACGCAAGTTATTTACTTGTTACTTATTAATGTGAAATGCTTCGTCAGCCGTAGTTTTATCCTTTTATGGAATTTGCACTGCGTTTTGTTCGTCGTAGGCTGCATTCACTAGAGTAATCAAGAACTAAAGGGCGCGTCATTGCTGTATTTGCGACATTGCTATGTGTGCTACGTCATCGTAATGTCCAATCATAAATCCCTAGACCGGCCTTACGCTAATCATACGGTCTGTTGTTTGATGTGCGACGGGGATGATCTGACGACTAACTGTGTGTTTGTACGTTCGGAATTGGAGTCAACACCGATGGCCTAACATCATCGAGCGCTATACATTTTTCAGGAAATATGACGATCATCATTTTCGGAAGGACGTAGGCTTCGGAGTATATGGTGGATAGGCGGCAGGAACCATTGAAGGCTATGCATGAAAAGTGTTCCTTGTTGCAGTTTCCTCATATTCCCAGTCCATGGGGGACTTGTTGGTATCAAGGCAAGACGCCAGCCTCGGGACAGAGAGGTTGTAGGTTCAAATCTCGATATCGAGTGGATGATGATACTCCGTTGAGTAAATGATGTATAACTGGCTATGTCGAGTAGATAATGAATAATTGGCTATATCGAGTTGAGGGTGTATAATGTATGACTCTCGAGTGGATCACGTATTACAAGATATGTTGAGTAAGTAATATATGCTTGGCTTCGTAGAGTAGATGGAGCCGCGATAGCTCTGTGGTTAGTGAACTGGATTACAAAGGACAAGAGGTAGGATTCGATCCCAACCGACGGCTTCCGGGTTCACCCAGTCTTTAACGGGTACCGGATTTTTTTCTTGGAAAGTGAAGCGGCACGGGCGTAATACCGACCACATTACCCCAAAAATCATGTGCCGAAGGTCTGTAAAATTTATGGTCACTAACACCATATTCCCTATACGCCACTTGGCGTGACGGGGGCACTTTACTTACTTTTGTAGAGTAGATAATGTATTCATGGCTGTGTTGAGTGTGTGATGTATAACTGGCTATATCAGGTGAATGATGTATAACTAGCTATATCAAGTGGATGATGTATAACTGGCTATATTAAGTGAATGATGTATAACTAGCTATATTAAGTGGATGATGTATAACTGGCTATATCAAATGAATGATTTAGCCACAGGCTATATTAAGTCTATCTATCTATCTATTGACCTTTCGAGCCGTTGCCGGCCCATAGGGCGTAGACCAAGATACACCTTCTCATACCTGAATTTTTGTTCTAGCAGTTTTCTTTTCAAGATATTTTATCAAATCTCGCCATTTGTCTCTGTTCTGTGCAAGCTGCTCTATCTCATTGAGGGAGCCGAACCCTGTTGCTCTTGCCTCTCTCATCAATGTACTTCTCAGTGTATCCCTGGGTCTTCCTCTTTTTCTCTTACCTGTTGTTTTTCATATGAGGGCCCTGCTTTGCTATTCGGTTATTATCTCTTCTCATCACATGTCCAACATATGACCATCGTCTTTTCTTTATTACTAAAGATATTAGTGGTTGATTGGCGATTTCTCTAATTTCCTCGTTTGTTTTGAATTCGTTCCACGCTATACCAAGTATTTTCCTTAGACATTTATTTTCGAATGCGTTCAACTTTGTTTCTATATCGCTTGTTGTTTTCCAGCTTTCACACGCATACGTAAGAGTTGATACTATATTAAGTGGATGATGTATAACTGGCTATTTCAGGTGGGTGATGTATAACTGGCTATTTCAGGTGGATGATGTATAACTGGCTATTTCAGGTGGATGATGTATAACTGGCTATTTCGGGTGAGTGATGATTAACCTGCTATATTGAGTAGATGTATAGAGAATCGACAGAGGATATTGACACAAAGATGCTTGTAAACGATCGGATAATACATGAAAATTGTCTTCTGCTTTGAAGTAATTTGTTGCGATAAGGGGCATTAGCTGCAGTAGGCGGGAGTTGCTAAGGACAGCAGACGTGAAATTCCTTCTGTAACGACAACAATTCAGAACTCCTGCGGCATGATGAGGACATTTTGTCCAGATTTAGTTCAAATCTTCGGGCCAAACGATGTAATGAGGTCCAAACCAGAGACAAAATAATGCTCACACATAACTGGACTCTCGATGTATCCATCGGCAGATTTGATGAGACTTCGTGGTTTGTTAGGGGAAATAATAAACTCATTTCTCGTCACATGAAGGGGACACAACGAAAATGCGATGAATTGCGTAATTAATGGCATTTGTTAAGTCTGCGAGGGAAAAGTTTTTCTTTAAAACTGGAAGCGGGAAAATGGGACGTCTTATTTTAGTTCTGAAGACGTCAGAGACCTGGTGAGGTTTCATATAATAAGAATTGTGCTAGTTTCTGATTGTTATTTCTTGGCCATACCGAGATGGTACAGTTTGTGTAGGTTTTCTTCCTAACTGTAAAGTCGATCGGATTTTTTAACCCAGAATATTCTGCCTGTTTTTCATAGGAAAGTTCTTAAAAAGAAACGATCGGATTAATTTGTGTGAAAGTTAAAGTGGCCACCATACTTAGTTATCACGCTATATTTTGATCGTGTGAAGTTTATGGTTACCAGTTCGGACTGAAAACAATTTTGAATGTTATGGTAAGAATTGAAAGTGTGAATAATATAATAATAATAATAATATTGATTATGATAATAACAGTCTGATATTTTTTTTTATGTTCACTTGTAGCATATTTTTAAAGGAGTGAATTGTCTCATTTAATCTAGTCGTTAGCAGGGCAGGAAATTATTATGTTATTGAAGATAGTAATAAAAGTAATAATTATTATTATAATGTAGCGTGGTATCAATAGTAATAGTAGCTGTTGTAATATTAATAGGAGAAATAAGAGATATAAAAGAAGTAATAATAACATCTTTCTGAACAATTTCAGATAAAAGATAACAATGCTGTTAGGTTTGTTTTCTGTTTTCCTGTTAACACATGAACCCAATCTTAATTTATCCTGCAGTCGAGGTTATTCAAACGGTGTAAGTTGTGTAAGTTTTTAAATTATATAAACGGCTAATTGTAAGTTTTTTAAATTATATAAATAGCTGTCTGTAAGTTTTTAAATTATATAAAGAGCTATTTGTAAGTTTTTAAATTATATAAAGAGAGAGCTATTTGTAAGTTTTTAAATTATATAAACGGCTATTTGTAAGTATTTAAATTATATAAACGGTTATTTGAAAGTATTTAAATTATATAAACGGCTATTTGTAAGTTTTTAAATTATATAAACGGCTATTTGTAAGTTTTTAAATTATATAAACGGTTATTTGAAAGTATTTCATCATGTGCCATACCGGTTGCTGTAGGCGATCATGTCCTTCCACAATCTTCCATCTACAGTGCACCATATCATTTCTGTTGTCGACTGTATATAAATGGTTATTTGAAAGTATTTAAATTATATAAACGACTATGGTTATTTGAAAGCATTTAAATTATATAAACGACTATTTTAATGTATTTAAATTCGATAAACGGTCATTTGAAAGTCTTGTAATTATATAAATGGCTATGTGTAAGTCTTAAAACCTTTTTAACGGCTATTTGATTTGAAAGTATTTCATTACATAAACGTCTATTTCAAAGTATTTATATTCTATAAACGGCTACTTTAAGACCCAATTATAAATAATTTCCCGGTAAATCTAAATTGTTAAAAGTTTATGAAAAAATTGAAATGTTTAGCATAAACTTCTTAATTCTGTTACACAGAGTTACAAAGCAGCTGTTGATTGAATCGTTGCCAAGAAATTAACAGCTTAGTATATGGTAAAATTATTAATTTACTTTTATATTTTTTTAAGTCAAAATTATAACCTTCATGTATTTGAAAAAGAGTTCTGTTGTCATAATTTACATAATTGTTCTAGTATAGTTGAATAGTAGATTTGTTCTAGTATAGTTGAATAGTAGAATTGTTCTAGTATAGTTGAATAGTAGAATTGTTATAGTATAGTTGAATAGTAGAATTGTTCTAGTATAGTTGAATAGTAGAATTGTTCTAGTATAGTTGAATAGTAGATTTGTTCTAGTATAGTTGAATAGTAGAATTGCTCTAGTATAGTTGAATATTAGATTTGTTCTAGTATAGTTGAATAGTATAGTTGAATAGTATAGTTGAATAGTAGAATTGCTCTAGTATAGTTAAATAGTAGATTTTGCTCTAGTATAGTTAAATAGTAGAATTGTTCTAGTATAGTTGAATGGTAGAATTGCTCTAGTATATTTGAATAGTAGATTTTGCTCTAGTATAGTTAAATAGTAGAATTGCTCTAGTGTAGTTGAATAGTAGAATTGCTCTAGTATAGTTAAATAGTAGATTTTGCTCTAGTATAGTTAAATAGTAGAATTGTTCTAGTATAGTTGAATGGTAGAATTGCTCTAGTATAGTTGAATAGTAGAATTACTCTAGTATAGTTGAATAGTAGAATTGCTCTAGTATAGTTAAATAGTAGAATTGCTCTAGTATAGTTGAATAGTAGATTTGTTACTGTATAGTTAAATAATAGAAATATTCTAGTATACCTTATAAATAGAATGTTGTGTAATGTGTAAAGTAAGAATTAAAATAAACTTACAAAAACCATGAATAAATAGAAATGTGATTTTTATGTACAGTTATGTTTACGCGCGTGCTGCAAGATTAATTTAAAAAATGATACCTCATTTACATTTAATTGCGTGATCAATTCAACATTTACTGTACAATAGTTTAATAATGTCAGAGGATAAGCACGCATTTCAAACATATCAAATACTAAAAATTGTGCGTGGCTACGATTAGAGCTGGAAAGAACATGTACAATAAATATAAAATGTTATGTAGTATCTAAACTAATAGAAACACAAAACAAACTACGACGTTTCAGCAAAAAGCCTTTATCGGGTAACAAACTATACGAATTAAACAAATCAAGCCAAGCCAGAAAATACTACACAGATCTAAAAAAATATGGCGGAAGAAGACGGTAGATGGATTTTTTTTTTTTTAATGTTCCTCGCCAGTTTCGTCACTGCTGTTGTCTCTGTATGTTCTAGAAATACTTCTTTTTCACTCAAACAAAATGAACTTGAGTTATTGAGTTATTGAGTTATTGAGTTATTTGCGGTTCATCATCATTGCACTCCGAACATGTCCATAGGTGCTCGTATCCCTCCTCTGTAATTCTCGCAGTGTCCAGCGACTGAGAAAAGGAAATATACTCAATGAGAGACTGCATGCAATCATTTGCTGGCTTGTGTTCTGTTTGATAATCACAGTTATCGTTAATATTTTTTGTCGTTTGTTCCTGGTCTCCTTTTCTCGAGAGCGTCAGGAGTAGTCAGCATTCTGGATCACTTTGCAGCAATAGTCGTTGAAACTCATCTGACACTCTTTAGTCGAGTCAGTTTTTAAAAATGTGTACCTGACTTACTGAATTAACGAGGGTGAGAAGAGCTATTCTAATTTGTAGATGTTACACTCCCATGATTATTTCCTCTCATTCTAATTTGTAGATGTTACACTCCCATGATTATTTCCTCTCATTCTAATTTGTAGATGTTACACTCCCGTGATTATTTCCTCTCATTCTAATTTGTAGATGTTACACTCCCATGATTATTTCCTCTCATTCTAATTTGTAGATGTTACACTCCCATGATTATTTCCTCTCATTCTAATTTGTAGATGTTACACTCCCATGATTATTTCCTCTCATTCTAATTTGTAGATGTTACACTCCCATGATTATTTCCTCTCATTCTAATTTGTAGATGTTACACTCCCATGATTATTTCCTCTCATTCTAATTTGTAGATGTTACACTCCCATGATTATTTCCTCTCATTCTAATTTAAACGTTACAGGCTATCATTGATATTATTAAATGTGTCTTGGTCTATCTAATAATAAATTAAAACACTTGTACTGTAAATTAATTGACAAGGTGACTCGGTGACCTAGTGGTGAGACTTTGGCCTCTGGACAGGAAAGCCGTGGGTTCAATCCCACCGCAGGCTGTGGGAATATTTCAATTAGTCGTTTCTCCGCGGTGTTAACCTCCTCTGGTCTACGGGTAGTCAAACACGATATCTAGTCCTTTCGGATAATGGAAAAAAAATAAATAGAAAGGATGTCTCGTGTGTAATCGCGCACGTTAAAAGTTAAAGGACCTTTGGCAGTTAGAAATCGAAGAGTATGTCAGAAATGGCCTCTGCCCGTATAAAATTGTCGATAAAAACCTACTGATGGGTCACAGGCCGTCTTACGGGGCTCTCTGCACGTAGGTTTGGGTTCTCTTTGGAGTTTCTCAATAATTCTCCATGGAGATTCTCAATATTTCTCCGTAGAGTTTCTCGATAATTCTCCTTTGAGTTTCTCAACAATTCTCTTTACAGTTTCTCAATAATTCACCTTAGAGTTTCTCAATAATTATCCTCAGAGTTTCTCAATAATTCTCCTTGGAATTTCTCAATAATTCTCCTTAGAGTTTCTCAATAATTCTCCTTAGAGTTTCTCGATAATTCTCCTTTGAGTTTCTCAACAATTCTCTTTACAGTTTCTCAATAATTCTCCTTAGAGTTTCTCAATAATTCTCCTTAGAGTTTCTCAATAATTCTCCTTAGAGTTACTCAATAATTCTCCTTAGAATATTTCTCAATAATTCGAGGAGAAAATTGGAGAACTTGTGGATTCGTCATAAGTGTAGTGATGATCAATATAACATATCATTAATATAACATATCATTAATATAACATATCATTAATACAACATATCATTAATATAACATATCATTAATACAACATATCATTAATTGAAAAATTAATTATTCACTACCAAAATTTTAAAAATTACATTAATATTTTTTGTGTAATACTTTTTTTATTATTGGCTGTGAATTTATTGTGAATTAAGTGGTCGTTTAATATAGAGTGGTTCTTAATCTTCTACCTTTTAACTCTCTGTGGAGCATAGGTCTTCAACAAACACTTTCCAATCCGTTCTGTTTCTTTCCATTCTTTTAAGATCATTCCATGTCTTCCCCATAATCATCATCTCTGCTTCCATCTGGCTTCTTCAAGAATACCTTTGTCTTTCTCGTTGTCTTTTTCCCTGGGGATTCCAAAAAGGGCCTGCTGTGTAATACTCTCATTTGGCTTCCGCAGTGTGTGTTCTATAAGTAAGTCTTGTGGTAGCAGGTATAAGTGAGAGCTACTTTCATTTTACTGGATGTTATATTTATTTTCCACAATTTTTCCAAATTTACACAATTTTACAAATACATTGTGTACAATAGAATGAATTCAAGACTAACATACTGTCAGGTACAAACCCCATACGTTTGAATATAACGTTTCATATTTTTTTCATTTTTGACTATTATTCTCTTTCTGTCTCTCTCATATTAAATCTGCAATTGTGAGCATTTTGTACCATGCAGAGAACAGAATTAATATTTTCCTTCAAAAAGAGAACAAGGAATAATATTACTTGAATAAAGGAGAGCACATAGAAATAGTTGGGAGCCACGATAGCTCAGTGGTTAGTGAACTGGACTACAAAGAACAAGAGGTAGGGTTCGATCCCAACCGACGGCTTCCGGGTTCACCCAGCCTTTAATGGGTACTGGAGTTTTTTCTGGGAAAGTAAAGCGGCATGGGCGTAATACCGACCACATTACCCCAAATATCTTGTGCCGAAGGTCTGTAAAATTTATGGTCACTAACACCATGTTCCCTATACGCCACTTGGCGTGACGGGGGCTCTTTACCTTTTTTGCTTACATAGAAATAGTTCTTATTTTAAACTTCATTTAGAACAGATTTGACTCACCGACGCTGACTCTTGCCTAACACTGTTACCCCTGGATGTAGGATCTATTATATCACCGAGGATGGTGGTTACAAAGATATAGATCAGGAGTGGGCAGTCTTTTATTTCATGAGACCATATCTGAGAACTTTGAAGAGCCAAGTGCCTGATACCATCACCTAATGAAGCCATTACATAAATTACCCAATTTTCATTCACAAGCGATTGTAATGTATGAATCTTAGGGAATGTAGTGTATTGTAATTGTTAAACCAAACACAAGGATCGGTCAAAATAGCTTGGCGGGCCGGTTCTGGCCCGTGGGTCGTAGGCTGGCCAACTCTGATATATATTCAGATCAAGTTCATTATTATATTATTTGCGTTGTTCGTCATTTTTTGTTTACTGCAATCTGTGTTCGTGATCAGAGTAGTTTTAGAATTTAATGAAAGTGAGATGAGAGAAATACAAAGAGAGACACAGAGAGACAAAGAGAGACACAGAGAGCGGTCGTGGGATAATGATAAAGTTTATGTATGTGATTAAATTTGAAGGAAATATTGAAATGCTTTGGTAATAAATATAGGTAATAGAAAGAAAGAGAGAGAGAGAGAGAGAGAGAGAGAGAGAGAGAGCGCAAAACGGGGGGAATAAAATTAATGAAATAGAATTGATTAAAAAACATTATTAGTGTTAGTAAAGCAAGTCCAAAGTGATCCGGAATTATGTTTTGATCAGAATGAAAGATAACAACAAGCAACATTCACAGGCAACAAAGTAATGAATAACTGAATTATTCAAGAAGGATAACTTTTGATAAAATAATGTGTGAGTGTTTGATAAGACAGTGCTGCATTCTATCACCGTGTCTATTTAATTTATACACTGAGCATATCTTCTAAGACATCGTGGAGATATGAGAGAATGGCAGGAATAAACATAGATGAATATATCATCAATAATCTACGATACGCTGATTACACCATACTAATGGCAGAAAATCCAGAAGACATACAGCAACAACTAGCGAACAAATTAAACAAGACAAGCAAAGAGAATTGGAACTAACAGGAAATAACTATTTAAAAAAGACTAAAAGAAACTATGATTATTAGCAGAGAAAAGGCACAAAATATACAAAATTAAAATGGAATATTATAACAAATGATGGAAAATGAAAAGCAGAAATACACAAAATAATAGGAGTGGCAACAAGCAATTTTAACAACATGAAAAATATACTCATATCAAAGCAAATAACATCAGAACTAAAACTACTAATTGCAAAATGCTATATTCACTCAATATTCCTGTATGCTGATGAAACATGGACATTAAAACAAGAAAAGAGGTCTGAAAATTGTAGCATTTGAAATGTGGATCTACAGGAGCAATGAGGAGAATTGGGTGGAAGGAAAAGAAGACAAACAAGGAAGTTGTGAATCAGCTGAACATGGATAATGAACTACTCAACACAATTCGAACAAAGACAAATGAAATTGTGTGGACATGTGGAGAGACATAATACTATTCTACAAGTCATCTTGGAAGGGAAGGTACAGAGTAGAACAAAGACAAATGAAATTTTGTGGACATGTGGAGAGACATAATACCATTCTACTAGCCATCTTGGAAGGGAAGGTACAGAGTAGAACAAAGACAAATGAAATTTTGTGGACATGTGGAGAGACATAATACCATTCTACTAGCCATCTTGGAAGGGAAGGTACAGAGTAGAACAAAGACAAATGAAATTTTGTGGACATGTGGAGAGACATAATACCATTCTACTAGCCATCTTGGAAGGGAAGGTACAGAGTAGAACAAAGACAAATGAAATTGTGTGGACATGTGAAGAGACATAATACTATTCTACAAATCATCTTGGAAGGGAAGGTACAGATTAGAACAAAGACAAATGAAATTGTGTGGACATGTGAAGAGACATAATACCATTCTACAAATCATCTTGGAAGGGAAGGTACAGATTAGAACAAAGACAAATGAAATTGTGTGGACATGTGAAGAGACATAATACCATTCTACAAATCATCTTGGAAGGGAAGGTACAGATTAGAACAAAGACAAATGAAATTGTGTGGACATGTGAAGAGACATAATACTATTCTACAAATCATCTTGGAAGGGAAGGTACAGAGTAGAACAAGACTAAAGTTTACTTGTAACATCAAAATATGAACAGGTGAACCTATGACGACAACGTGCGTCATCAAGACAAGAGATAGAGTAAAAAATGCCACTCTTTTGTAGCCAACCATCGATATGAAGACGGCACCCATTGAATTAAAATATGATAAAACGGAGAGAGGGACAGACAGAAAAGAAAATGCGATTGCGATAAATCGAGTGATTTACATAAATCGTCACATCAAGGAAATCATGGATGGAATAAATTTGTGGAAAAGTTAAATGTCGTTTGTGATGTAGCAGACGCATAAAAATGTGTTGATGCAAAGCAAAATAAATAAAAGCAAATATGGAAATGATCGTGTTCACGATTAATGACTCGTGGGTTTTTTTTTTATTGGAATGGAACATTTAAATTCTGGAGATATTTACTGCCAAGATGAATCTATATCTATTTACCATTTTGTTGAAAAGTAACATCATGTTGCTTGCTTCTTTAAAAAATTCAGATTTTTTTGGGTTCAAATCCCACAACAAACATTGGAAATGTATAACGTAATAATATATAGACAGATAAAATATGCAAAATAGTTTATAACAAGCGTTGATGTATTATTAAAACGAGTCGATACACGAAAAAGTCCATTTTCAGAATTGTCACAAATGTTGCTTTAACATTTAAAAAACGATATAACAATTTTGCTAAAAATTTACACTTTTCTCGCTTTTAAAGGGTCATTATCTCTCGCAATGTCCACATATGATGCTTTAAGTAAAACCACCATTATCTCTCACAATGTCCACATATGATGCTTAAAGTAAAACCACCATTATCTCTCGCAATGTCCACATATGATGCTTAAAGTAAAACCACCATTATCTCTCGCAATGTCCACATATGATGCTTAAAGTAAAACCACCATTATCTTTATTAATTTCCACATGTCATGCTTTAAGTAAAACCACCATTATCTCTTACAATATCTACATATGCTTTAAGTAAAACCACCATTATCACTCACAATTCACACGTGTATCTGTATAAATAAATTCCTTATTAAAAACTTTCAAGACTCCCTCCTTACAGGTTGTGTAATACATCACAATGAGGTTGAATGTGCCACTCCACTAAGTCGCTCAGTATTATCGTACGTCCTTGACCTTCAACTCTAACACAACTCCATCCTTATTTCTCGAGATAAAAACCGCCATTACCCCCAAACAATTTCTATACCTTGTTCAGGTGCCGTAATTATCCTCTCTTATCCCTCAATCAATCCATTTAATTACACTATTTTTATTACATGAAACGAAGAGACGAATGTTCGTAGTTTCTGTTCTTTTGGAGATTGCTCACTTTGCGGCCTAGACTTGATGGTTCGAGATTCAACAGTAATTATTTCCCTTAATTACATTCTTTAACGCCGACATTTGTGTCGTTATTTAAGCCTAGCGGTGTCATTCATTCCGTTTTCTCTCTCTGTCTTTTTTGTTTGTTTGTAATAATGGCAACACTTATATCTTTCTTTAATCTTGGCCAGTTTCTCTCTCTTCCCTTATCGTTCTTTCGTTTATACTTGTCTCCATTTCTCTTCCTGTACACTTGTCGTTTGATTGCTCTCTTCTTTCTCTCTCGTTTTTGTTGTCATCTTCTTCTCCTTCTTCTCTAATCGTCTCCCCGTCATTATTCCATCTTGTTTCATCTTTCTTTTGTTTGTGCCTTCACTTGTCTTCAATTTTCTAGACACTGTTGTAGCTTTCTTTACAATATAATCTTGTCATTTTCTAGACATTTATCACAACATAAACTCGTCCTCATTTTCTAGACATTTATTACAACATAAACTTGTCCTCATTTTCTAGACATTTATTACAACATAAACTCGTCCTCATTTTCTAGACATTTATTACAACATAAACTTGTCCTCATTTTCTAGACATTTATTACAACATAAACTCGTCCTCATTTTCTAGACATTTATTACAACATAAACTTGTCCTCATTTTCTAGACATTTATTACAACATAAACTCGTCCTCATTTTCTAGACATTTATTACAACATAAACTCGTCCTCATTTTCTAGACATTTAGAACAACATAAACATGAACATAGAACAACATAAACATAGTTTTTTACTAGACATTGCTGTAGCTTTTGTTGCAACATAAACTTGTCATTATCTAGACATTGCTGTAGCTTTTTTTGCAACATAAACTTGTCGTCATTTTCTAGCAACAAGTATACACTTCATAAAACAATTCCAGAAGAAATAATATTTTTTTTTTTTCAAGTCTATACGCTCTCATCAATCAACACATTTTACCATCTGCAAAATGTATATAATAAAGAAAGCATGACAGGCAACATATATTTACTACTTTATACAAATAAATAAATTATTATATAACACATATTGAAGGAATGTACTTTATCTGTAGGAGACCTCGGTAGTCTAGTTGGGAAAACCACCCAACTTGACGTTCGGACATCCCGTGTTCGATTCCCGCTGGGAGCAGTGTGAGTTGTACTTGTGGTTAGAAAAAAAAAATACCCCCGCTGGTTGACCCAGCCGCTGGCAGAAATAGGTGGCAGGATATTACTCTGGAAAGGTGAGGAATGTCGCCTCGCATCGTGAGTTTCGATGCTTGAGGCGACACGATCCAGAAAACTCCGAACACTTCTGGATAGGCGTCAGAGGACATATGGGTGAAAGCTCGCGTGCTAAGACGCCGATTCAAGTCTCGTACGTTACCTTTACCTATACCTATACCTTTACCTATACCTTTGCCTATACCTTTGCCTATACCTTTACCTATATCTTTACCTATACCTTTACCTATACCTTTGCCTATACCTTTGCCTATACCTTTACCGTTACCTATACCTTTACCTATACCTTTACCTATACCTTTACCTATACCTTTACCTATACCTTTGTCTATACCTTTACCGTTACCTATACCTTTACCTATACCTTTACCTATACCTTTACCTTTACCTATATCTTTACCTATACCTATGTCTTTACCATTACCTTTTCCCTATACCATTACCTTTACCTTGGCTTGTACCTTTACCTATACCTATGTCTTTACCATTACCTTTACCTATATCTTTACCTATACCTTTACCTATACCTTTACCTATACCTTTACCTATACCTTTACTTTTACCTATACCTTTACCTTTACCTATACCTTTACATATACCTTTACCTATACCTTTACCTTAACCTTTACCTTTACATATACCTTTACCTATACCTTTACCTTTACCTTTACCTTTACCTATACCTATACCTTTACCAATACCTTTACCTATACCTTTACCTAGACCTTTACCTTTACCTATACCTTTACCTATACCTATACCTATACCTTTACCTATACCTTTACCTATACCTTTACCTTTACCAATACCTATACCTTTACCTATACCTTTACCTATACCTATACCTTTACCTATACCTTTACCTATACCTTTACCTTTACCTATACCTTTACCTATACCTTTACCTATACCTTTACCTATACCTTTACCTATACCTTTACCTATACCTTTACATATACGTTTACCTTTACCTTTATCTATACCTTTACCTATACCTATGTCTTTACCTATACCTTTACCTATACCTTTACACCTTTACCTACACCTTTACCTATACCTTTACACCTTTACCTATACCTTTACCTATACCTTTACACCTTTACCTATACTTTTACCTATACCTTTACCTATACCTTTACCTATACCTTTACCTATACCTTTACCTATACCTTTACCTATACCTTTGTCTATATCTTTGCCTATACCTATGTCTTTACCATTACCTTTACCTATACCTTTACCTTTCCTGTGTGTTACCGGGGCGTCATTATGAGGGAAGTAAAGAATAGTGACACTGTGACCTTCCATGCATATCGTAATAGGCGACTAAGGAGATTGATCGATGGCTTGACAAGCTGTCATTGTAAAAAGTATTGTTATGGAAACAGCGCCATATATTTTAGAGCAGTGATCTCTGCAATAATGTGCCACTTTGGCACGCAAGGTTTCTGTTTTTGAGATTGTGGTTCTGCCCTATGTGCCGTCTTCGGCTCGAAAGGACAATAGATAGATACCTTTACCTTTGCCTATACCTATATCTTTACTATTACCTTTACCTATACCTATACCTTTGCCTATACCTATATCTTTACCATTACCTTTATCTATATCATTATCTTTACCTATACCTTTACCTTTGCCTATACCTTTACCTTTACCTATACTTTTACCTTTACTTTGTCTCATATAGAATGATTACAGAGCTCGTATATTTCACAGTCCAATTGTATCCTTGACAAATTGTGTATGGCTCAGTTGGTAAAGACGGGAAATGGATGACGATCCAGTGCCAAAAAAAATTCCAGAACGAAGACTGATTTATGAACTAAAAGTCACAGATATCACAGCTTACCGTAAACTAGCGACACAACAACTTAACGCTGGTTTAAGAACATGCAATGAAGAAGAGTGATCTTCGGACGAACGCAGGATTATATTATCAGGAGGACCTTGTATATTGGAGCCGCGATAGCTCAGTGGTTAGTGAACTGGACTACCACGGACAAGGGGTAGGGTTCGATCCCAACCGACGGCTTCCGGGTTCACCCAGCCTTAAATGGGTACCGGATTTTTTCTGGGAAAGTAAAGCAGCACGGGCGTAATACTGACCACATTACCCCAAAAATCATATGCTGAAGGTCTGTAAAATATAGGGTCACTAACACCATATTTCCCTATACGCCACTTGGCGTGACGGGGGGTACTTTACTTTTTACTTACCTTGTATATTGTATGTTGCATACATATACCTTGTATATGCAGATATTTTATAATAAACATTCCGGGCCTCGTATGTAAAAGAGACAGAGAGAGGCAAGGAGACAGAGACAGGCAAAGAGAGAGAGAGAGAGAGGCAAAGAAACAGAGAGAGGCAAAGAGACATAGACAGACAAAGAGAGAGAGAGGCAAAGAGACAGAGAGAGGCAAAGAGACAGAGAGAGGCAAAGAGACAGAGACAGGCAAAGAGAGAGAGAGGCAAAGAGACAGAGAGAGGCAAAGAGACAGAGACAGGCAAAGAGAGAGAGAGGCAAAGAGACAGAGAGAGGCAAAGAGACAGAGACAGGCAAAGAGAGAGAGATAGGCAAAGAGACAGATAGAGGCAAAGAGACAGAGACAGACAAAGAGACAGAGACAGGCAAAGAGAGAGAGAGAGGGGCAAAGAGACAGAGAGAGGCAAAGAGACAGAGACAGGCAAAGAGAGAGAGAGAGGCAAAGAGACAGAGACAGGCAAAGAGAGAGAGAGACAGACAGACAAAGAGAAAAATAAAGAGAACAATAGATTAACAACTAGTGTAAGAGGTTAGAACAACATGCAGCGAGCCCACCAGACTGGAGGTCTTTTGCATCTCCATTTATCTTCTACAATGAAGATCAACAAATTAGAAAAACAGTTAGAACAACAGCCTTACGATGAAAATAAAGAAGCTAGAACAACAGCGTTACGATGAAAATAAAGAAGCTAGAACAACAGACTTACGATGAAAATAAAGAAGCTAGAACAACAGACTTACGATGAAAATAAAGAAGCTAGAACAACAGCCTTACGATGAAAAAAAAGAAGCTAGAACAACAGCCTTACGATGAAAATAAAGAAGCTAGAACAACAGCCTTACGATGAAAATAAAGAAGCTAGAACAACAGCCTTACGATGAAGTTAGCAGTCCGAACCACGGCCACAGTCCCTTAAAGGCGGCCCCTACGAAAGGATCTTTTGCGTGTCCCCTACCTACCGATACGTTTAAGGTATGAATGATGCTTTACATGGATGATTTAAGGGTACAATAATTCAGTTTACGAAAGTAATAATCCTATTTGTTAACAGAAAGATTGATGTGAATAATAACAGCTTTCAATAACATCAAACATTATTTCAAAGACTGGGTCCAATTAAACCGCAGGCCCTAGAGATAGGGTTCTGTTACCCTCCTTCGTAACGGTGCCGTAACTAGAAGAGTATCCATGCAATGAGATAGAACAAATCAGATTAACAGATAGAAAATGAAGTTAGAAGTTAGAATATTATAGCCTTACAATTATATTAGAAGCTAGAACAATAGCTTAAGATGAATTTAGGAGCTGGAACAATAGTTCGACAATGATGTTAGAAGCTAGAACAATAGTTCTACAATGATGTTAGGAGCTATAACAATAGTTCTACAATGATAATAGGAACTATAACAATAGTTCTACATTGATATTAGAAGCTAGAACAATAGTTCTACAATGATGTTAGAAGCTAGAACAATAGTACTACAATGATGTTAAGAGCTATAACAATAGTTCTACAATGATATTAGGAGCTATAACAATAGTCCTACATTGATATTAGAAGCTAGAACAATAGTTCTACAATGATATTAGGAGCTATAACAATAGTTCTACATTGATATTAGAACCTAGAACAATAGTTCTACAATGAAGTTAGAAGCTAGAACAATAGTACTACAATAATGTTAAGAGCTATAACAATAGTTCTACAATGATATTAGGAGCTATAACAATAGTTCTACATTGATATTAGAAGCTAGAACAATAGTTCTACAATGATGTTAGAAGCTAGAACAATAGTACTACAATGATGTTAAGAGCTATAACAATAGTTCTACAATGATATTAGGAGCTATAACAATAGTTCTACATTGATATTAGAAGCTAGAACAATAGTTCTACAATGATGTTAGAAGCTAGAACAATAGCTTATTACGAATTAGGAGCTATAACAATAGTTCTACAATGATGTTAGAAGCTAGAACAGTAGTTCTACATTGATATTAGAAGCTAGAAAAATAGTCCTACAATGATGTTAGAAGCTAGAACAATAGTCCTACAATGATATTAGAAGCTAGAACAATAGTCCTACAATGATGTTAGAAGCTATAACAATAGTTCTACAATGATATTAGAAGCTAGAACAATAGTCCTACAATGATGTTAGAAGCTAGAACAATAGTTCTACAATGATATTAGAAGCTAGAACAATAGTCCTACAATGTTATTAGAAGCTAGAACAATAGTCCTACAATGTTATTAGAAGCTAGAACAATAGTCCTACAATGAAGTTAGAAGCTAGAACAATAGTTATACAATGATATTAGAAGCTATAACAATAGTCCTAAAATGATATTATAAGCTAGAACAATAGTCCTACAATGATATTAGAACCTACAACGATAGTCCAACAATGATATTAGAAGCTGTAACAATAGTCCAACAATGATATTAGAAGCTATAACAATAGTCCTACAATGATATTCGAAGCTATAACAATAGTCCTACAATGATATTAGAAGCTATAACAATAGCTTAAGATGAATTTAGGAGCTGGAACAAAAGCCCCGCACTGAGCTTAGAAACTAGAACAAAAACTCTACGATGAAGTTATAATCTATAACAATAGCCCTACAATGATGTTAGAAGCTATAAATATAGCCCTACAGTAACATAGTCAAGTAATATATAACAATGAATCTATAACAATGGTAGATAACCATGCACAAAAAGTAGAAGAAATAAGAAGTGAAGCTATACACTGAATTTCAATTATAGACGTCCACTGAAATTACATGATTAGCCCCAGATTAAAGAAAGAACATTCAGCAAACCACTTCCAACATTCTGCACAGCGAAGTCAACACAAGTTAGAACAAAGGGGAAAAACTACCACAGCAGACAAAAAGGGAAGTAAGCGTTTCAATTGTGACCACACAAACATATTTTCTAGCGGTTATCTGACCATGAGCTACATATCGACATTGATGACATCAATGAACGCAAATGGAGCCTGTGTTAGCCTGAAGCTGTCAGAATGACGTCTGTGGTTTGACCTTACCTGGCGGCGGGGGGATGGGGGGAACCTGTAGACAAATTTGCAGTATTTGAGAAGGTTCTTGGGTCTCATGTTGTGTATAACTGGTGGCATTTACGTAGCCAAGTATATAAAAAAAAAAGAATGAAAGGAGAAGAAGAATGGTACGAACTAGTGTAAGTAAAAAAAAAAGTAAAGTACCCCCGTCAAGCCAAGTGGCGTATAGGGAAATATGGTGTTAGTGACCCTATATTTTACAGATCTTCAGCACACGAATTTTTGGAGTAATGTGGTCGGTATTACGCCCGTGATGCTTTACTTTCCCAGAAAAAAATAATCCGGCACCCATTTAATGCTGGGTGAACCCGGAAGCCATCGGTTGGGATCGAACCCTACCCCATGTCATTTGTAGTCCAGTTGACTAAGCACTGAGCTATCGCGGCTCCCACGAACTTGTGTGGGAGAAGAAAACAGTCGAGGAAAAACTATAAAAATGAGCATTGACAAACGTAGAAGTAGAAGAATATGAAGAAATAACAAGAAGCGACGAAATGACAAAGAAGTAAAGAAATGGGGACATTGTTGTAAATAAAAGAACAAATCTAATGAGAAAAATCAAGCAGGAGAATTGAGATGAAAGTAAAGTAATTGAAAATATGTTATAATAGTTGAAATTGTAAAGTTTAAGAAAGAAGAGTATATTTTTGGTTATCATATACAGCCTTACTATATTTTGAATATCTTTAAAATGTCTTTATAAAAGTTGAAGATGAGTATAGGTTGCAGCAGCTCGCTAGTTAAATGTTTTCTTATCCTTTCCCTAACTATTCCGTTTCTAAATGTGTGATGGTGTAATCTAAATCTTCTAAAATTCTGGATCGCTGATCTGGTTATTTGGTTATGGAAGGCCCCGGTATCACTGCAAACGTATTAAAATCCATAATTGCTCAACCGCCCGTGCCAGCGGAATCATTCGAATTAATATGTCATCTCCCAAACAAAGAAAGGTAACTGTAGTCCCCATCGTAGCAGTCTCAGCACACGCCAAAAGACATAAGGAGAAACCGCGCAGAAAGTGAACACAGCCAAATGTTTCCTGTCATACGATATCATCATTCATCGTAAACAATTGGAATATCGAAACATGATCAAAACGGATGAGACACACAGCTCACGGTGTGCACAGAACACTTAACTCAGTAGCTCCTGCAACAAGCCGGACTTGGAATATGAGGAAACTGCAACAAGGAACACTTTTCATGCATAGCCTTCAATTGTTCCCGCCGCCTATCCACCATGTACCGAAAGTTCACGTCCTCTTGAAAATGATGATCGTCGTATTTTAAACAAATGTATAACACTTGATGATGTTAGGCCATCGTTGTTGACTCCAATTCCGAAAATATAGACAAACAGTTAGTCGTCAGATTATCCTCGTCGCACGTCAAACAACAGACCGTAAGATTAGCGTACGGTTGTTCTAGGGATGTACCCTTATTGCTGATCCATTCCTGATACAGGATTATAAATTTCACTCACGAAGTGAATACAGCACATATAGTAAAAAAAATTAAAGAGCCCCGTCACGCCAAGTGGCGTATAGGGGATATGGTGTTAGTCGACAATACATTTTACAGACCTTCAAGACATAATTTTTGGGGTAATGTGGTTTGCATTACGTCCGTGCCACTTTACTTTCCCAGAAAAAAAATCCGGTACCCATTTAGGGTTGTGTGAACCCGGAAGCCATAGGTTGAGATCGAACCCCGCCTCTTGTCCTTTGTAGCTCAGTTCACTAACCACTGAGCTATCGCGGCTCCCACAGAACATCTATAAGTATACACAATAATTGTACTCCCTCTCTCTCACTCACTCTCTCTCTCTCTCTCTCACTCTCTCTCTCTCTCTCTCTCTCTCTGTGAGTGTGTGTCTCTGTCTCTCTTTCTGTCTATCGCTATTCTCATTCTTCTTCTATCCTTCATCGTTTATCTTTCGGCGTCAAAGGGATATTAGCTTCCGGTATTTTGCTCTTCTGTTTGTCTCTGCTGCTGTTATGTTTCCTAGTGTTTCTAATATTCCATCAATCCATCTTTTGCTCTTCTGTTGGTCTCTGCTGCAGCTACGTTTCCTAGTGTGTCTAATATTCCATCAATCCATCTTTTGCTCTTCTGTTGGTCTCTGCTGCTGTTATGTTTCCTAGTGTTTCTAATATTCCATCAAACCATATTTTGCTCTTCTGTTGGTCTCTGCTGCTGTTATGTTTCCTAGTGTTTCTAATATTCCATCAATCCATCTTTCCGTGGTAGGCCATTGAATCTGTTGTTCTCGCAACGTTTATTAAACGTTCGTTGTTTTATGTTTTGATCTTCCTATATTATCACGAGGTCAAACCATTTTATCTGTTGTTTCTTTAAGTATTCTATGGCAGAAATTATTCTGAGCGTGTTTTCTTAGTTTCACATTTCTTATCTTATGTCGCAGATAGTCTCCTGTCATGCATCTAACATTTTAAAAAATTTCCGCACTAGTTATTGTTCTTCTTGTCCTTCGATTTGACGTCCTTGTCAGACATTGGTAGTACAAAGTTATGATGAAGTTTGCGTGTAGATGCCGTTTTACCTCTAGTGTCGTTTCCTTGTTGGATCAGCAGTGGTGATAGTAGTCCAATGTTGTGAACGTGTATAATTTCTTTGTTCATCATGCTGAATGACTGTAACGAAACGTCGTAATCTGTCTTGTCTTTCTGTTATTGTATCTGTTCTGTATCATTGTATGTTTATTTTGGGGCCTCGGTAGCCTAGTTGGGAAAACCACCCGACTGGACTACCGACGTTCGGACGACCCATTTCGATTCCCGCTGGGAGCAGTGTGAATTGTACTTGTGGTTGGAAAAAAAAAATACCCCCACGGTCGACCCAGCCGTTGGCAGAAATGGGTACCAGGGTATTACCCTGGGAAGGTGAGGAATGTCGTTTCGCATCTGAGTTTCGATGCTTGAGGCGACACTAAACAGAAATATCCGAACATTTCTGGATAGGCGGCCGAGCACATATGGGTGGAAACTCGCGTGCTAAGACGCCGGTTTAAGTCTCGTACTTTACCTTTACCTTTGTTTATTTTGTAATACCAAATTATATTTAACCATCTTTTTTGTTAACTTTCAGGTGAAAACTGTGATATTTTGAAGTGCATCTTAGATCCAGTCTCTGCTTCTCCCCCCAACTCTCATACAAACAACTCGAAATGCAGCACATACTGAACGCATCAACCTGTGTTTGCCAACCAGTCATGGAGACAGCCTCTAACAACGAGTCAGACCCAGAGCGTTCACTGTCAACCCTGGAGCTGGTTGCCAATGTCTACATGTCCATCCACGGAGTTCTCAGCCTAGTCGTTTGCTCTTTCGGCATCCCGATGAACGTACTCAACATTACAATCCTCACTCACAAAAACATGAGAACCCCTGTCAACTGTATTCTGACCTGGTTGGCCGTGTTTGATCTCCTTACTATGATATCCTACGTGCCTTTCTCGCTGCACTTCTATTGTTTAACCTGGAACTTGTCCGCTGAGAGAAACTCGCTGGGTGAGTTCAACATTAGCTTCAATATCAGCTATTCGTGTATAATCATCATCATGTACCATACCGGTTGACGTAGGCAACACTGTCCTTCTACCCACCGTGCATCGTACCAGTTCTGTAGTTAACTGTTGTCCATGTCATGACACGAAGCTATCTAGTATATTCTCTCTTTGTCATCCGCGATCTCTCTTTCCCTGTATTTTGACAGTTGTAACCAATTATTCAAATTTTCATCTTATCATGATGTGCCCCCCAAAAAATGTTGATTGTTTCTTTTCTGATGTTTCTTAGGATTTGCCTATTTGTGTACAGATTAGTCTTTCGTCTTTGAGATTGTTCAATCAAACCAGAACGCCATCTCCAAATCATTACCAACAGCGAATAACTTGAGACAGTAAAACAAACTATGATTGTCTAGGATCTGAAGTAACAAACTATGAATATCTAGCATCTGAAGTAACAAACTATGAATATCTGGGATCTGAAGTAACAAACTATTAATATCTAGCATCTGAAGTAACAAATTATGAATATTTGGGATCTGAAGTAACAAATTATGAATATATGGGATCTGAAATAACAAACTATGAATATCTGGGATCTGAAGTAACAAATTATGAATATTTGGGATCTGAAGTAACAAATTATGAATATCTGGGATCTGAAGTAGCAAACTATGAATATCTGTGATCTGAAGAAACAAACTATGAATATATGGGATCTGAAGTAACAAACTATGAATATCTGGGATCTGAAGTAACAAACTATGAATATCTGGGATCTGAAGTAACTAACAATGGAGACTGCCAGAAAGAGATCAAAAGAAGATTAGCAATACCAATATAAAAATTACACGCCATGAAGAAACTGTTGCACAACATCAGCAAGGCAGTAACATTAAAATTGCTAAGGACATGTATCTTCCTGAAAGCAACATACGATTGTGAATCAAGAAAATCTGGAAACGATAATGAAGAATATCGATTCATTCGAAACAAAACGCTACAGAAAAAAAAATCCTTAAGATACCTTGTATAATGAAAAAGAGCATTTAAAACATATGTAAACATTAAAAGGAACCGGCTTGCTTATAGACACCATTCTATAGAGGAAATTAAAATAATATGGCCACGTCAAAAGACACAGCAGGCTGGAAAGAACACTAATGGAAGGCGCGGTTGCTGGGCGATGTCTCAGAGGCAGTCCAAGAAGAAGGGGGTTTCAAGACATCAAAGAGACCTTGAACATTACACTAGAAGTGGGAGATCTTGATAGAGACAGAGATTCTAGACAGGTTGTCATGAATGAGATAATAGCAGATCTTTCGTATACACATGATTGAGATAATAGCAGATCTTTCGTATACACATGAATGAGATAATAGCAGATCTTCGTATACACATTAATGAGATAATAGCAGATCTTCGTATACACATGAATGAGATAATAGCAGATCTTCGTATACGCCTGCGAGACCTGGTCACTAATAGTAGATCTTCGTATACACTTGAATGAAACCTGGTCACTAATAGTAGATGTTCATTGACGTCTGAAAGACCTGGTCACTAATAGTAGATGTTCATTGACGTCTGATAGACCTGGCACTAATAGTAGATGTTCATTGACGTCTGATAGACCTGGCACTAATAGTAGATGTTCATTGACGTCTGATATACCTGGTCACTAATAGTAGATGTTCATTGACGTCTGATAGACCTGGCACTAATAGTAGATGTTCATTGACGTCTGATAGACCTGGCACTAATAGTAGATGTTCATTGACGTCTGATATACCTGGTCACTAATAGTAGATGTTCATTGACGTCTGATAGACCTGGCACTAATAGTAGATGTTCATTGACGTCTGATATACCTGGTCACTAATAGTAGATGTTCATTGACGTCTGATAGACCTGGTTACTAATAATAGATGTTCATTGACGTCTGATAGACCAGGTCACTAATAGTAGATGTTCATTGACGTCTGATAGACCTGGCACTATTAGTAGATGTTCATTGACGTCTGATAGACCTGGCACTATTAGCAGATGTTCATAGACGTCTGATAGACCTGGCACTATTAGTAGATGTGCATTGACGTCTGATAGACCTGGCACTATTAGTAGATGTTCATTGACGTCTGATAGACCTGGCACTATTAGTAGATGTTCATTTACATTTGTTAGACCTGACAATACTAGTAGATGTTCATTGACGTTTGTAAGACCTGGACACTAATAGTAGATGTTCATTGACGTTTGTAAGACCTGGCACTATTAGTAGATGTTCATTTACATTTGTTAGACCTGACAATACTAGTAGATGTTCATTGACGTTTGTAAGACCTGGACACTAATAGTAGATGTTCATTGACGTTTGTAAGACCAGGACACTAATAGTAGATGTTCATTGACGTTTGTAAGACCTGGAACCTAATAGTAGATGTTCATTGACGTTTGTAAGACCAGGACACTAATAGTAGATGTTCATTGACGTTTGTAAGACCAGGACACTAATAATAGATGTTCATTGACGTTTGTAAGACCAGGACACTAATAGTAGATGTTCATTGACGTTTGTAAGACCTGGACACTAGTAGTAGAGTAAAAGTAAAGTCCCCTCAACGCTTTGCTAGGCGTATGAAGAATATGATATTAGTGACCATATGTTTCTATGACCACGTTACATTTTTGGGTCATGTGGTCGGTATCACGCCATCCTGTCGAACTTCCCAGAATAATTCAAGGTACTCATTTTTTTAGGAATAAGGATATCAAAATCAAGAGGAGCTTTTGTTGCACTGGGAAACATATGGAAGTCCAAAGAAATTAGGTTAAATACAAAAATAAAAATGTTCAACTCTAATGTTAAGTCAGTCCTATTATATGGCTGTGAAACATGGAGAACAACAAATTTGACATTCATGAAGACACAGACTTAAATTAATGGATGCTTACGCAGAATAAAAGGATGGAAATGGCAGGACAAAATCACTAACATAGAATTATGGAAATGTACCAGTCAAATACCAGTGGATAAAGAGATACAGCGAAGACGATGGCGCTAGATAGGACACACGCTGCGGAAGCTAACTGAGAGTATTACACAATAAGGCCTTTTTTTGGAATCCCCAGGGGAAAAGACAAAGAGGAAGACCAAGGAATTTTTGGAGAAGAAGTCAGATAGAAGCAGAGATGAAGATGATGGGGAAGACATGGAATGATCTTAAAAGAATGGCAAGAAACAGAACGGCCTGGGAAGTGTTTGTTGAAGACCTATGCTCCACAGGGAGCTGAAGGGTAGACGAGGACGTATTTTTAGAGGCTTTGTGAACCCAGGAGCCTAATCGGTCAGAAAAAAATGTTCGCAACTTCTGGAAATTGATCCCGGAACCTAAGTAAAAAAAAAAAAAGTAAAGAGCCCTCCGTCACGCCAAGTGGCGTATTGGGAATATGATGTTAGTGACCATAAATTGTACAGACCTTCGGCACATGATTTTTGTGGTAATGTGGTCGGTATTACGCCCGTGCCGCTTTACTTTCCCAGAAAAAAATCCGGTACCCATTTAAGGCTGGGTAAACCCGGAAGCCGTCGGTTGGGATCGAACCCTACCTCTTGTACTTTGTAGTCCAGTTCACTAACCACTGAGTTATCGCGGCTCTGAACTCGGACCTTGCTGATCAGGAAATATTTCGGCTGAGAACTTTATGAAAATGTATATGCCTACAACCAGCCCTGGTCACCATGAAGAAATGAAAACGGTGTGGTGTGGTCATAACTTCGAAAATTACCTTTCAATGAACGGTAATACGGACAAGGAAACGGTGAAAGATAGAAGACAGGATGGGTAGACAACATCAAATAAATGACAGGGTTTCACATGTTGATTAACAAAGACCAGGCGCAAAAAAGTGGAATGAAGCAGGCTAGCTATGTGAAATGAACATGAAACATAAAATGATATAAAGCAGCGGAATTGATAGAGAGACGAGACAAACTACGACATTTCGGCGAACACCTTCAGTTACAACAAACAAACTATTTTCAAACTAAAGAAACGCAGAAATGCAAACATGAAAGCTAAACACAACTAAAGCTGCAGCATTCTCTGTTGTCTCAATGATCTTGAACATTACAGTTTAGGAAGGAAAGAAGGAAGAATTACAGACGCAAGATGAAAGGATCAAACGTCGAAACATTCGAAGGTACAGTGGGTTGAGTGTTTCATTTATTGATAACTTATAAATCTCGAGCCAGAGTGCTTCAGTCAAGCATACCTTTATCTCCAGATAAATTGTTTCATTTATTGTTATCTTTATACCTCCAGATAAATTGTTTCATTCATTTATATCTTTATACCTCCAGATAAATTGTTTCTTTCATTGATATCTTTATACCTCCAGATAAATAGTTTCATTCTTTGATACTTTTATACCTCCAGATAAGTTGTTTCATTCCTTGATATCTTTATACCTCGAGATAAATTGTTTCATTCATTGATACCTTTATACCTCCAGAAATTATTTCATTCATTGATACCTTTATACCTCCAGATAAATTGTTTCATTCCTTGATACCTTTATACCTCCAGATAAATTGTTTCATTCCTTGATACTTTTATACTTCCAGATAAATTGTTTCATTCCTTGATACCTTTATACCTCCAGATTAATTGTTTCATTCCTTGATACCTTTATACCTCCAGATAAATTGTTTCATTCCTTGATACTTTTATACCTCCAGATAAATTGTTTCATTCCTTGATACCTTTATACCTCCAGATAAATTGTTTCATTCCTTGATACCTTTATACCTCCAGATAAATTGTTTCATTCCTTGATACCTTTATACCTCCAGATAAATTGTTTCATTCCTTGATACCTTTATACCTCGAGATAAATTGTTTCATTCATTGATACCTTTATACCTCCAGATAAATTGTTTCAATCATTGATATCTTTATACCTCCAGATAAATATATCATTCATTGATATCTTTATACCTCCAGATAAATTGTTTCATTCCTTAAAACTTTTATACCTCCAGATAGAGTGTTTCATACATTGATATTTTTATACCTTCAGATAAATTGTTTCATTCATCTATATATTTATACCTCCAGATAAATTGTTTCATTCATTGATATATTTATACCTCCAGATAAATTGTTTCATTCATTGATATATTTATACCTCCAGATAAATTGTTTCATTCATTGATATATTTATACGTCCAGATAAATTGTTTCATTCATTGATACTTTTATACCTCCAGATAAATTGTTTCATTCATTGATACCTTTATACCTCCAGATAAATTGTTTCATTCATTGATACCTTTATACCTTCAGATAAATTGTTTCATTCATTTATATCTTTATACCTCCAGATAAATTGTTTCTTTCATTGATATCTTTATACCTCCAGATAAATAGTTTCATTCTTTGATACTTTTATACCTCCAGATAAGTTGTTTCATTCCTTGATATCTTTATACCTCGAGATAAATTGTTTCATTCATTGATACCTTTATACCTCCAGAAATTATTTCATTCATTGATACCTTTATACCTCCAGATAAATTGTTTCATTCCTTGATACCTTTATACCTCCAGGTAAATTGTTTCGTTCCTTTATATCTTTATACCTCCAGATAACTTGTTTCATTCATTGATATCTTTATACCTCCAGATAAATTGTTTCATTCATTGATACCTTTATACCTCCAGATAAATTGTTTCATTCCTTGATAATTTTATACCTCCAGGATGGATGACCTTTTTGATCTTCCACGTGGACTTGACCCTGACAACACACACTATCAGCATCTGGTTGGGCGTGACCCTTGCCATGTTCAGGTGAGTACATTCTCATGACTCTGAGCTCATGTTTTCTAATGAAACTGATCGACTCCGCTGTACTTAGAGGGACTCACTGGAAGTCATTGCATCACAAGAAATCATCTATCTATCTATTGACCTTTCGAGCCGTAGCCGACCCATAGGGCGTAGACCAAGATACTCCTTCTCTTATCTAAATTTTTGTTCTAGCAGTTTCAATTCTTTTAAAGATATTTTATCAAATCTCGCCATTTGTCTTTGTTCTGTGCAAGCAGCTCTATCTCATTGAGGGAGCCGATTCCTGCTACCCATGCCACGCTTATCAATGTTCTTCTCAGTGTCTCTCTGGATCTTCCTCTTTTCCTCTTACCCGTTGTTTCCCACATGAGGGCTTGCTTTGCTCTTCGGTTATTATCTCTTCTCATCACATGTCCAACATATGACCATCGTCTTTCCTTTATTACTGAAGATATTAGTGGTTGATTGGAGATTTAAAGAGATAATGCAAAATATAAATTATAATAGTTCATTCAGCTTGCTAGCTACATGTCAAGAGATCACGGAAAATATAAATAATAATGGTTCATTCAGCTTGCTAGCTACATGTCAAGAGATCACGGAAAATATAAATAATAATGATTTATTTAGCTTGCTAGCTGCATTTAACAGCTGCACACATTAGGACTGAAAATAAATGTAGAAAACTAACTAAAATTATTATGATCAATACCAAAGGTTCAAAGAAAGTTACATTCAGAAAGATGGGACTAGAAGAAGAGGATCACTTTAAATATACGGGAAGCTATATTTCATCAAAAAGCGACATAGAGAAAGAGATATCAACATAATAGGCATGCCAGCCGTGGCATTCAATAGACGTAGAAAAAAGGCGTTAATCTAGTCTCCATCTCAGCACCAAGCTTAGAATATACAAGTCAAATGTGCGATTCATACCCCTATATGCAGCAGAAACGTGGAGAATGAACCATGAGATAAAAGTCTACTTAGAGGAGTTGATGGTCACCGTCTTAAGAAAGTTCTAAACATCCGTTGGGATCAACACATTACGAACAAAGGGGTTGCCAGAAGAACAGGCATTAACGACATCAATCAAGAAGTGACAAGATGACGTTGGATAAAGGCTAGGCCGCGTTCTAAGAATGGGACGAACCAGGTATTCGCACCTGGCATTAACATGGACACCACCTGTCAAACGAAGAAGATGCAGGGCATTTGGGACATGATGACGAACCGTACATGATGACATGAAAGAGGCTGGCAGGTCCTGGCGAGAGTTGTCCATGCTTGCTCCAGGCCGGATTGGGTGGAGATCTCTTGTGGGTGCCCTATAATGGGTGGAGAACTCTTGTGGGTGCCCGATGATGGGTGGAGATCTCTTGTGGGTGCCCTATGATGGGTGGAGATCTCTTGTGGGTGCCCTATGATGGGTGTAGATCTCTTGTGGGTGCCCTATGATGGGTGGAGATCTCTTGTGGGTGCCATATGATGGGTGGAGATCTCTTGTGGGTGCTCTATGATGGGTGGAGATCTCTTGTGGGTGCCCTATGATGGGTGGAGATCTCTTGTGGGTACCTTATGATGGGTGGAGATCTCTTGTGGGTGCCCTATGATGGGTGGAGATCTCTTGTGGATGCCCTATGATGGGTGGAGATCTCTTGTGGGTGACATGTGCTTCAAACAGATTTCAGAGGATGAAGAAGAAGCTTGCTAGCTATCTACCAACACGTATAGTTCTGCATGACTATTGTTTACTGACATAAATAGTGCCACGGTTAAGTTGTAGTTAGTTTCTTTTTTGTAAATATATATTTTTTTTTTGCGTTCCCCAACTTTCAACTAAGGCGACGTCCCTAGAGTCTAGGAACTGAATTTTGCGTGTTAATCAGTTTTTTCCTGGCAGCCATGTGCACAGGAGTCCCTAGCCGCACAGGCAGATAACTCCGGCTTCGGAGGTATTTATATTTTTTTTCTGTCGATGAGTATTTGATATTTCAAGCTGGGCCTCGATGCTAGGACCAGGGGTGGTTAACGCAGAGAGAAATAACAAATACAATTTCCAACTGGTGCAGCCAGGTTTTGATCTCACAACCTTTCTGTCTTGAAGTCGGCGTCTTGCCTCGAGACTAACCAGTTCCCCTATGGTAGTTAGTGAACAGATATACTGAGAACATGAGTTCAGGTTTGAATCACTTACTGGCCAGCTTCAAAAGGAGATTTTCTATTGAAAAGTATAAGACTGGCGTAGTGATGACCACCCCATTTATAACTGTGTTGAAGGTAAAACGAAATAACACTAACATCTTTATAGGCCACACCCGAGGCGTGACGGAATTATGTTCATGTTTCCTTCTCACTGCCTCTCGGTTCTGTTTAACAGATCATGTCCCTGCTACACCTCTCCGCGGTGCCTCCAGAAACAGACTAACCTGTCTAGTCTGGCCAAGCGAGCAGGGATCGAAGAGGGAAGACAAACCCGGTACTCAAAAATGTCGGCTGAAGTCGGATGTGTTGGGCCGAAAGGCGCAGATATCACAGTGTTACACTGCAAACTTCAACACAACGTAACTACGTCCACTTAACGTCCTTTTAAGGGCGGATGACGAGGAGGAAGTCTACGGTTCGTATCCGCTAGAATACCTCAAATCATCGGGCGACCGCATCATCATCATCAACAGATCATGTAAACAATTCATACTGGTAGCTTGTGTAGCCTGATGGTTATACCCGTACTCATTTATAAGTTTGAAATAAAGAGGAAGTAACAAATCCGGCTACAACCCCACCCCAAGGAACAGTCTTTGATACAATGCCGAGGGGAGCGATTAACGACATACACAGAACAATTCCGTAGATGAAAGTGGAATCCCTTGACAAGTCCCTTGTACGACGCATCAAGGGAAATTATTTGATTCTGGAAACTGAAATGATTGACATGAGCTACATAGGCGAGACATCGTAAAATGTTCAGGCGATATATTAAAAGTAATGATGGCTGTTATTGTCTTTTACAAATGGAGTTAAAGTGGCTGTCAACAACACAAACTAAATCTTTTAAGGAGAGGACATTAATTAAAATACATATTTGGCGGTAATCAGCCTCGTGGATAAGTAGTATTTGATATATTACTTCAAATTGTGGTACTTTTGTAAAAAAAAAGTAAAGTAAAGTACCCCCGTCACGCCACGCCAAGTGGCGTATAGGGAAATATGGTGTTAGTGACCCTATATTTTACAGACCTTCAGCACATGACTTTTGGGGTAATGTGGTCAGTATTACGCCCGTGCTGCTTTACTTTCCCAGAAAAAAATCCGGTACCCATTTAAGGCTGGGTGAACCCGGAAGCCGTCGGTTGGGATCGAACCCTACCCCTTGTCCGTGGTAGTCCAGTTCACTAACCACTGAGCTATCGCGGCTCCCTGTGGTACTTTTGTACTAACTATAAAATAATTTTGAACTTTTGTACTTTAGGTAGTTTTATACTTGAGTCGCGTTCGTACTTTAGGAGATTTGGTCTCTAGTAATGTTAGGTGGGCTAACGTCAAAACATTGAAAAGTGGCTGGTAAATTCGTCTCTTTGGAGACAGAGAATTTACAGAGGGTAGAAATCATAATTCTCCACGTCAATCAGTTCACTGGTAGGTCTTATTTTCTCATGAAGCGCACCGTTGAACCTTCACTAATAATTGTCCTTCTTAGGGTTGCTCTTGATCTTCCTTGTTATTTTGTGCTTTAAGTGCCCACAGAAATGGAAGCCTGGAGCGGAAGTCTTCTTGCGTCTTTACAGTGGACTTGATCATTGTACTTGCTCGTTATATAGTTTGATATGTAAGCAGCAACATCCTTTATTGAACGTTGTTATTACTTCAGCATATTTTGGGCTGTGTAATTGTCTAAGCCTTATACGTCAGTGTTTTGCCATTGCCTTCTGACGGTAGGCATGGTCCTTCTCCTACTTCTTCTTCTTTCCTTCCTCATTTGCCTTTCAGCGCCGAGGGAAGATATAATTTGCGGTCTTTTGCTCTTCTGTTCGCCTTTGCTGCTGTTATGTTTCCTAGTGCTTCAAATATTCAATCCATCCATATTTTTCGTGGTCGACCCTTGGGTCTGGTATTCTAACAACGTTTGCTGAAGTCGTTGTGTTGTGTTTTGATCTGTCTGCCTTGTCACGTAGCCAAACCATTTTATCTGTTGTTTCCTTATATATTCTATGGGGGGGGGGGGGGGGGGGCTATTCCTAGCTTTTTTCTCAGTTCTTCATTTCTGATCTTATCTCTCAGACTGTTTCCTGTCATTCGTCCAACACATTTCATCTCTGTAGAGGTTATTTTTCTTATTGTTCTTGCATCTAGGGCCCAGGTCTGGCATTGGTAGCACAATGTTGAGATGATCATGGGGACGGTAATCCCACGAGTTGTAACGCTCAGCGGGGCTTGTTCCCCGAACATCGATGTTACAAAACCTAGTTCAGCCACTACCTCTAAGCCACGGACACCTACATATAGCTTGATACACCTTATTTGGTTTCTTCCCTAATAGTTTCAGTTGGTGTAAGGTCTCCCCAATTTATTTTGAAGAAGCAAATGAAATTATTTTAAACAGATTTTTTGCGACTGCTGCGATAGTGCATTCCACATACTGCTATGTGTTCAATCTAGTATGTCTGCTTGTTTGTTGCTAGGATCATCATCACTGTACACCGGTGGAATCCATAGGCGTTCCGACATACCCCTCGTGGAAATACGAGAACAATTCTGCCCTAGGTCCACAATTGCCGTCGCATGGCCTGGAGTCCAGATGCAATTAAGTCATCTATAGCTGCTCTATGTTATCTAATTATGCAATGTGGTCATCTCTTGATTTCTTCGTCCACCTATGGAGTTGTTGTTACTTTATCTTGTTCGCATATTCTAAAAGTTTGGTTCCTGTTTCAAACATTTATTTTTTTTAAAATTGTGTTGCCCCTTTTATATCTATGAACTATCACGCGTACGATATATTTTAACGGTTTGTCTGGCTGTGTCTGTCTGCCTATCTGTCTGTCTGTCTGTCTGTCTGTCTGTCTGTCTGTCTGTCTGTCTGTCTGTCTGTCTGTCTGTCTGTCTGTCTGTCTGTCTGTCTGTCTGTCTGTCTGTCCACCTGTCTGTCTGTCCACCTGTCTGTCTGTCCACCTGTCTGTCTGTCCACCTGTCTGTCTGCCTCTATGTGTCTCTTACCAGATATATTTTACTACTTTGAACGTTCGCTTTTATTTTCACTTTCTGACGTTTTCACGCTCATGTCCCTGTCATAATTTTGCCCGAATGTTCAAGCTGCAAAATCTGGTACCGCTTCTAAACATCGGTCATTTTTACCATAATTTAAGTTTATCGAAAATCATATTTTGTCTAACTGTTATATTTGACAACATCGCAATTTCAACACCTACGTTCCCCTACATCTTCTATATTGATTTGTTTTTACTTCTCACAGTAACTTGTATTCTCTCTTACTACATACACATCTCTCCAGTAACAAAGCTAAGTAACTGCCAAGTACACTTAATGTCATTTCCCCATTAGTGACCGACCTGTCACAAACAAACCCCAGACGCATTCACACTTTAATTAAGTCCCTGTCGGCTACTCTGATACATCAAGTTCTCCAAAACAAATAGACTCGGCTTGATGTTATTATCTTTTCGCTTTTATCCGTTGATGGCAACATCGATGTAAAGTCGAATTTTCTCAAAATCCCCTGGGTATTTAATTCTTCATTTAGTCTGAGAAACAAAGAAAAAAGGGAAGGTCGTTAAAAATGAGAAATATTGAAATGATGATTTTTAAAACCTGAAAGGAATTAACGAGAAAGTTTATAAAAATTGGGAATCAAATACTAGAAAATGACATAAACTGGGAATAACATTTTTTTTCCTTCTATCTATCTATCTATCTATCTATCTATCTATCTATCTATCTATCTATCTATCTATCTATCTATCTATCTATCTATCTATCTATCTATCTATCTATCTATCTATCTATCTATCTATCTATCTATCTATCTATCTATCTATCTATCTACCTACCTACCTACCTACCTACCTACCTACCTACCTACCTACCTACCTACCTACCTACCTACCTACCTACCTATCTATCTATCTATCTATCTATCTATCTATCTATCTATCTATCTATCTATCTATCTATCTATCTATCTATCTATCTATCTATCTATCTATCTATCTATCTATCTATCTATCTATCTATCTATCTATCTATCTATCTATCTAAATATCTATCTATCTATCTATCTATCTATCTATCTATCTATCTATCCATCTATCTATCTATCTATCTGTCTGTCTGTCTGTCTGTCTGTCTGTCTGTCTGTCTGTCTGTCTGTCTGTCTGTCTGTCTGTCTGTCTGTCTTTCTTTCTTTCTTTCTTTCTTTTCTTTCTCTTTCTGTCTTTTTTCCTTCTTTCTTTTTTCTTTCTTTATTTCTTTCCTCTTTTCTTTTGGCGCACATCTGATTGCTGCTAAGTGAAATTAAAGTCCACTTTGTCATCCGTCCTTAACATGGCCGTAGATGCCTGTTGATTTTATCTGCATCTTTCGGCCTCTCATATCCGACTTCAGCACGGTATTTTTGAGAACCCTTTTGCCTTCCTTCGTCGATCCCTGACTTTTCGCCAGCCCAGTCTGATTAGTCTGTTACTAGAGGCACCGCGAATTGGTGGAGTAGGGTTCTGGATGATTCTGGTCGACTGATCCTGGAGCACGCCATCAGTTATGAGTCGCTAGTAGCTTCCAGTTCTGTTGCTGTCGGAAGCCCCTACATATTCTGATTTGGGCAGGTGACGTTTATTAAATAACCCATGTAAATCGCAAATGATATGAAAGAATGAATCAACAATTGCTCTACTGAAGAGTAGAAGTTAGAATTGGATCTCTTTGGCTTCATATCTTCTTCGTAGGTTGCTTACTATTATAATATGTCTATACTTTCTTTCTTTATTAAAACAGGTAAATGAGTTTAGATACCTGGGAACTATGCTAACCTCAGACGGATCGATGTACAACAGAGGTGAGATGTAGAAGGGCTCAGGCACAGGCAGCTTTAAACAAAATGAGGGAGACACTGTGCAATATATTTTTGACAACGGAAAAACAAGAAAAAGAGTTCTTAAATATTATGTAGAACCTGTCTTAACGTACGGATGTGAATCATTGACAATAGGACAACGGATAAGAAAATCACTGGAAGCTGCAGAAATGTGGTTTACAGAAGAATGTTGAGAATACCATGGGCAGCTAAGAAGAGTAATGAAAACGTTCTGAAAGATGCCAAAGCAAAAAGAGAGGTAATTTCCAATATTAGGAAGAAACAATCATCACTTTTTAGTCATGTAATGAGAAGAGAACAACTGGAATATTGTGACAACTGGGAAGATTGAGGGACGAAGAGATAGAGGGAAGCAAAGAGAAAAAATACCAGGCAGCTTAAGAGAATGGCTTGGCAGAAGGTCAACAACAAAAATGATAAATAACTGTCGTTATCGAAAGTTATGGAGAGACATGATCCCCTACGTCAGCAAGCCCGGCACTTGATGGTAATTTCTTCAATAGAAGTAAAGGCATGAAGATGCACCAAGATATTATATGTTTTTTGTGTTGTTGTTTGTTGTTCCAGCCGAAGGCCTACTTGGCCGAAACGTCGACTTTTGTTTTGTCCATTACCACGTAAAGCTGTCACCATACCACTTTTTTCTTCTTCTTTTTGAATTGCTAATTTCTTGAATATAGTCTCTTATACGACGATCTGTGTGTCCATTTTTTTCAATTACTTTTTAGGTGTGGCTATGGCGGTAACTGTAGCTGTAGTAGTCGTTGTTGTTGAGCTGTATAAGTAATAGCAGTAATGTCAGAAGTAGAGACGTATCTGCTGTTGATGTGCTGATAGGAATAGATGTAGTGGCTTTACTCACATTAACAGTAAAAATATTAATAATAATAATACAAATTGTTGTTTTATTGAATTCATTGTAGCTGCAAAATAAGTAGTAAGTAAATATGCAGCTGAAGCGACAATACATATATAGTTGTAGTAATACCAACAATAGCAACTATTGCAGTATCAGCAACTAGAGCTTGTTTCAGTCATATCTGCCCATAAAGAGCACATGGCGTTTGCTGTGAGCTAGGCTTATCTTCCTAAGACGCTAAATTCGAGCACCCGCTACGAAGAATTATTTTTGAAAACATTATCCTAAGTAGATCTTGATAGATACATACTTTTTTTTTCACTTACATTTATTGGCATATGATTTTATTTAAAAAAGTAAGTAGTTTGTCCTTTTTCAGGACGTTGCTAATACCGCGGCATTTCTTGGTTGTGTAATTGTCAGTTATGCTTCAGTGGTTTGCCATTACCATATGACGGTAGGCGCAGTTCTGAGGACGGTAATCCCACGAGTTGTAATTTCTTTAAATTAAAACCGCTCTTAGCGGGACTCGTTCCCCGGACCTCTGTGTTGTGAAACTGATTTAACTACCTCTTAGCCACGAACGATGTATGATTTGATGTTTGAAATTACCACTTAATATTCTAAGAAAATATGTCTGTTCTTTTTCCAGGTACAAGCACATCTTCTCTCCAGCGAAAGGGTACTTAACTCGTGTCAGACGTTTGATTAGGGCCCGTATCGCTGTGTTCGTCGTGGTGGTTCTCTCTGTGCTCATCATGATACCCAACTATATGATGAACCAACTCATCGCCAATGAGCACTTTAATCCAGGTGAGTAGATGCAGTGCTTTCATCAAAACCTTGCTTTTGCTTGAGATCAAAGAACGATACAAGTATAGGGATCATCATCATGTTCCATACATTATGAAGTTAAAGTCCAGTCTATTATGTTAATAGCATCATCATCATTGAATGCCATCCTTGCTTTGGTAGCAGGTTGTCATAAACTGATTTATCCATCTTTTGATGTTACTCGTCCACCTTAGTCTTGGTCTGCCTCAGCCTCTTTTACCTTGTATTTTCCTTTCCAAGATTACTTTTTGTAGGATGATGTGTCTTTTAACAGGCACCAAAATCTAATTTGTTTTATTTTTATTGTGTTCTGTAGTTCTCTTTTCATTTTTAATTGTTTTAAAACTTCAGCATTTGTTCTCTTTTCTTTCCATCCATTTCTTCCTATTCTTCTATAAATCCACATTTCGGAGGCTTCAGTTTTCTGTTCTGTTTTCTTATCTAATGTCCTTGTTTCTGCACACACAGGAATGTTGAGAAGATATAACATTTTGTTATTCTTAATTTTAGCCCTAAAAACTAGTGTTATTTGCTTTGATGTTAGTACATTTTTCATGGCATTAAAATATTAATTTTATTAACATATGACTTCCAATCATTTCTTTCACCTGTAGACTTGTATTCCACTTCAGTTACTGTTTATCAACAAAATTGTCCAACTCAATCTCCTTCGTTCTTTCTTGTTAGTTGATCAATACTTCCATAGTTTTCAAAATAACTACCGCATACCCATCATTACTCAAAACACACCTCTTCTTCCTCTTCAACTTTCCACATTTTCCTTTCAGTGTCCAGTGGAAATATAATTTGCGGTCTTTTGTTCATCTGTTTGTCTGTCCTGCTATTGTTTCCTAGTGTTTGTAATATTCCATAATACATTTTTTTCATGGTCAACCCTTGGGTCTGGTGTTCTCGCACATTTGTTGAAGGCTCATTGTTTCGATCTTTGTCCTTATCACGTGGCCAAGCTATTTTATTTATTATTTCTGTATGTATTCTATTGCGGGGATTATCTTCTCCTTCTTCCGTGATCATGACTCTTTCAGAGTAGAATTCCAGACTCTCTCATGAAGGCAGCTGTCTGCTTAAGTGATTCGGTTGCCCCGTATAGTTTCTCTTCCAGGGAGGTGGGTGCGATCCATATTGTGCTTCTCAGGTCTGTATTGTTTCTCAGTTCTTCTTTCCTGATCTTATCTCTCAGGCTGGTTCCTATCAGGCGTCTAACATACCTCATCTCGGTAGTGTATGCTATTCTGATTTTATAACGTATCTGTTACTAAGTGTAATTATATCTCACAGTTGATATTGGGAAACAATTATAATAAGAAAAAAATCATTTATTAAAATAATTAGGATGGGATATTTCATATCTGACCTGTTCTCTATTCGCAGAAACTAACACAACGGAAACTATCTACGTCATACAGTCACTGAACCTAGAAATCCCAGAGGTCAAACCGCTGGCCCTGATAAACCTGCTGCTGTACAGTTCCCTGGCCAAGTTCCTGCCCTGCATCCTCATGGTGGTCTACAGTGGTCTACTTGTGAAAACCCTCAGGACCAACGTTCGAATGCTCAACCGGAACGCGGCTAGAAAAGTTTCTGTTTCCTACTTCCCAGCGTGCAACAGTGAGCCAACACAATTTCATCCTTCAGGAGATCAACTAAACAAAACAAATTCTCAAAAAAAGGATTCCAGCTCATCCAGAAGGATTAGCATTAAAGAGCTTCAGAGTTCTAATTCTGGAAACAAGGAGATGTTGTGCTTAAAGTGCAGTAGTCAAATTCAAGCTGAGACGAGCAACAATACAACCATCGTGTATTTGAAGCCATCCACGTCGTCGATGAAAGCGTCGACAAAGCGCAGCTCATCAACTCCAAATCTGGTTGAAGTCGGCAAGAACCAGCCTCAACGTCATCAGGACAACTCTCGGACAACGAGAATGCTTCTTGTGGTCATCACTCTCTTTCTGGTCACGGAGCTACCTCAAGCCATCCTCATCGTCCTGTCTGCCACGATTCCTGGCTTCTTCTCTGACGTCTATCTACCTCTTGGTGACATCATGGATATGGTTGCCCTTATCAACAACGGCATCAACTTCCTGCTATACTGTATCATGTCACGAGACTTTAGAACTACGCTGATCGACATGACCAAAGCGGCAATGGATAGAGCGAGTCAACTGCCAGCAAGACTGTCCACAACATTGCGTAGACCAATCAGAACAGTTGTTGAGCAAACAGAACAGTCTCAAGCCACGTTGATAGCTGTCGCTAAGGATTCTCATTCATAATATTAACACAATAACAATGTACAGATGCCTAATTGTTATTTCCCATTACAACTTCACTGATACAAACATATTATAATTACAGAGATAATGCGGGAGAAATTGCAGGATATAAAACTGTAAACAATTCCCGGCTCTAAGTGTGTTAAAAGTTAAAGAATTATAACTTTATTTAAAATTTAAATAATTCATCATCATGTGTCATACCGGTCAGCGTAGGCGATCATGTCCTTCCACAATCTTCTATCTACAGTGCATCGTATCAGTTCTGTTGTTGACTGCTTTCCATGACATGACACCAAGCTATCCAGTATTTTCTCTCTTTGTCGTCCGCGATCTCTCTTTCCATTTATTTTGCCAGTTGTAACCAAGTATTCCAACTTTTCTCTTCTCATGATGTGCCCGAAAAATGTTGATTGCTTCTTTCTGATGTTTTTTAAGAGCTCCCTTTTTGTGTTGGCCTCTTTGAGAACTTCCTCATTGTTCTTTTTAGCTGTCCAGTTAAATAATTACCACTCATTTTTGTAAAATTACCTCAATCATAATTTAGCTTATGACGAAATTTGTTGTAAAAAAAACAATACAAACTTCATTGAGTTATAAAAATCATTATAAATGCAAACTGTGAATTGTGATATTTGCTTCTCCTTATGTTGATATCAGGAAAATCTGTTAGTGTATGTGAATGTGCTTCTATAGTCATGGTTCCTAAGATATAAGATGTTCCGAACCTGTTATGTTATTTCTTCAAAAGGTTATCTGCCACTAGAAACACAGAAGCGTCACCTAAACCATTCAGCCTATATTTTATGTTCTCAGTTTTAGTACAAAACAAAAACAACAAAAATTTTTAGACGCATTTTATAAAAATAAAAGCACAATAAGACTGTTTATATCACCATCTATATTATTTCATAAGACCTGCATACTGAAAGGAATCACCCACGGCTTATGACGTTTTCAAATTTACAAGCAGTGGCGCTGTTGGGCACACATTCTTTAGCCGTCAATAGCTCACATAACTGAAGACATACAAACTTTGGATATTTCAGGGATCTCCCTCTCATTCCGCAGGTCCTAGTAACACTACACGTGGTTGTGGCTTCTATAAGTTATTATTTTTAAATTAATATAAACACAGTACACACACATTTTGATAATCGTGTTTGTATTTGTTACACAAACTGTATAATAACAATTACTGTTTTCTTACACATCAATGTCTTTCATACATTTCACTTGAACTCTTTTATATACACAAATCATCGCAACCATTTCCAAATTCTCACTCAAACTCTTTTCTCGTCACCTTTTATAGAAAAGAAGTTCATTACAACGTGTTCATAGTATATTATCAATATCGCGATCAGAAATGATTGATTTTAATGAACGATTGCCTATATAAAGATCATCATCATCATGTACCATACCGGTTAGCGTAGGCGATCATGTCCTTCCACAATCTTCTATCTACAGTGTATAGTATCAGTTCTGTTGTTGACCGTTTTCCATGCCATGACACCAAGCTATCCAGTATTTTCTCTCTTTGTTGTCTGCGATCTCTCTTTCCTTTTATTTTGCCAGTTGTAACCAAATATTTCAACTTTCTTCTTCTCATGATGTGCCCGAAAAAATGTTGATTGTTTCTTTCTGATGTTTTTTAGGAGCTCCCTTTTTGTGTTGACCTCTTTGAGAACTTCCTCATTGGTATTTGTAGCTGTCCAGAGAACTTTCAACATTCTTCTGAGAAATCCCATCTCTGTGGCCTCTAATCGTCTTTTCATTTGTTTGTCTACTGTCCATGATTCGCTTCCATAGGTCAGAATTGGTTCTATATAGCACCGTTGAACTCTCTTTCTCATTTCTATTGACATAGATTTGTTGCATAAGATATTTTTCATTTTCTAAAATGCTATTTTGGCCTGAGCTATTCTACTTTTTATTTCCGTGGTGCATCCTCCATCCGATGTTATTATTGTGCCCAAGTATTTGACGCGTTGCACTTGTTTCAAATTTGTCCTATTTATTTGTCCATAAAGATAACACAATTTAATAACAATAAAAAGTTATCAAATCCAACCCAGACTATCTATCTCCTCAGCCATGAAAAAAAAAGATTTCCTGGCTCACTATGTTGGGGGAGGTAATATAAGTAAGAATGAATAATGTCCTACTCCCCTCTAAATACTTTGGTGTATAAAATTATATTCCCCACAACGTGTATGATACAGAACATTATTTGCCTCAGTGATAACTGTTATCTGCGTAGGAGCTAATCTATTTTATTGGCTATGGTTGAATGTCTCTACAAAATATTTGCATAATAAACTTTGAAGTTACTTCTTGTATAGGGGCAATATGACAATTTGATCTTGTGTGTTGGAGGGATTCTTAATTTATGGTAGTACTTTCCGTTTGTTTTCTTGCGCGTCCATTAACAGCAAGTTTATACACACGTTTGTGAATATCGCTAGCTTACTGATTAGCGCTCATCGTTGTTGTTTGTATGCAAATTCATCGCTTTCTGTTTCGTGATAAGGTTCACAGAAAAGTCTCCTAGTCCAAAACAAGACATGGAACTGTCTGCTACAATGAGGACATTAACGTGGTGAATGTCTAGCTCTATGTCCAAAACAAGACATGGAACTGTCTGCTGCAATGAGGACATTAACGTGGTGAATCTATAAATCTCGTGAATGAGATTATTGTGCTGAAGTTTGACTTTCCAAATGATACCTTTTTGTGAATGACGTGTTTCTTGCATTTCTTCTACATCACAGACTAATGTATCCTTAGCAAAGTATATGCTGGTGCATTCTTAGCAAAGAAATATATTGATAAATCTTTAGCAAAGGGTAGACTGCTGCTACCTTAGCAAAGGATAGACCGCTTCATTCTTAGAAAAGGATAGGCTGCTGCAACCTTAGCAAAGAAATATATTAATATATCTTTAGCAAAGGATAGACTGCTGCAACCTTAGCAAAGAAATATATTGATATATCTTTAGCAAAGGATAGGCTGCTGCAACCTTAGCAAAGAAATATATTGATATATCTTTAGCAAAGGATAGACTGCTGCAACCTTAGCAAAGAAATATATTGATATATCTTTAGCAAAGGATAGACTGCTGCAACCTTAGCAAAGAAATATATTGATATATCTTTAGCAAAGGATAGGCTGCTGCAACCTTAGCAAAGAAATATATTGATATATCTTTAGCAAAGGATAGACTGCTGCAACCTTAGCAAAGGATAGACCGCTTCATTCTTAGAAAAGGATAGGTTGATTTATCCTTAGCAATTTCGTTTCTCCATGCAGAAAGATTAATAACATTCTCCACTTGATTATTATGATTAATACCGCAATACCCTAGTGAACCAGTTACTTTTTTTCTTCCTTATATATTGTGTTGCTCACCATATGATCTGTAGGATGTTTTGTTTTGTACACTTTACTTTACAACGTCTTCCATTGGTAATATAAAGTTAAATTGGAATAAATCCTATCTTGGCACTCTTCAGCTGACGTAGCTGCTAATATAATTGATAACTGCTTTACTGAACAAGGGCGGGTAATAACAGCAGTTAGAACAAAGCTAGCTCGTATACCTCCACAATGAAATGTAATGCTTCACTTCATTATGATGTTGTATGTTACAGGGCATTTGTTATCTCATGTTCATGCTGAGCACAGACCATTATAATACAGTACCGAACAGGACAATTTAAATATATTCATATATTTGAAGTGAGAAACTTAGTGGCCGTGTAAGAAGACTAATAAACCAGCATAGAACTGGAGTCGTCAGTCGCTGGACACTCCCAGACTTGCTGAGGAGGGAATCTGAGCACCTATGGTCATGTTCGGAGTGCAATCATGATGGCCCGCTAATAACTCAATATATTTTAAGTACTCCTGCTTTGAGGGTCGCTGGTAACTCAGCGGTTCGTGAACTGGGCTGCTAAAGAGAAGAAGTTGGGTTCGATCCTAAACGACACTTTCATGTTCTTCCTTTCAGCTCCATGTGGAGCATAGAATTAAAAAATAAACACTTTCAAAATTATTATTTTTTCTTGCCATTTATTTTAAGATCGTTCCATCTCTTCCCCATTGTCGTTATCTCTGCTTCCGATTCTCCAAGTATACTCTGGTCTTCCTCTTTGTCTCCTCACCTGGGGATTCCAACAAATTCCTTATCGCTCAATACTCTCAACTAGCTTTCTCAGTGCATGTCCTACCCAGCGCCATCATCTTAGTTATATATTAGGACATCAGGTTCACCGAGCCTTAAATGGATATCAGATTTTTTTTTTCTTTTCTGGTTAAGTAAAGCGGCACGGGCGTATTACCGTAATACCCCCAAAAATAATGTGCTGATAGTCTATTAAAAAATATTGCACTAATATCATTTCCCTATACGCTGAGTGGCGTTATGGTACTCTTTACTTGTTATTTATACTGCTCATTATTTGACTCATTGATAAGCACTTAATAATTAATTATCATTAGCAAGTACTGGGCCTGTTGGCGTCAGTGATGATGTCTTTCTACTTCTTCCTCTTTGTACAACTATTTATAATTTCTCGTGTTTCGTGGCATGGGCTGAAGGGTGTCAGCGCATATGTAGCTGGATCCATAGTAACATAATTTTTCATATTGATTTTCTACAAAATCTTTTTTATTAAACTGTCTAGAGTCTTTTCTCTCCTTTTATGTCTACTTCCCTTAATTTCTCCAGTAGTCACAATATAATCAAAACTGATACCGTCCCATTAATTAAAACAAAAATAGTGAACAACATCATATGGACAACAGATTTTAAATTCATGATCTACATTTTTTCCTTTTAGGTTCAGTTATTGCTGACGTGTAGCCAGGATTTAACTTATAGCTATTTTTTGCTGACGTGTAGCCAGGATTAAACTTACAGCTATTTTTTTGCTGACGTGTAGCCAAGATTAAACTTACAGCTATTTATTTTGCTGACGTGTAGCCATGATTAAGCTTTCAGCTATTTCTTTTGCTGACTTGTAGCCAGGATTAAACTTACAGCTATTTTTTGCTGACGTGTAGCCAGGATTAAACTTACAGCTATTTTTTTGCTGACGTGTAGCCAAGATTAAACTTACAGCTATTTATTTTGCTGACGTGTAGCCATGATTAAGCTTTCAGCTATTTCTTTTGCTGACTTGTAGCCAGGATTAAACTTACAGCTATTTTTTTTTTGCTGACGTGTAGCCAGGATTAAACTTACAGCTATTTTTTTGCTGACGTGTAGCCAGGTTTAAACTTATAGCTATTTTTGCTGATATGTATTTTTACATTTTATATTACATTTGTTCTCAAACAAGAAACTCACTCTCATGGGTTTTCCATTTCTGCGCCACATTACTGGTCGGCCACATTAAATCAATGTTATTTGAGCAGATCTGAATGTTTTGTTCCGGTATTTACTTACTTTTTTACCACAGACATTAAGCAGTGTTTAATTTTAAATCAATATATACAACTCTCTCGGTTGAAATACAACCTTCTTTTAGTGAGTATTTAATTTAGTACGACTGGGCTTTGTTTGATCCATTTGTCCTTTCTGTTTATTGGGGAACATGTCTGTGAACACTCCCACTTCACATAATGTCAAGTGGCTAAAGGACCGAAATATTTACTAAATGAAGACCCCTTCTGATGATCAGATTACCTCCTGCTGCAATAATGTGTTTCTTATTACTGGTATACAATCACAATTTGTTTATCAAGATTTTGTTCTTCCTGAACTTAGCAAGAAATCTTTGTTTTTTTCATTATTGAATTTTGATTTTTAATTATTTTTTACCCAAAGTTACAGCACTGTTTTGTCTTTGACGATCTAAAGTGGTCTTAAGATCCATAAGGATGTAATTATAAGAACACACTACTTCAGTGAGACAACATTAATGTAGAACAGAGGTGGGCAAGCTATGGCCCGAGGACCAGAACCGGCCCGCCAAGCTATTTTGACCGACTCTTGTGCTTGATTTGAAAAGTGCTAAACACTCCATTCCCTGAGATAACGAATAAATAAATAAATAAATAAATAAAAAGTAACACAAAAGCAAGAAATTGATTAACTGACACAAATTTAAAAAAAATACTACCCATTGTTGTTGGTCAAAAACTACGAAATCTGGACAACCTTGTGTGTGAAGTTCAGGGGCAACTATCTCATTAAACCTGGACAACCTTGTGTGTGAAGTTCAGGGGCAATGTCTCATTAAACCTGAACAACCTTGTGTGTGAAGTTCAGGGGCAACTGTCTCATTAAACCTGGACAACGTTGTGTGTGTGAAGTTCAGGGGCAACTGTCTCATTAAACCTGGACAACCTTGTGTGTGAATTTCAGGGGCAACTGTCTCATTAAACCTGGACAACCTTGTGTGTGAAGTTCAGGGGCAACTGTCTCATTAAACCTGGACAACCTTGTGTGTGAAGTTCAGGGGCAACTGTCCCATTAAACATGGACAACCTTGTGTGTGAAGTTCAGGGGCAACTGTCTCATTAAACCTGGACAACCTTGTGTGTGAAGTTCAGGGGCAACTGTCTCATTAAACCTTGTGTGTGAAGTTCAGGGGCAACTGTCTCATTAAACCTGGACAACCTTGTGTGTGAAGTTCAGGGGCAACCATCTCATTAAACCTGGACAACCTTGTGTGTGAAGTTCAGGGGCAACTGTCTCATTAAACCTTGTGTGTGAAGTTCAGGGGCAACTGTCTCATTAAACCTGGACAACCTTGTGTGTGAAGTTCAGGGGCAACTGTCTCATTAAACCTGCAAGCTTTCAATTTATAGTTTATCGTTGAGTCCCCCCTCCCACCCTTTTTTTCTGTCTCACCCACACGCTGCTTAGGTTTGTTGATGTTATATTAATTTCTACTTGTTTGCTCCATATATTTAATTGATTTTTTTATACATACAAGCATTATCAAGTGAAGATTGAGCATGCTGTTGTAATAAAGACATATACAAACATACATTCACTGTGGATTTGCTTGTTAGTAATTTTATAATGTCTGTGTTTTTGTGTTTACAAAATATCGTTTATAATTGCTAGAAAAGTAAATATTTGTTTTTAATTTTCTGACAAACAATCAGGGGGGTTATATTTTCATCTAAAAAATGGTTTACCGGTACCTTATCAGTTTACCTTACGTGACGGAAACATTCGAACATGTCACCCCTCTAAGGCTCTGCATTTCATGACCAGAAGTGTCCGGGTTCGCCCAGCCTTTAATGGGTACCGGATTTTTTCTGGGAAAGTAAAGCGGCACGGGCGTAATGCCCACCACGTTACCCAAAAAATCATGTGGCGAAGGTCTGTATAATTTATGGTCACTAACACCATATTCCCTATTCGCTACTTGGCGTGACGGAGGCTCTTTACTTACTTTTTACTTTGCTACAAACCCTATGCGATTTCTAAAGGAGCGGAAAGGATCATAATCAAAGATAGTTAAAAACGACCATAACATGGAAAGTCAACTGGGGGAAGGTTCCAACTTCCTGTTACTTATACTTATCTTACATGGGACCGTTTGTTTCAATCACAACAGTGTTTTTTTTTTTTTCCACGATCGCTTAGACTGAACATAGTTTGCATTAGAAGGTTGGAGCACAGATAGGGAAGTCACGGATAACCTCCACTAGTGTGACGTTTTGAGTTTTGCGAATGGGGTGGGTATGACTAGAATGACGTAATATGTCTTATAGCTGATTACGTCACGCTAGTGGATGTTTTCCAAGGTTTACCATTCTGCATTCAGCCTAAATTTACTTAAACCCGCGGGCTGAGGGAATTACAGGAAAACCTCCAAGTAGCCTGACGCTTTCAGCTTTACAAGCAGGGTTTGGTGTGGGTAGAGTAATGTCAGCTTTGTATATTTTCTATATTTGTCTGTGATAGTCACCTCTAGTGACTCGGGCAGATGGTGCTCGTAAACCTGAGACGGCCGACCATCTAAGGGCAGAATCCCCCTACAGAAAAGATCATCTGCTGCCTTGCAGGAATATTGGGGACAATCAAAGGCTAAGGAAAGCAAACCTGAACAAAATGCTGGCTGAAATCGGATGCGCTGGGCCACTGGCGCAGAACACAGTGCAACGTTTTAACAGGTATTCAAGCGGAGTGAATCTAACAGACTTAAACAGGAAGCTGTCTTCGTGTGAGAGTCTGGAGTCCTACTCTGATTGAGTCCTGATCGCAGAGAAAGAGAGAGAGAGAGAGAGAGAGAGAGAGAGAGAGAGAGAGAGTGAGTATATTTGCTATTGCTGAAACTTCACGCTACTTCGATGTTTTTCTGATTTTATTTTCTGCCCGCGGGCCCTAGTAAAATATAATTGACTGTGAGTGTGTTTTTGACTGAAAAAAAGTTATTAAAAAACTAATTTTAAAAAACCAACAATTTGGTACAAAGAAGCTACAGCACGGGACTTCCGGTCAATATGGCGGATAGGCGGCAGGAACACTTGAGGCTCAGTCTGAAAAGTGTTCCTTGTTACAGTTTCTTCATAATCCTACTCCTGCTTGCTGACGGACCTACTTAGTTTAGTGCTATGTGCACTCCGTGAGCTGTGGTTTTCATCCGGATCGTGTTTCGATATTCCGATTGCTTACGATGAATGATGATATCGTATGACGAAAGGCAGTTCAGCTGCTTTCAGTTTCGGTGTCGCTTGGCCTTATGTCTTTTGGCGTGTGCTGTAGCTGTTATGATGGGGACTGCAACTCCCTTTCTCTATGTTTGGATTCTTCAATGAGATGAGTTTTAATTCGGGTGATTACACAAGCACGGGCGGCTGAACAATAATGGATTTAAATTCGTTTGCAGTGATATCGTGACTTTTCGTCTAACCATAACCATAACTAAGGCACATCATCTCCTACATTTATGGGAAATTTTGACAGAGTTTATCTCTGAGAAAAAAGATCTCTTAAAGTTAAATCTTACCAGTGGCGTAGATTGGGCTGTCATCGGACGGGGCAAGGGAAGTATGTGGGTTAACCGCGCTCGCGAAGAAGAAGCGTCCTAACATGCTACTTATAAATGCAGCAATTCAATAGTCCTTTGTTATTGTTTGAGAAAGTTGTCGATAAGAATTTTGCGCCTGACGCAACCCATTCCCCCTCCCCACTCTTCCAGCCCCTGCCCAACCTACGCTTCTGAAATTAATCACAATGAAATTCTTATCTTTAAATATCCCCTCTAGTGTTGTCCCAAAATAGATATTAGAGGATCTAATAACGATCAATTCGTAATACTAGCAAGATTAGAATGGTATGAGAAATGTTATAGAACTGTTACTTTCCAACAAGATTAGAATGGAATGAGAAATGTTATAGAACTGTTACTTTCCAACAAGATTAGAATGGTATGAGAAATGTTATAGAACTGTTACTTTCCAACAGGATTAGAATGGTATGAGAAATGTTATAGAACTGTTACTTTCCAACAGGAGGTTATTAAGCCATGAGAAACTACTGGCGTGTTTGTGCTTCAAAAAAGCAAAGAGCCCCCGTCACGCCAAGTGGCGTATAGGTAATATGGTGTTAGTGATCATAATTTTTACAGACATTCGGCACATGATTTTTGGGGTAATGTGGTCGGTATTACGTCCGTGCCGCTTTACTTTTCCAGAAAAAAATTCGGTACCCATTTAAGGCTGGGTGAACCCGGAAGCCGTTGGTCAGGATCTAACCCGACCTCTTGTCAATTGTAGTCCAGTTCACTAACCACTGAGTTATCACGGCTCCCGCCTTTGTGCTTCGATCGTTAGCTTTCTGACAGTGTTAGGTTGTTCGGTTCTCTTGGGTCATGACTTCCAGAAGTTATATTTATGCAGGATCTTTCTTCTTCTTCTTTCCTTCCCCATTTACCTTCCAGCGTCGAGGAGAGATGTAATTTGCTGTCTTTTGCTCTTCTGCTGCTGTCATGTTTCCTAGTCCATCAATCTATATATTCCATTAATCTATATTTTCCATCAATCTATATATTCCATTAATCTATATTTTCCATCAATCTATATATTCCATTAATCTATATTTTCCATCAATCCATCTTTATCGTTGTCGGCTCTTAAGTCTGGTGTTCTCGCAACGCTTATTGAGGGCTCGTTGTGTTGTCTTTTGATCTTTCTGCCTTGTCGCGTGGCCAAACTATTTAATCTGTTGTTTCTTTATAAATTCTATGGGGCGGGGGTTATTCATAGGTTCTTTCTCAGCTCTTCATTTCTGATCCTATCTCTCATGTTGTTTCCTGAGAATTTGTCTAACACATTTCATCTCAATAGAGGTTTTTTCCCTTATTGTTCTTGCATCTAGGATCCGGGTCTGCCATTTTTAGCATAAAAGACGACATTATTGGCTTGAAAAATGATGTAATATCGTAATGAGATTGTTATTATCAAGTATCTTACCTGTAGGTATAGGTGGTCATGCCTCTTGTATCTTCTTTCTTCATTTCCTCTTGTATCTTCTTTCTTCACTTCCTCTTGTATCTTCTTTCTTCACTTCCTCTTGTATCTTCTTTCTTCACTTCCCCTTGTATCTTCTTTCTTCACTTCCTCTTGTATCTTCTTTCTTCACTTCCTCTTGTATCTTCTTTCTTCACTTCCTCTTGTATCTTCTTTCTTCACTTCCCCTTGTATCTTCTTTCTTCACTTCCTCTTGTATCTTCTTTCTTCACTTCCTCTTGTATCTTCTTTCTTCACTTCCTCTTGTATCTTCTTTCTTCACTTCCTCTTGTATCTTCTTTCTTCACTTCCTCTTGTATCTTCTTTCTTCACTTCCCCTTGTATCTTCTTTCTTCACTTCCTCTTGTATCTTCTTTCTTCACTTCCTCTTGTATCTGTTCGGGTGTTGGAAGAGTTAAAAGTTCTGGTTCTTACCTTTTTGTCGGCCTCACTCATTGTCAATGGATGTTGTTGTAACGATTCTTTGATGTTGTTTGTCCATTACTCTGAGTCTGCCTCTTGCTCGTCTCCCTTCTCCTCTTTTAATACAAGCATTGCATTATAAGGATAATTTTTCTAGATGGGCAAACTAGTTTATTTGTTGTTTCTGTTTGTATCTTAGGTTTGGCTGAAAGCCTACGCTTTCTCTTATAATGTTATTTCATTTTTTTACCCTTTCTTTTCTGGTTACACCAAGCGCGTTTCTCAGACATCGCATCTGTGGTGACCAGTTTTCTTTTATGCTCAAAAGTAAGTGACAAGTTTATCCACTGCCTTATATCTCCACAGCTTTATATCTCCACAGATTTATCTCCACAGCGTTATATCTCCACAGCTTTATATCTCCACAGCTTTATATCTCCACATCTTTATATCTCTACAGCTGTATATCTCCACAGCTTTATATCTCCACATATTTATATGTCCACAACGTTATATCCCCACAGCTTTATAGCTCCCCTGCTTTATATCTCTACAGCTTTATATTTCCACAGTTGTTTATCAATTCAGTTGTTCTCTTCCTACCAAACCATTCTCTAAACCTGTTTCGAATATTTCTCTCCGTTTTCCTTTAGCTCTTCTTCCCTCAAATGTTCCAGCTGTCACAAACATTTCTAGCTGGCTAAAATATGGTGATTGCTTCATTCTGATGTTGGAAACTAACTTTCTTTATGTTTTTTGTTCTTGCTTTGGCCTCTTAATATTAGAGCATCATCATTACTATTTTTAGCAGTCCATTGTATTCTCAACATTCTTCTGTAAAACCACAGTTATTTGGGCTACAACTAATTTCTTGTCAACTGTCCTATTATTCATGAATCACATCCATAATTCAAGACTGCTCCACATAGCAGTGAAGACCTCGTCTCCTTATTTTCATTGATAAAACGGAATGCATAAGATCGTTATCATCCTTTGGAATGCCACGTTTGTCTGAGCTATTCTGTACCTCACCTGAGCTGTGCATCTACAATCTGAAGGTAACATCTTTTCAACGATAATAAAATCCAATTACCTGTTTTAACATTGTCCCATATACTTCAATTCTGCTTTTAGGAGGCACCATTTTATGTGTTAAGAGAACACAGCTATGGGTCCCAGGAACAACCAAGAATTAAATCAGGCTACGCCTGGCCGTTTAACACGGAAAACTATGACTTCTGCCCGATGCGCCATATTTGGCCCAACGGACGAATAAATCAATAAATCATTAATTTTCCTTGTCATAACCACCACCACTGCCTTTTTCTGTTGAGGCTAAGGAATTTTGTTTTTATTTTCCATCGCTACGATGTCAATCATTTTGTCTAACTAACTCTTAGTGATTAATGCTATGTCATCCGCATATCTCAGGTTGTTTATTATATATAGCAACGGAAAAAAATTAATGTGTAACAATATATAGGTAACTGTGCGTGTTATCTTGATAATAAACACAATTTGATGCACGTCTCAGTGTGGATGGTATACACTTACCCGTGCAGTTACAAGTGTCTCATACAATTGATGGGGAGATAAACATGACGCAATCTAAACATGTGAAAAGTGCCGTAGGGGATAATTTATCACAGACTGATGTAATGTTTAGATCTAACCACATGCATGGGAAAGCGTGATTGTTGAAATTGAAACTATCTAGAGCACAATAAAAACATCTTTTATCCTCAATGCAAAGATTGAACCTGCAGCGGTGAGCTATAGCTGTAGGGATGGTAATTGAGGAAGCGACTACATCATCTCTATCACAACATGTCAACGTTCACCGGAACAATATATCACGCTTTCAAGCTTGTTACAAGCAAACTCGATCCACTGTTGACCGCTACAGAAATGGCCGACCACGAATTACCATCTCTTCTCACAATCTCTTCATACGCCATAGGCATCTTCGTAACAAGTTTATCCAGGCAAAGTGGACTGCCAAGAACATTATAGGTTTAATATGTGTTGTGCAGAATAGGTTCAGAGAGGCAATTATGTTAAGTCACAGACCTGTAGTTAGACCCGTGCTGTCAATTCGCCATAGACAAGCGCGCTTGGCCTGGGTCATATATCATGTGGTATGACCCTATCTTCGATTGGCCTGGGTCATATATCATGTGGTATGACCCTATCTTCGATTGGCCTGGGTCAGGTATCATGTGGTATGGCCCTATCTTCGATTGGCATGGGTCATATATCATGTGGTATGACCCTATCTTCGATTGGCCTGGGTCAGGTATCATGTGGTATGACCCTATCTTCGATTGGCCTGGGTCATATATCATGTGGTATGACTCTATCTTCGATTGACCTGGGTCATATATTATGTGGTATGACCATATCTTCGATTGGCCTGGGTCATATATTATGTGGTATGACCATATCTTCGATTGGCCTGGGTCATATATCATGTGGTATGACCATATCTTCGATTGACCTGGGTCATATATCCTGTGGTATGACCATATCTTCAATTGGCCTGGGTCATACATCATGTGGTATGACCATATCTTCAATTGGCCTGGGTCATACATCATGTGGTATGACTATATCTTCAATTGGTCTGGGTCAGACATCATGTGGTATGACCATATCTTCAATTGGCCTGTGTCATACATCATGTGGTATGACCATATCTTCAATTGGCCTGGGTCATACATCATGTGGTATGACCATATCTTCAATTGGCCTGGGTCATACATCATGTGGTATGACTATATCTTCAATTGGTCTGGGTCAGACATCATGTGGTATGACCATATCTTCAATTGGCCTGTGTCATACATCATGTGGTATGACCATATCTTCAATTGGCCTGGGTCATACATCATGTGGTATGACCATATCTTCAATTGACCTGGGTCATACATCATGTGGTATGACTCTTATCTTCGATTGGCCAGGTTCAGATACCATGTGACCCTATCTTCGATTGGCCAGGTTCAGATACCATGTGACCCTATCTTCGATTGGCCAGGTTCAGATACCATGTGACCCTATCTTCGATTGGCCAGGTTCAGATACCATGTGACCCTATCTTCGATTGGCCAGGTTCAGATACCATGTGACCCTGTCCTCTCTGGAGATGCTTAATGTTCTCTGATGAGTCATGGTTGTGTTTCGAAGGCACTTATGGCCGTTGTTTGACGTGAAGGCGTCATGGAGAACCGTTTTGCTGACATTTGTGTACTACAGAGAACATTAGAGGAAGAATATAATTGTTTTGGTTACAGAGATGACAACATCACACCAGAAACCTTCATCAATACAAATGGACCAGGCATGATATCACAGTACAACAATACTCGCCCACATGTGGCACGCGTGGTCTTGTAACCATGGTCATGAGTTATAGAACACCACGTTACAAAACAAAGAAAAAAACTTTAAATATCTGGGAACAGGATTCTCTGAAAATTGTAAAATCGATAAAGAAATAGATATACGATGCAACAAGGCTAACCAAATATTTGGCAGCTATCCCCTATACTGCAACATGAGGCAAAGCCTATTACCACCAAGAAACATCTTATACAGAGTATAGTTATTTCAATATCGTGTTACCAAAGTCAAACATGGTCACTAACGTATAAGGATAAAAGAAGGCTTGCATCACAGAGATGTGATGTCTGAGAATAGCGCTTGCAGTGACCAGAAAAGACAGACTCATAAATAATGTTACAAGAGAAAGAGTTGGCATTGAGACAATCCTAAGCTACATATAGAAACAAATAAACTGGTTTGCCCTATAGAAGAAACGCCGGGTGCTTCCATACCATACAAAACATATATTAAAAGAGGAGAAGGGAGAAGAACAAGAGAGACCCAGAGTAAGATGGAAAGAAAGCAACAATGAAACGCTGCAATAAAATCAGTTCACAATGGCCGCCAGAAGAGTCTAAACCAGAACTTTGTATCTCGCTCGACACCCGAAAGAGTACAAGAGTTAGTGAAGAAATAAAAAATGAAAAAATATAGAAAGAATGAAAGAAAGAAAGAAAGAAAGAAAGAAAGAAAGAAAGAAAGAAAGAAAGAAAGAAAGAAAGAAAGAAAGAAAGAAAGAAAGAAAGAAAAAGCACGAATCTTTCCTCACCAATAGAATATCTGACCGTGGCCTACTGTTTCCCCGGATCTTTCTCCTGTGGGAAAGATCTGTAGCGTTGGCTGCGAAGAAGACAAAATCACCATGAAAACCAGCAAAAGTTGGCTCAAGAAGAATGTAATAATGTGCCCCGACAATGGATCAAACGTCTCACTGGCTCGATAGGAAGGTGATGTCAAAGCGGTGACAACAGCTTAAAGTGGACAGATCAAGACATCACGCTTACCTTTGGAGTCAGTGCTGATTATACTTAGAGAAAGGATGGCAAGAACTTGTCAGAGAGAAGAACATGAAAATACCGAGCAGCAAATGACAGCTCATTGTGACAGCACAAGCTAGCAGTAGAGAGAATGGACTTGTCAATCAAGCAGAGCTTCCTTTTCAAGCAGAGTTTACAGAAGACAGGAATAACCACTCAGATATATATATCTCTCTCTTTCTCTCTCTCTCTTTCTCTCTCTCTCTCTCTCTCTCTCTCTCTCTCTCTCTCTGCGATCAGGACAATCAGAGTGGATTCCAGACTCTCACATGAAGTCAGCTGTCAGGTTAAGTGTGTTGAACGCCCCCACAGACAGAACATCACAATTAGAGTCTGCCAGATCCACTCTGATTGAACACCCGTTAAAACGTTGCACTGTGTTCTGCGCCAGTGGCCCAGTGCATCCGATTTCAGCCAGCATTTTATTCAGGTTTGCTTTCCTTAGCCTTTGATTGTCCCCAATCTTCCTGCAAGGCAGCAGATGATCTTTTCTGTAGGGGGATTCTGCCCTTAGATGGTCGGCCCTCCCAGGTTTACGAGCACCATCTGTTCGAGTCACTAGAGGTGACTAACACAGACATGCACACACAAAGATAGGAGATGTGACAAACACAGACATGCATACAGCGAAACGAGGCATGACTAACACTGACACACATCTAGATATATGACACATGACTAACATAAACATGCACATAAAGATATGAGATATGACTGACATAGACATGCACACACACAGATATGACACATGCCTAACATAGATGCCTAACCACTCAGATGAATATACACATTGTCAGGGATTGGATAGAGAACACTGTTCTACCCACCCTGGATAGAGAGCACCATGCCTGGTAAAAGACAATGCATCCTATCATAATTTTGGAAAGCAGCAAGACAAAGCTCCAAAATCGTCAAAAACAAAAGATCAACTCAAGCCGTTGCTCTCAGAGGTAAATGCTCTCTGTTGCGACAATCGGTTGAAATCAGAGTTATTACAGCCTGTGAAACAAAGGAAGAAGTCAAATATGTTTTTCACTGATAAAATAATTATAGAGGAGCATGGCCAGACTCCTACTTCTAATCCACTAGAGCTTATATGGGCCAAAATCAAAGGCCAAGTTGCAGCACAGAGCACCAGATTAAAAAATATGTTATTTTAAAAAAAAGTGGTAGATGATGCTCTCTTACAGACAGACATTTAATACTGGAGGAAATGTGAAAAGTACGAGCACAGAGGGAGAAGAACAGCACTGGCAGTGAGATGGTTTGCCTTCTCTCCAGCCGATAACAGTTGTGAACCTCATATTCTGAATGAACTGTTACGTCCGTTCTCAGATGCGCGCCATTTTATACAGTTTTATACGGCACATTCAATAGATGATGATGACGATGATGATGATGATGATGATGATGACGATGATGATGAACAGAACAGTTAAAAAATTCGCAGTTTTACAAACCGCCACTTATTCAATAGAACAGTATTGACAATTGTGGTGAACAGTTTGTTGGTTAATGGAACGGGGACTGAACAGATATGGGAATACTCCGTCTTAAGTGAAGCCATTCCGATTTAAAGTTTTAAGAATTTAACAACAAAAAGTTGTCTGTCTGTCTAAAACTCTTATTTCACGTGTTAACGTATGAGAGACATCTTTCACAAAAACTTTTTAATTTTCTCTTCACCTTTTCAATGATTGCACAATCTTTTACAAGATTACTCAAGCCCTTTATCAAAAATTGCACCATTTTCTTCAAGTTTTTCAAGCCCTTTATCAAAGATTGCACCATTTTCTTAAGTTTTCTCAAGTTCTTTATCAAAGATTTCATCATTTTTCTTCGCGTTTTCTCAAGTTATCAAAGATTTCACTATTTTCTTCAAGTTTTCTTATTTCCTTTATCAAAGATTTCAGGGAATAATAGAACAAAGAAGTATGTGTTAGCACTCGGAAAAATTGACAGACAAACAACAATAGAAAAAAACGAAGAACAATACATGGTCCGAAGTGGGATCGAACCCGTACTCAGTGGCACCGCGCCTTGCCACGAGAAGCCGAACGCTTGGCACACTACCACGCAGCCAACTAAAAATTGGCTATTGCAGTAGTGTCTTACACAAAGAAGTGTTAGCACTCGGAAAAATTGACAGACAAACAACAATAGAAAAAAACGAAGAACAATACATGGTCCGAAGTGGGATCGAACCCGTACTCAGTGGCACCGCGCCTTGCCACGAGAAGCCGAACGCTTGGCAAGGCGCGGTGCCACTGAGTACGGGTTCGATCCCACTTCGGACCATGTATTGTTCTTCGTTTTTTTCTATTGTTGTTTGTCTGTCAATTTTTCCGAGTGCTAACACATACTTCTTTGTTCTATTATTCCCTATTATTATCGCCTCGGAAGTTCCCCATATAATAATATTTATGTATTATTATTTGTATCAAAGATTTCACTATTTTCTTCAAGTTTTCTTATTTCCTTTATCAAAGATTTCACCATCTTCTTCAAGTTTTCTTAATTTCTTTATCAAAGATTTCACAATTGTTCTTCAATTTTTCTCAAGTTATAAGAAATTTCACGATTTCCTTCAAGTTTTCTTATTTCCTTTATCAGAGATTTCACAATTTTCTTCTAGTTTTCCTCTATCAAAGATTTCAACATTTTTCTTCAGGTTCTTTATATCAAATTTCACCAATTTCTTCAAGTTTTATCAAGTTATCAAAGATTTCACCATTTTCTTCAAGTTTTCTTATTTCCTTTATCAAAGATTTCACCATTTTCTTCAAGTTTTCTTATTTCCTTTATCAAAGATGTCACCATTTTCTTCAAGTTTTCTTATTTCCTTTATCAAAGATTTCACCATTTTCTTCAAGTTTTCTTAATTCCTTTATCAAAGATTTCACCAATTTCTTCCAGTTTTCTTATTTTCTTTATCAAAGATTTCACCATTTTCTTCAAGTTTTCTTAATTCTTTTATCAAAGGTTTCACCATTTTCTTCAAGTTTTCTTAATTCCTTTATCAAAGGTTTCACCATTTTCTTCAAGTTTTCGTAAGTCATTTATCACAGATTTCACCTTTTTTCTTCACGTTTTTTCAAGTTCTTTATAAAAAATGTCACCTTTTTCTTCAAGTTTTCTCAAGTTCTTTATCAAAGATTTCACCGTTTTTCTCCAGTTCTCTTATCAACCCTTTACATGAGTATAAACCAGCATGCATCTTACAATTTCAAACAGTTCAAATTAATTTTTCATAACTCGATTTGCTACCTGGTCAAAAATTCAAATCGGTCCTGAAACGTCGCTAAATCAGAACGAAACCTGGTCACACTGGGACATATGGCAAGTCAATCTAAATTCATTTTTCTGAAAGCTTTGGTAATAAATTACCATTTATTTATCTGCAGTATGTTGGCTCCTCTCCAGGACCAGCATCAGGTCACCATTAACGTGAATGCATTTCAATAAATATTAATATAATTCGTTAAAAAAATATTGTAATTTTAAAATAGTATGTTTCCCACATACAAACACTGGAACTTGTATAGCACATATTATTAAAAGATTTAAACTTGAAAAAGAACTGGTTTATAAACACCATTCTACAGAGGAAATTAAAAAAAAACTATGGCCACGTAAAAAGAAAGACAGAAGGGTGGAAAGAGTTATAACGGAAGGCATGGTTCCTGGGCGACGTATCAGGGCAGACCAAGAAAAGGATGGTTTGAAGACGTCAAGGAGACCTTCAACATGGCAAAAGAAGAAGCAGGAGATCTAGAGACAGATTCTTTCATATGAGCTGTGGTGAATGCAGGTTTCTGATAAGGATTTCGACCTGAAAGTGATAATTATTATATTGCTCTTTTCGTATTGTCATGCGGTCTAGTGGAGGCTATTGTGAACTTTTTTTGAGGTTTTGTTTTTGTCGAGCAGCTTCTCTCGTGGCTATTTCTACCAATGTTTGACAAACACACACGGCCACAGAATGAACAAGTCAGGCTCACTGGTCCACACGGTTTTCCATCCTTTCTCATGAGTCTTTTCTTTTCTACATTTTACCTTAGCACAGTCTCAAATGAAGTTATACCATTCCTTATACATGCTCTCCATGATGTGCGATCACTTGCCAGATGTTCCCAGTCATTTTCACAGATGGAGAAGTCATTCAGAGATGATTTACAGATATCTCTATATCCTAGTTTTGGTCTGGCGATTTGTCTTTTTCGGTGTATTAGTTCACCATGTAGTATTTGCTTGAGGATGCGCGTTTTAACATTGGTGCTTTCTTCCTCATTTAACTTTGCCTACTCTGCCTAGGCAAGGAATATGGAGATAGCGCCTTAATGATGATAATAGACTCATGTTTTTTTATTTTGCCTTTTTGTTATTATTTTTTCTTTAATTTCTTCAAATTGTTCCAACGACCAGCATATGACACCGACAATTAGCATATGACATCGATGACAGCATATGACACCGACAATTAGCATATGACATCGACGACAGCATATAACACCGACAATTAGCATAAGACATCGACGACCAGCATATGACACCGACAATTAGCATAAGACACCGACGACCAGCATATGAAACCGACAATTAGCATAAGACATCGACGACCAGCATAAGACACCGACGACCAGCATATGACACCGACAATTAGCATATGACATCGACGACCAGCATATGACACCGACAATTAGCATAAGACATCGACGACCAGCATATGACACCGACAATTAGCATAAGACACCGACGACCAGCATATAAAACCGACAATTAGCATAAGACACCGACGACCAGCATATGACACCGACAATTAGCATAAGACATCAACGACCAGCATATGACACCGACAATTAGCATAAGACACCGACGACCAGCATATGACACCGACGACCAGCATATGACACCGACAATTAGCATAAGACATCAACGACCAGCATATGACACCGACAATTAGCATAAGACACCGACGACCAGCATATGACACCGACGACCAGCATATGACACCGACAATTAGCATATGACATCGACGACCAGCATATGACACCGACAATTAGCATAAGACATCGACGACCAGCATATGACACCGACAATTAGCATAAGACATCAACGACCAGCATATGACACCGACAATTAGCATAAGACATCGACGACCAGCATATGACACCGACGACCAGCATATGACACCGACAATTAGCATATGACATCGACGACAGCATATGACACCGACAATTAGCATAAGACATCGACGACAGCATATGACACCGACAATTAGCATAAGACACCGACGACCAGCATATAAAACCGACAATTAGCATTAAACATCGACGACCAGCATATGACACCGACAATTAGCATAAGACACCGACGACCAGCATATGACACCGACAATTAGCATAAGACACCGACGACCAGCATATAAAACCGACAATTAGCATAAGACACCGACGACCAGCATATGACACCGACAATTAGCATAAGACATCAACGACCAGCATATGACACCGACAATTAGCATAAGACAACGACGACCAGCATATGACACCGACGACCAGCATATGACACCGACAATTAGCATATGACATCGACGACCAGCATATGACACCGACAATTAGCATAAGACATCGACGACCAGCATATGACACCGACAATTAGCATAAGACACCGACGACCAGCATATGAAACCGACAATTAGCATAAGACATCGACGACCAGCATATGACACCGACGACCAGCATATGACACCGACAATTAACATATGACATCGACGACAGCATATGACACCGACAATTAGCATAAGACATCGACGACAGCATATGACACCGACAATTAGCATAAGACACCGACGACCAGCATATAAAACCGACAATTAGCATAAGACATCGACGACCAGCATATGACACCGACAATTAGCATAAGACACCGACGACCAGCATATGACACCGACAATTAGCATAAGACACCGACGACCAGCATATAAAACCGACAATTAGCATAAGACATCAACGACCAGCATATGACACCGACAATTAGCATAAGACACGGACGACCAGCATATGACACCGACGACCAGCATATGACACCGACAATTAGCATATGACACCGACGACCAGCATGTGACACCGACAATTAGCATAAGACACCGACGACCAGCATATGACACCGACAATTAGCATAAGACACCGACGACCAGCATATAAAACCGACAATTAGCATAAGACACCGACGACCAGCATATGACACCGACAATTAGCATAAGACATCAACGACCAGCATATGACACCGACAATTAGCATAAGACACCGACGACCAGCATATGACACCGACGACCAGCATATGACACCGACAATTAGCATATGACATCGACGACCAGCATATGACACCGACAATTAGCATAAGACATCGACGACCAGCATATGACACCGACAATTAGCATAAGACACCGACGACCAGCATATGAAACCGACAATTAGCATAAGACATCGACGACCAGCATATGACACCGACGACCAGCATATGACACCGACAATTAGCATATGACATCGACGACAGCATATGACACCGACAATTAGCATAAGACATCGACGACAGCATATGACACCGACAATTAGCATAAGACACCGACGACCAGCATATAAAACCGACAATTAGCATAAGACATCGACGACCAGCATATGACACCGACAATTAGCATAAGACACCGACGACCAGCATATGACACCGACAATTAGCATAAGACACCGACGACCAGCATATGACACCGACAATTAGCATAAGACATCAACGACCAGCATATGACACCGACAATTAGCATAAGACATCGACGACCAGCATATGACACCGACGACCAGCATATGACACCGACAATTAGCATATGACACCGACGACCAGCATATGACACCGACAATTAGCATATGACACCGACGACCAGCATATGACACCGACAATTAGCATATGACACCGACGACCAGCATATGACACCGACGACCAGCATATAACACTGACGATGAGCACATGACACCGCCGATCAGCACATGACACCGCCGATCAGCATATGACACTGACGATCGGCATATGAAGAATGATAGTAGACTGAGAATGGTGGAAATATTGTAATGTGAAATTTAAAAAAAATAAGGAAAAAATTGATTTAACAAATTTAACCTGAATATGATTTTGTCAATGTCACAATGTAGTTGATTAGAGAAAGTTACAGTTTCAGTGTTAATATCAACTTGATTATTTTGTTAACTTTCACACAGACGTTATCATTTATCAGACGTTAGAATGATTTTCTTATCATTCCTCTTCACTTTCTTCATTTTTCACTGTACCCGTTTGGGTGTCGAATGAGGTACAAAGTGCAGGTTGTCGCCCTTTTCACGACCTCGTTGTCAATTAATGTTGTTGTGACGTTATCAGCGTTAATCCTCTAAAAAATTACAAACACCAACATTAATTTTTAATGCTTACGCAGAATAAAAGGATGGAAGTGGCAGGACAAATTCACGAACATAGAATTATGGAAATGCACCAGTCAAACACCAGTGGATAAAGAGATACAGCGAAGACGATGACGCTAGAGAGGACACACACTACGGAAGCCAACTGAGAGTATTACACAACATGCCCCTTTTTTTGAATCCCCAGGGAAAAAGACAAAGAGGGAGGCCAAGGAATTCTTGAAGAAGACAAATAGAAGCGGAGATGAAGATGATGGGGAAGACATGGAACGATCTTAAAAGAATGGCAAGAAATAGAACGGCCTGGAAAGTGTTTGTTGAAGACCTATGCTCCACAGGGAGTTGAAAAGAAGCAGAGGAGGAAGAAGAACATTAACTTTGTTTAAAAAAAAAATAATCACTTGTTTGTGTGCCATCTTAAATAAAGAATGAGTGTAAGGAAGAAAAGAGAAAACATGTTTGCATACAGTTGCTGCAACTAGGGTTTTGAATTAAAATGTCACTTTAAGGCTAAAAACAAACTGTGACCTGTGTATGACTTTGTTGACGGAAGTATTTTATCATAGTTCTTCTATGTTACATCTTGCCGCTCTGTAAATTATTATAATTTGTTCTACATGTTTAGAGTTTACGTAACTAGAACTGATTTGATGATAATGCAGAGACAATGTAAACTTTATCACCATCCTCAAGTATTACGCCTGCTGGCGTAGGTGATCATGTCTCTTCACAACTTTCGATCTCGACAGTTATTTATCATTTTCGTTGTTCATCTTCTGCTAAGCCATTAGCCGGAAGCCGTCGGTTGGGATCGAACCCTACCCCTTGTCCTTTGTAGTCCAGTTCACTAGTATTAATAATGTCACTTTTGTCACGTAGTACATTTATCTTTGAGGCACGCCTCTTGATACTGTAAACTCGACTGAGATTAATTCAGTTCAATCTTTCCTCTAAAATACTTTCTTCAGTTTGGTTATTTGTTTTTGTTGCAATTGAAGGCCTTTAAGTTCGTACGTTTTTTATTTGTTATTGAGTTATTAGTGGGTCATCATCATTGCACTCCGAACATGTCCATAGGTGCTCAGATCCCCTCCTCAGTAAGTCTCGAAGTGTCCAGCGACTGACGACTCCAGTTCTGTGTTGGTTGATTAGTCTTCTTACACGCCCACTAAGTCTCTCGTTTCTGGCTGTGCCCATCTTAACTCCCATTTATTTCATCCGAAGGAGTGACGTGGACTCATGGTTGTCGAAGTCCTGTGTCCTTCCCACTTCCCGGAGGGCATTGATGATGTCCCCCTGATCCATTGCTTGACCGTCCTCAACAATAGCGCAGCTAGCCAACCTATCCGCTCTTTCATTTCCCCGTACTCCCGCATGTCCTGGGACGTAGACAAAGGTGACCTTACGTATTTTTTACTTCTACAATGACTCCACCCATTGCATACATAATGATGCCGCCTCCACTTTTCTTATCATACTCATCGAATCACTCAGTATACAGGAGTAGGTGTAATCTTGTGACTCTAACCAGATGAATGCCTTGGTCACTGCTATCACCTGCATCGTCATGCTACTCGTGGTCATAACGTATGCACCACTGTCTTCTTTGACTATTCTGCCTGCCAAGCTTGCTGTAAATGTTCATGCACTCCTTTGGTGTCGTATTTTGTATACAGTATTCGTAAAGCTGTAAAATCCTCAAGTTTAAATCATTGTCTCTTTTTCATTACATCACTACAGTGACCGCTTATCTTGTGTATTATTTCTTCATTGGTTACAATATAACGTCATCTTTTGTATTTCTTTACACAGTTAAACTTCTTGCCTGTCTACCATTTTGACCGTTCATTTTCAATTACATTCATGAGATTTGAAACTTGTTTTATTTGGGTTTATTCCTTGTTTAAGTCCAGTTGAGTTGAGATGTTTTCTTAGTCTTTGCCTTATCCATAAAGCCAAATATATTAACAAATATACAATTTGCAGGTTATTTCATTGGACATCCATAAATAAAAATTAAACGCCACGAAGAAAAAGTGGCCCAACACCAGCAAGTCAATAAAATTTAAACAGCCGAGGACATGTATCTTCTCGTAATCAACATATAGTTGTGAATAAAAGGCAATCACGCAAACAGCAAGGAAGAAAATCGATCACTTCGAAACAAAATGCTACAGAAAAATCCGTAAGTTTCCTTGAATAATAAAAAAGAGCAATGAAGACAAATTTTTTTAATGTAATATTTAAAAGAACTGGCTTATAGACACAATTCTGCATAGGAAATCAAAATACTATGGCCACGTCAATAAAACACAGCGGGCTAGAAAGAACAATAATGAGAGGCAGTGTTCCAGGACGACTCATCAGAAGTAGACTAAGAAGGAAGTGATTTCAGTACATCAGGGAGACCGTGAAAGTGACAATAGAAGAAGTGGGAGATCTGGCTAATGACACGTTCTTTCTAACGTGCTGTGGTGAATGCAACATTCTGTTGGAGATCTGGCTAGTGACACGTTCTTTCTAACGTGCTGTGGTGAATGCAACATTCTGTTGGAGATCTGGCTAGTGACACGTTCTTTCTAACGTGCTGTGGCGAATGCAACATTCTGTGGGAGATCTGGCTAGTGAGATGTTCTTTCTAACGTGCTGTGGTGAATGCAACATTCTGTTGGAGATCTGGCTAATGACACGTTCTTTCTAACGTGCTGTGGTGAATGCAACATTCTGTGGGAGATCTGGCTAATGACACGTTCTTTCTAACGGGCTGTGGTGAATGCAACATTCTGTGGGAGATCTGGCTAGTGACATGTTCTTTCTAACGTGCTGTGGTGAATGCAACATTCTGTGGGAGATCTGGCTAATGACACGTTCTTTCTAACGGGCTGTGGTGAATGCAACATTCTGTGGGAGATCTGGCTAGTTACACGTTTTTTCTAACGTGCTGTGGTGAATGCAACATTCTGTGGGAGATCTGGCTAGTTACACGTTCTTTCTAACGGGCTGTGGTGAATGCAACATTATGTGGGAGATCTGGCTAGTGACACGTTCTTTCTAACGTGCTGTAGTGAATGCAACATTCTGTCTGTGGGAGATCTGGCTAATGACACGTTCTTTCTAACGGGCTGTGGTGAATGCAACATTATGTGGAAGATCTGGCTAAAGACAAATTGTTTTAATCTGGGTGTGGTGAATGTAACGTTTTGGGGAGAACTGGCCAGAGATAGAGATTCTTTCAGACGCGCTGTGGTGAATGCAACGTTCTGTGTGAGAAGTTGCTAGAGATAGAGATTCTTTCAGATGGGCTATGGTGAATGCAACGTTCTGTGGGAGAACTGGCTAGTGACATGTTCTTTCTAACGTGCTGTGGTGAATGCAACATTCTGTGGGATATCTGGCTAGTGACATGTTCTTTCTAACGTGCTGTGGTGAATGCAACATTCTGTGGGAGATCTGGCTAATGACACGTTCTTTCTAACGGGCTGTGGTGAATGCAACATTATGTGGGAGATCTGGCTAGTGACACGTTCTTTCTAACGGGCTGTGGTGAATGCAACATTATGTGGGAGATCTGGCTAGTGACACGTTCTTTCTAACGTGCTGTAGTGAATGCAACATTCTGTCTGTGGGAGATCTGGCTAATGACACGTTCTTTCTAACGTGCTGTGGTGAATGCAACATTATGTGGAAGATCTGGCTAAAGACAAATTGTTTTAATCTGGGTGTGGTGAATGTAACGTTTTGGGGAGAACTGGCCAGAGATAGAGATTCTTTCAGACGCGCTGTGGTGAATGCAACGTTCTGTGTGAGAAGTTGCTAGAGATAGAGATTCTTTCAGATGGGCTATGGTGAATGCAACGTTCTGTGGGAGAACTGGCTAGTGACATGTTCTTTCTAACGTGCTGTGGTGAATGCAACATTCTGTGGGATATCTGGCTAGTGACATGTTCTTTCTAACGTGCTGTGGTGAATGCAACATTCTGTGGGAGATCTGGCTAATGACACGTTCTTTCTAACGGGCTGTGGTGAATGCAACATTATGTGGGAGATCTGGCTAGTGACACGTTCTTTCTAACGGGCTGTGGTGAATGCAACATTATGTGGGAGATCTGGCTAGTGACACGTTCTTTCTAACGTGCTGTAGTGAATGCAACATTCTGTCTGTGGGAGATCTGGCTAATGACACGTTCTTTCTAACGTGCTGTGGTGAATGCAACATTATGTGGAAGATCTGGCTAAAGACAAATTGTTTTAATCTGGGTGTGGTGAATGTAACGTTTTGGGGAGAACTGGCCAGAGATAGAGATTCTTTCAGACGCGCTGTGGTGAATGCAACGTTCTGTGTGAGAAGTTGCTAGAGATAGAGATTCTTTCAGATGGGCTATGGTGAATGCAACGTTCTGTGGGAGAACTGGCTAGAGATAGAGATTCTTTCAGACGCGCTGTGGTGAATGCAACGTTCTGTGTGAGAAGTTGCTAGAGATAGAGATTCTTTCAGATGGGCTATGGTGAATGCAACGTTCTGTGGGAGAACTGGCTAGAGATAGAGATTCTTTCAGACGCGCTGTAGTGAATGCAACGTTCTGTGGGAGAACTGGCTAGAGATAGAGATTCTTTCAGACGCGCTGTGGTGAATGCAACGTTCTGTGGGATATCTGGCTAGAGACAGAGATTCTTTCAGACGGGCTGTGGTGAATTCAACGTTCTACAAATGACATTAACCTGATGGTGCTGACATAAATGTCACATGGACGTAAATTATTAACAACAATGTAGTAAACCACATAATTTGGAGACGGAAGAGAAAGTGCTTTTTCTTTGTGTTTTTACTTCAGAAATCGATGAGCCAAGTATCTCTGTTATTTCGACTTTTGTCAACTGAGAAGTGCCAGGTTGGGATGAAACCCTTGTAAGATTTATCCAAAGCCAGTGCCACAGACACCAAGTTCTGTTCTGAATCAGTGCTAAAACCAAACATGTCAGCTTGCAACATGAACATGAGGGCGCTGTTGCAACTAATGGCTATATGATACGAAAAGGAAGGTATATTTTTCTTTCACTCGATGTTTGTTCTGTACCTACTCGACTGTCTAAATTGCATATCATTTTGTTATGCTAACATACAGCCCACATCTCATATGAATCGATATCATTTAAATGGCTACAGTAATTATGAATTCAATTTAAGCCCTTCAACATGAATAATTAGACTGATTCGTGTGATAAATAACGCATTAATAACGAAAACGTCCAAACGCTATAACTTATCTCATTTGTCAATCTCGTTATTCTCCAAACATTGTATGCGAAGAATAAAAAAGCAACCAAAAACGAACACTTCCAATGTTATTTGTGAACCATCATTGTTTACTAGAAGCGTTCTCATCACTTACCTCCCGATGAATGCTGCCGTGGTTGTCTAGATAGTGAAACTTACGTCCTGTCGCTGGCTGAGAAAGTAATCTGTGCAAAAATAAAATAATAAGAAAGCATCATGCAAAAATGATGTCTTTTGAGTATTTTTTTTTTTACACAATTGGAACATAACAAATGATAATTCTGCGGTATGTTAAGAGACACAACAGCCTACTAAAAATAATCTTGAAAGGAAAAATACAAGGTAAAAGAGGCGGACCAAAATTAATATGGACCAGTAACATCAAAAGATGGGCAAATCAGCCAATGAAAACCGGCACCATCAAAGCAAAAGACAGAGCGAAATGACTCTCCATGTTAGCTAACCGTCCATGCGGAGACGGCACTCAATGATGATGATTCCTTTTAACCAGGTACCATAACAGCGAAATAGGCAAACGAAAGAGGCCAACGAAAGAGCTAAAGACCGCAAAATATATCTCCCCTCAATGCCGAATGGCAAGTGAAGAAGGAAAGAAAAATACCAAGACCCCAGACAGCTTGAGAGAACGGCTTGGTAGGAAATAGAAAACAGAACACTTAAACAAGTTCAGTGATTGACAACTGTGAAGTGCCAAGATTAGCTGCGGCAGCTGATGTGGTAACAATAATGATGATACCATTTTTCTTGGTCCGCCTGGGGTTTTTGTGGTAACTGAAGAATAAAGGCATCATGCTGTCATCACGTGATGTACGGGCACACGTTGTAATTTTCAGGCTCAGATTAAAACAATTTTGAGACTAGTGTAGGACGAAACAAATTTGAAGAACAGATCTGATACATTCAGTGACCCGTTTTGTTAGCAGTTAGTGCCAGCACAGTCTATGTTTGTTGTCATGTCTGTTTGTTTCTACGGGTTTTCATGTCTGTGTTGTTTCTACGGGTTTTCATGTCTGTGTTGTTTCTATTGGTTTTCATGTCTGTGTTGTTTCTATTGGTTTTCATGTCTGTGTTGTTTCTATGGGTTTTCATGCTTAGACGTGCTCAGAACAGGTCCAGACACAGTCAAGGAAACTGCCATGCAGTGGACTCCGGAATGAAAGCGAAGGAGAGTTAAAAGAAAGACTAATGTTAGGGAAAACAGTGAAGACAAAAGTGAATAGTGTAGGCCACACTAGAGGCACACTGCAAACGATAATCACGGACCCAACGAAGTTTTAATCAATTTTCTTTTGTCAGTCCTACAAGACAGAACATGTTACCGACCACTGATTTTGTCAATCTGTGACCGATGAAAGTAAAAGAAATGGCCATACGCTGCAGTGAACAATATGGAGATAGCGCTGTGTACATCTAATAACTTGTATCTTTTGTATATGAAGATAAGCACATATAGGAAAATATTATAACAAATATGAAGTACTATGCGGGGCCGCTTCTTAAGCTGCAGATAATAAAGAAAATAAACATAACTTTGTTGGCGGCTTTTGCCGAAACGTTGTAACTTGTCTTGTCTTTCTGTTGGTTTAGCCGCTCAATACCATCAACACCATAATCATGTAGCGTAGGCGATCATGTACTTCCACACTCTTCTATCCACAGTATATCGCATTAATTGTGTTGTTGACCGTTGTCCATGCCATGACACCAAGCTGTCTAATATTTTCTCGTTTTGTCGTCCGCGATCTCTCTTTCCCTGTATTTTGCCAGTTATAACCAAATATCCCAACTTTACTCTACTCATAATGTGCCAGAAAAAACGTGATTGTTTCTTTCTGATATTTCTTAGGAGCTCCCTTTTTGTGTTGGTCTCTCCTGAGAGTGGAGCACCAATTAACGTCGTTAGCTGTATTTATTCAGCTGTATTTGGACATAATTGTACCAGGCAATATAAGAAGGTAGTTTGCCATTCCTTTCCTTCTTGGCAGTGACTGTACTAGCCGGAGGTCGCAGCCATTGTCTCTATACATGAGATCCTCTGCCTGCCATCATGGAGTGGCTTGTTAAGTCATCGATCAATCTCCTTAGTCGCCTCTTACGACATACCTGGAAGGTCACAGTGTCATTCTTTACTTCCCTCATAAGGAGGCCTGGTAACACACAGGAAAAATGAAACAATATTAGCAGGAAAAAAAATAACTGAATCAACATTAGCGGGGAAAACTTTAATTGAAACTACATTCATCATCAAGTACTGGGCCTGCTGGCGTTGGGGATCATGTCTCTCCACAATTTTCGATCTCGACAGCTATTTATCATTTCTGTTGTTGACTTTCTGCAAAGCCATTCTCTCAATCTGTTTGGTATCTTTTCTCTTTGTTTCCGTCTATCTATTTGTCCCTCAATTTTTCCAGTTGTTACAATATATTCCAGTTGTTCTCTTCTCATTACGTGGCCAAAAAAATGATGATTGTTTCTTCCTAATATTGGAATTTCCAATTCAAATTGAAAAAATCCATTTCAAATCCACAAATCTGTGTGGCCAGCAGCAACTTTAGACCTGTTATCCACTTCAAATCCACAAATCTCTGTGGCCAGCAGCAACTTTAGACCTGTTATCCATTTCAAATCCACAAATCTCTGTGGCCAGCAGCAACTTTAGGCCTGTTATCCATTTCAAATCCACAAATCTGTGTGGCCAGCAGCAACTTTAGGCCTGCTATCACTTCAGGGCGTAGTTAGTGGTGTGGTTGGATCTCTCCCTTGAACTGCGGTTTTTGTTCTTTGCTTAAGAAAAAAACATATTGAAAGTTGTATTTGACCGGCGTTCTTTTCTTTAAACTTAAAAACTTTACAATAAGAATTGTATCCATTGTTTTGCAATATCTTGGCTTGTGATCTTATATCATGTCATTTTCAGTGCAAATTGTCATAGAAGCGACATGCTGAAAAGCTTCACAGATCATTTGTAGATAAGGAGGCAGTGTATCATCATGGTGATTTTCCTCTTTACTAGCTGTACGTTAATGTACCATTTTAATGAAATCTCCAATTAGCACTTCTTCAATGGATAATTCAAGAATTTAAATAAATCATCTATTTGTATCTGACTACAGGCAGCTTCATGCGCTATTCCTATGTAGGATTCTAAATGAATGTTTAAAGATAGACACCTGGTGCCCCAAAGGAAGAAAAGAAACTCCGATTTATTAAGAAATAAACGTGACGCATTAAAGGGATAACAGTGAATCTTTAACACAGTCAGGATTGGGGCACCTACGTTCACCGAATATTTTATTATCATCATCAAGTACCGGGCCTACTGGTGTAGGTGATCATGTCACTCCACAACTTTCGATCTCGGCAGCTATTTAACATTTCTGTTGTTGACCTTCTGCCAAGCCATTCTCTTAAGCTGTCTGTTATTTTTTTTCTCTTTGCTTCCCTCTATCTCTTCGTCTCTCAATTTTTCCAGTTGTTTCAATATATTCCAGTTGTTCTCTTCTCATTACATGGCCAAAAAATGATGATTATTTCTTCCTAATATTGGAAATTATCTCTCTTTTTGCTTTGACCTCTCTCAGAACATCTTCATTACTCTTCTTAGCTGTCCATGGTACTCGTAACTTCCTTCTGTAAAACCATATTTCTATAGACTCTAGAGATTTTCTTGTCTGTTGTCCTATTGTCCATGATTCACATCCATATGTTATCCATTTTATTATATCGCACATTAATACAGTTTTCCAAAGACGTTATAAAACGAAACAATCTTAAACGAAACGACGTTAATGGGGGAGTTGGTGTAATGCAAAATTATTACTTTATAACTAATCGAAGTATAAAAAAAACGAAGATAATGCTATCTTTTAAAGTAAAAACGAAACCCAAAGTCATCAACGAAGAACTTGAAACTGAAATAAACTAAGAATATCTGACATCTGCAGTTATTAACAAAAAACATCTTATTACAATTTAACATCTTATTAAAATTAATATCTAGTTAAAACTTGACATAATTAAAACATCTGAAATATAACTTCGTTTGTGCAACTGATTAAATTCATCATTTATCGCGGTAAATATACTACTACTTCTAGCCAATTTATAAAACAAAAAGAACAAATATTCGTTAATGTAAACTCTGAAGCTTATAAATATAAATTAACAACATAAACATTAGCTCAATATTAGAAGATAAAGACGATTTAAAAAAAAAAAAGTAATATAGACGGAAAAAAGCACACAGTTAAAGCACGAGTAAAGCAACGTATTCTCTCTGACGTGGCGCACATTACAGCAAACGATCGCATTTTTCTTTTTTGTTGAAACAGTAACAATATTGGAGGTGTAATCTGATAATAAAGTCATGACATGCGGGCACAGCTCATCGAACCATGAATCTTTCATCAGTATCATTAGTAATATCAGATATCACATGACGAATGCTGGAATACCACCATAACTAAAATCTACAAAGGCGCCCATGATTATCAAACAGAAATAAATTTGAAGCAGGTGTAGATTGATATTGATTGCTGAATTAATCATTGCTGCATGCGTTACATTTCATCCAATAGCTGTAGGACAATATTTATTTATAGTTCCTCAAAGTTGTTGGTCACACTCCCTGTTTACCCGTCCTCAAAGTTGTTGGCCACACTCCCTGTTTACCCGTCCTCAAAGTTGTTGGTCACACTCCCTGTTTACCCGTCCTCAAAGTTGTTGGTCACACTCCCTGTTTACCCGTCCTCAAAGTTTTTGGCCACACTCCCTGTTTACCCGTCCTCAAAGTTGTTGGCCACACTCCCTGTTTACCCGTCCTCAAAGTTGTTGGCCACACTCCCTGTTTACCCGTCCTCAAAGTTGTTGGTCACACTCCCTGTTTACCCGTCCTCAAAGTTGTTGGTCACACTCCCTGTTTACCCGTCCTCAAAGTTGTTGGTCACACTCCCTGTTTACCCGTCCTCAAAGTTTTTGGCCACACTCCCTGTTTACCCGTCCTCTAAGTTGTTGGTCACACTCCCTGTTTACCCGTCCTCAAAGTTGTTGGTCACACTCCCTGTTTACCCGTCCTCAAAGTTGTTGGTCACACTCCCTGTTTACCCGTCCTCAAAGTTGTTGGTCACACTCCCTGTTTACCCGTCCTCTAAGTTGTTGGTCACACTCCCTGTTTACCCGTCCTCAAAGTTGTTGGTCACACTCCCTGTTTACCCGTCCTCAAAGTTGTTGGTCACACTCCCTGTTTACACGTCCTCAAAGTTGTTGGTCACACTCCCTGTTTACCCGTCCTCAAAGTTGTTGGTCACACTCCCTGTTTACCCGTCCTCAAAGTTGTTGGTCACACTCCCTGTTTACCCGTCCTCAAAGTTGTTGGCCACACTCCCTGTTTACCCGTCCTCAAAGTTGTTGGCCACACTCCCTGTTTACCCGTCCTCAAAGTTGTTGGTGACACTCCCTGTTTACCCGTCCTCAAAGTTGTTGGTCACACTCCCTGTTTACCCGTCCTCAAAGTTGTTGGTCACACTCCCTGTTTACCCGTCCTCAAAGTTGTTGGTCACACTCCCTGTTTACCCGTCCTCAAAGTTGTTGGTCACACTCCCTGTTTACCCGTCCTCAAAGTTGTTGGTCACACTCCCTGTTTACCCGTCCTCAAAGTTGTTGGCCACACTCCCTGTTTACCCGTCCTCAAAGTTGTTGGCCACACTCCCTGTTTACCCGTCCTCAAAGTTGTTGGTCACACTCCCTGTTTACCCGTCCTCAAAGTTGTTGGTCACACTCCCTGTTTACCCGTCCTCAAAGTTGTTGGTCACACTCCTTGTTTACCCGTCCTCAAAGTTGTTGGCCACACTCCCTGTTTACCCGTCCTCAAAGTTGTTGGTCACACTCCCTGTTTACCCGTCCTCAAAGTTGTTGGTCACACTCCCTGTTTACCCGTCCTCAAGGTTGTTGGCCACACTCCCTGTTTACCCGTCCTCAAAGTTGTTGGTCACACTCCCTGTTTACCCGTCCTCAAAGTTGTTGGTCACACTTCCTGTTTACCCGTCCTCAAAGCAAAACGGTCATTAGCAAACTTTGTTTAAACAACAACTTTAGCATTCTTATAATTTGATCCCTCCTCACTGGCGTCATTTCTTCATATTCTTATATATATATATATATATATTACTTTTGTATTTGTTTGCGCTCACTAGCTGTCACCTCTGTCTCTAGATACTAAGAACTAAATTGTGCGTGTTAATCGTTTCTCCCTGACAGACGTTTGCACAGGGGTCCCGCGCCGCACAGGCAGATAACTCCGTGTTCGCAGGTTTCATATTCTTATGAAGAGAGTATCTTTTTATTTTTTAAAGAGCCAATAACATCACAATTTTCAAGCTCATCTGATGACATAAGCCATCATTAGTTGATGCTCTTGTAGATTCTCTGATATTGCAGTTCCGTCTATCTTCCGTTCGGTCTCCGAGAACTGTACATCACTTCCTTACACATACAGTTTATAAACAAACCATTCGGTGTTCTTTCAGGTATGCGTTCGAGTCTCTTTTATCTGCGATGCTATCTTAAAAAAAAGTAAAGAGTTTCGTCACGCCAAGTGACGTATAGGAAATATAGTGTTAGCAACTATAATTTTTTACAGACCTTCGGCACTTGCTTTTTGGGGTAATGTGATCGGTATTACGCCCGTGCAGCTTTACTTTCTCAGAAAAAAAATCCGGTACCCATTTAAGGCTGGGTGAACCAGGAAGCCGTCGATCAGGATGCGATGTCATCTTGTTCTCTAATAAATCATTTCTGATTTTGACTCTTCTGTTGACTGCATAAACTGGAGATAGACATTCTCTAAAATGTGTCTATGTGTTGACAAGTGCTGCTGTCTGTTTCATAACCAAAGAACTAGTTTCACAAACGTTTCCTTGGCTTGAACCAACTCTGACGGCTGTTCAATTCTGACATTTAATCTCAGTTGATATTTTACGATAAAGTGATGCTTCTTAGCATTCTGACAAGATGGTTATCGTTATGGTTAGTCGAAGGCCCCGGTATCACTGCAAACGAATGAAAACCCATAATTGCTCAAATGCCCGTGTCAGTGGAATCATGCGAATTAACATCTCATCTCATTAAAGGATAAAAAAAGAAAGGTAGCTACGGTCCCCATCATAGTAGCTACAGCAAACGCCAAAAGACATTAGGTCAAGAGGCACCAGAAGTGAACGCAGCTGAACTGTCTTTGTCATATGATATCATCATTCAACGTAGGCAAGCGGAGTATTGAAACACGACCCGGATGGAAAAAAAAACACAGCTCACGGTGTGCACAGAGCAACAACTCAGCAAGCCGGAGTATACAAATATAAGGAAACTGCAATAAGAAACATTTTTCAGGCTGAGCCTCAATGGTTCCTGCCGCCTATCCGTCATATTGACCGGAAGTCATCTGACAATGAGAGCTCTCTTTGAAAAAGGCAATAAGTATGGAATTGCCAGCAATAAACTCAACAAAATAAAACAAAACGAGCCTTTAATCAACGTTACAAAAACAACAGCATCAGTGATCAACCACTAAATAGAGCAATAGATGGAATATTAGAAATAATAGGAAACATAGAAACAGAGGCCAACATAAGAGCAATAGTTGGAATAGTAGAAACAAAAGTAAACAGCAACAGAGGCCAACATAAGAGCAATAGATGGAATATTAGAAATAATAGGAAACAGAAACAGAGGCCAACATAAGAGCAATAGATGGGATATTAGAAACACTATGAAGCATAGTAAAAGAGGCCAACATAAGAGCAATAGATGGGATATTAGAAACAAAAGTAAACATAGTAACAGAGGCCAACATAAGAGCAATAGATGGAATATTAGAAACAATAGGAAACATAGTAACAGAAGCCAACATAAGAGCAATAGATGGAATATTAGAAACAATAGGAAACATAGTAACAGAAGCCAACATAAGAGCAATAGATGGTATATTAGAAACCAAAGGAAACATAGTAACAGAGGCCAACATAAGAGCAATAGATGGAATATTAGAAACAATAGGAAACACATCAACAGAGGCCAACATAAGAGAAATAGATGGCAATATCTTTCTTCGATGTTGACAGACAATTGAAGAAGTATTTGAAGCGTGTTGTTTTCCATTGGTGGCCCTTTGTTGGTGTTACCTAGCAACAGTTGCTTTGGAGATGGGTCATTTGGAGACAGTGCCAACATATCTGCCAGTTATAAATTGCAACACCAACAGAATCACCAACACTATCTCCATATTCGTTGATTGACATGCTTCTACAACTACAGCACCTTTATGCATAAGAATGAATAGACATTCACATCCAAGAGTGAATCAGTGAAGGTCACAAAATCATATTCTCTCTGTGGTTTTACTAATTACAGGTCAGGTGGCTTCTGTTGGATTGGAAATGATAACTTACCACCACTGTGTGTCTATATGTTTGGAATAGGAGTCATCAACGATGGCCTAACATCATCAAGTGCTACGACGATCATCATTTTCGGGAGGACGCGAACTTCCATGTTGTATGGTGGATAGGCGGCAGGAACCATTGAAGGCTATGTCTGAAAAGTGTTCCTTCTTGCAGTTTCCTCATATTCCAAGTCCGGCTTGTTGCAGGAGCTACTGAGTTAAGTGCTGTGTGCACACCGTGAGCTGTGTGTCTCATCCGTTTTGATCCTGTTTCGATATCCCGCTTGTTTACGATGAATGATGATATCGTATGACAGGGAACAGTTGGCTGTGTTCACTTTCTGCGCGATTTCGCCTTATGTCTTTTGGCGTGTGCTGAGGCTACTACGATGGGGACTACAGTTAACTTTCTTTGTTTGGGAGATGTGTTAGTAATTCGGATGATTCCACTGGCACGGGCGGTTGAGCAATTATGGATTTTAATTCGTTTGCAGTGATACCGAGGCCTTCCATAACCAATAAATAACCAATAAATAACCAATAAATAACCAATACAATAAATATGCATAATAAATTAAACAGGGTGTTAGACAAGGTTGTGTGCTGTCACCAGATTTGTTTAATATTTATAGTGAGATTATTTTAAGATCCATAAAGGGCTTGCCTGGAATAACAATTGGATGTCATAATATAAATAATAAAAGGTATGCTGATGATACAGTCTTAATCGCTAAGAGTGAAAATAAGTTACAAGAAATGTTGGACATTATAGTTAAAGAAAGCAAAAATAAAGGACTCAGACTTAATAGCAAAAAGACAGAGGTAATGGTAACAACAAAGAAAAAGACATCACCTCAGTGCAAAATAAAGACAAGTGGAACAATATTAAAACAGATAAATGAATTTAAATGTTTGGGAACTTTGTTAACCTCAGACGGAAGATGTACAAAAGAGGTGAGATGCAGAATGGCTCAGGCAAAAGCAGCTTTCCAAAAAATGAGGAAGATACTATGCAATCCATATTTGACAATAGAAACAAGAAAAAGAGTTCTTAGATGTTACGTTGAGTCAGTCTTAACTAATGGATGCGAATCATGGACAATAGGACAACAGACAAGAAAATCACTGGAGTCTGTAGAAATGTGGTTTTACAGAAGAATGTTGAGAGTACCATGGACAGCTAGGAAGAGTAATGAAGATGGTCTGAGAGAGGTCAGAGCAAAAAGAGAGCTAATTTCCAATATTGGGAAGAAACAATCATCATTATTTGGCCATGTAATGAGAAGAGAACAACTTGAATATATTGTAACAACTGGAAAAATTGAGGGACGAAGAGATAGAGGGAAGCAAAGATAAAAAAAATAACAGACAGCTTAAGAGAATGGCTTGGCAGAAGGTCAACAACAGAAATGATAAATAGCTGCCGAGATCGAAAGTTGTGGAGAGACATGATCACCTACGCCAGCAGGCCAGGTACATGATGATGATAATAATCCCGAATATTATCGCTAGAGCCATCTATATTATTATAGCCTCCACAACTACTTCTAGCGCTACCAACATTATACATAAACCCATCAATATTAATATCACACCAACTTTACTATAATCAATAACATAATTCTAGCTCATCAACATTTTACTCGTAAATATTAATATTACATAAATAACCATTATATGAAACATTTGGCAACCAACATTACACGTATAATCACTAATAGCACAATTATATTCAATAACATTACAAACAACCGGCTATATTAAATACAACCACCCATGTGATAATTATTACCAACAATATTATGTTCTATATTTCAATCTATTGATATTACATTAACATCAACAATGTACCGCTTTTCTACTACTAATAATGTACTTGAGACCATCACAATGTTCACGTTTAGCAACAAATATCAAACACATAACACCGTGGAGTTCCTGGGTTCTCTGACCTCATTATGTATATTAAACATACCAAGTGCCATGTACGCATCTCCACATATTTTTGGAACCCTTCCCTTTTACTGTATTTTAAACCTGTGTACGTCGGCCTTCTCAATGATAGTCCAGTCGACCCCTGACCAAGCTCAGGACAACATGAAAGTGACTTATTTTCCTGCTTTGATAGTCTAGCACATTATCGCCATGTAGTTTTTTGTAGATTTTTGTATATATCCTTTGTATATTTTTGTGTTGTTCATAGTTCCAGCTGAAGGCCCACTTGGCAGAAAAGTCGTTCTACTTTTGTTTTGTTTCTCACCTACTTAAAGCTGTTGCCATACAACATGTTCTTTTTTCTTTTTTTTTAAATTTTCACTCATTTATTTATACATTCACCCATTCATACCAAACCCATGGATGGTCTCAATCTACTCACAGAAAACCTTCAAGCGCTGTGTTCCCACAGAGAATTGCCTATATTGAGCCCAATAAATGTCTTATTAATAAAACAACAAAATCTATCTTAACGGCATTATCTCTTTTACAGGGGTCTGCGGGAGGTGGATTGGGGGGGGGGTGGCATATAGGACCGGAGAATATAGGCCGCTTGTCCTGTGACACTGCTACGAGATGTTCCGATCTGCATTTTTAATTCACCCTCAAAAGATAAAATAAAAAGCTTCCCCATATAGGGACTCCAATAACGTTATCTTGGATTGGAGCACGACGAGTTATGGATTTGGCCACCCGGTCTCATAGAATAAATCATCATCATCATGTGCTATACCGGTTGGCGTAGGCGATCATGTTCTTCCACAATCTTCTATCTACAGTTCATCGTATCAGTTCTGTTGTTGACTGCTTTCCATGCCATGACACCAAGCTATCCAACATTTTCTCTCTTTGTCGTCCGCGATCTCTCTTTCCTTTTATTTTTCTAGTTGTAACCAAGTATTCTAACTTCCCTCTTCTCATGATGGGCCCGAAAAATGTTGATTGTTTCTTTCTGATGTGTTTTATGAACTGCCTTTTTGTGTTGGCCCCTTTGAGAACTTCCTGATTGGTCTTTTTAGCTGTCCAGGGAACTTTCAACATTCTTCTGAGAAATCCCATCTCTGTGGCCTCTAATCGTCTTCTCATTTGTTTGTCTACTGTCCATGATTCGCTTCCATAGGTCAGAATTGGTTCTATATAGCCCCGATGAACTCTCTTTCTCATTTCTATTGACATAGATTTGTTGCATAAGATATTTTTCATTTTCTGAAACGCTATTTTGGCCTGAGCTATTTTGCTTTTTATTTCTGTGGTGCATATTCCATCTGATGTTATTATTGTGCCCAAGTATTTCAGATGTTGCATTTGTTTCAAATTTGTCCTGTTTATATTTATGCTGCATGTTGGTGATAATTGTTTCTTCGATATGACTATTACTTCTGTTTTCTTACTATTCAGACTGAGACCTTTCTTGTTGCTTTCTTTCACTAATATGTCTATCATTTCTTGTAGTTTATTCTCTGTCTCTGCTATTAAGGCTGTGTCATCCGCATATCGCAAATTATTTATGTTGTTACCGTTGACTTCAATTCCTTTTTTGTCTACTATTGATCTCATAATATGTTCACTGTAAAGTGAAAACAAATCCGGCGACAGAACATAGCCTTGTCTGACTCCTTATTTTATAACTTTAAATTGTCCTGTTTATTTGTTAATTCGTATAGCTGCTGTTTGTTGCCAGTACATGTTTTTTTTATGATTCGCAGATCCTTGCAATCAATGTTTAATTTATTCAGCATATTGATTATTTCCACATGCTTTACTTTGTCAAATACTTTTTTGTAGTCTATTAAGCACATATATAGACCTTTCTTTACCTATATAGATGTATCTATCAATGTTCTTAAGATGTATATTGCATTATTGGTGTCATTTCCTTCCACAAATCCGCATTATTCCTCACCTATTTCTGGTTTTATTTTATTCCTTACACGTCTCATGATGATTCTTAGCAATATTTTCATCATATGGCTCATGAGACTAATAGTGCGATGGTCTTCACAATCAGTGGCGCCTGACTTCTTCGGTATGGCTACAAAGATAGATTTTAGCAGATCTTCGGGTATGTGTCCAGTGTTATATGTGTCATTGAGTAGTTTTGTTATGATATGTACTCCCAGCTCTCCTAATGCATTTATCTCTTCGATTGTTATATTGTCGAGACCTGGAGCTTTGCCTCTTTTCATGTGTTGAATTGTGTCCTCCACCTCACTCTGCATAATTGGTGGTCCTGTGTCTTTATTTGAATTGAATAAATACCAGAACAGAAGTAATCCCAGCCGTCCGCCTCCATGCAGAAACTACCTATATTATTTAGTATGTTTGAAGTTTTTGTTACTTGAGAGTTCTGGTCTGAAGAAAGACAAGACCGACCCCTACGACGGCTGTACATCAGCAATACCCAGCTTGGGATATTAGCACGACTCAGGACAACTTGTCATTTTAATACGGAAACATTTCTGCCACTGACTAACCACCATGCAGTAGATAGACAGAAATACAAATAGAATACGAATAATTCTATTCTACTCTATGCTATTATATTCAATTAAATCAGCTTCATTGTAGTCGAAGCATCACAGTATCCGCTCCACCGCCAGTGCCAGCATTTCTCGAAGCGTATGCAGAAGGACTGTTCCTGTAAGGTGTTGATTACATTTACATCTTACATCATTTCTCACTAAACACCTCGGATCTACCTTATTCCTTTTCTACCTTTAGACTCCTTCGTCTTTCAATATATACATCATTGACTCACCCATTCTCCTCATCTTTTTGAAAAGGAATGAAGAATAATCTTGGCGATGTACTTTTTGTCGACAGTAAGGCCACACTCGATGCCTAAACTGCCAGCCAGCTTATCAGCTATTTCATTGCCATGTACACCAGCGTGCAATGGACAGTACACTCAGGTTAACGTACTCACTATCGAGCCATCCGTGACCTGTACCCACTCCTGACGCAGACACTCACAATCTTCTGTAGCATACTTTACGAGTCATTCACTAAGACTGTGTGATCCACATTCTGTGTAACCAACAATAATAGAAATAAAAATTAGTTTTACACATAGTACATGTATATATATATATATATATATATATATATATATATAATCATCAAGGACCGGGCCTACTGGCGTAGATGATCATGTCTCTCCACAACTTTCGATCTCGACAGTTATTTATCATTTCTGTTGTTGACCTTCTGCCAAGCCATTCTCTTAAGCTGTCTGGTATTTTCTCTCTTTGCTTCCCTCTATCTCTTCGTCCCTCAATTTTCCCAGTTGTTGCAATATATTCCAGTTGTTCTCTTCTCATTACATGGCCAAAAAATGATGATTGTTTCTTTCTAATATTGGAAATTAGCTCTCTTTTTCCTTTGGCCTCTTTCAGAACATTTTCATTACTCTTCTTAGTTGTCCATGATATTCTCAACATTCTTCTGTTGTAAAACCACATTTCTACAGACTCCAATTATTTTCTTGTCTGTTGTCCTATTGTCCATGATTCACATCTATATGTTAATATATATATATATATATAAATATATATATATATAAATATATATATACATACGACAATGATGTACTTCGAACTGCTGACAACATAATCATGCCTTAAACAATCGATATTGCACTTAAAAACTATCAGTTTTGCACGATGTAGTACTGACACCGCACATACGAACATACTCATGCAATTATTGTCATCACCTTTACTCGAGCTGTAATTACAACTTCTAACACAATACATTTACATCACCACGCGCTACATTAAAACTCTACCGCTTTACATTACTTCAGTCAAAATAAGCAAAAATTAAACCATTAAACTAACACGTGAATAAATATTGTAACCCCTCATTTACTAAAATATCAACAAAAAGCTCTGATCAAATGATTAGAAATCCTCCAAAATCTGTTACATTGCAAAAGTGTTTATGCTAGTTATTATGCGAATCATTTTTGATGACGATTTCCCCCGGAATAAATTAAATTTGAACCATAGAACAAGCTAATTGAGCGTCAAAATGTAAATGCCTTATCTAATGTTAGTGTATAAAATCAGACAACAGTCCCCACGTTATACATTCACTTGGTTGCTGTTGTGGTAAGTTGTCTTATGTATAGCAACACCTACAGGGTATCCGCAAAAGAATTAAACCTTCTAGGAAATATCTGATGATCGGTACTTTTGTCTTTAGATAGTAAACCTTAAACACAACGTTTGTTTGAGGTGTAGCATCATATGTTGCAGAGTTTAAGCTATAGTAGCCGTTGTGTTGGCATATCATATATTAAACCATATGTTCTCGGCCTATGTCATGATGATGGAAAGAATACAGACAAAGAAATCTGCATGTGAAATTTTCGCAGTTTTGTTGCCTTCGTGTTTGTATATGTTTCCCCAAATTCTGAAGGAAATAAAATAAGCAGAGTCTTTTTATGAACACCGTGTACTACATAAGATAACGAGCATGAACATTTCGACTGCCACGTCATCATAGTGGCAAGTAGTTTGGCTTTACAGATAATTCACAAGTTACCCATAATCGTAATGTAAATAGCTAATTCATCTTATGACGTAAATCTGTCCGTATCTTTTCTTAATAAATACTACTATATTCGTTGTTAAATGTTATGTAGAGTCAGTCTTAACATATGGATGTGAATCATGGACAATAGGGAGACTGACAAGAAAATAACTGGAGACTGTAGAAATGTGGTTTTACATAAGAATATTCTGAATACCATGGATAGATAAGAAGAGTGAAAAAAGCTCTGAATGGAGGCCAAATCAAAAGTGAGCTAATTTCTAAATTATGAAGAAGCAATCATCATTAATTTGTGTCCATGTAGTGAAAAGGAGACAGCTGGAATATATTGTAACAATTGGGAGAGTTGAGGGGCGACGAGATAGAGGGAAAAGAATGGATACAAGGTAGCTTATGAGAATGGCATAGCAGGAGGTCAACAACAGAAATGATAAATAACTGTCGAAATCGAAAGTTTTGGATATACTTGATCACCTATGCCAGCAGGCATGGTACTTAATGATGATATTCGTTGCTTCTATTGTCATAATCTTTAACATAACATCCAATGCGATAGATGAAACCGTCTACTGCGTATCCTGGTCTCAGTAGCAGCTAATAACGACACAATTCATGAATTAACGTAAACAGAAACTGCCTCTTTCATGGATGTTTGATTTCATTCGAAGATTGTTATTTCCTACTTTCAAAGTTTTCATCTCATTTTCCTAAATATTTTTCAAAATTACTTTACTTAGGATTCGGCAGCACGTAACTGGGGTTGTACGAGACAAGCATGCATTATTCGCTATCATGTGTGATGTGATAAACGGGACATTAGTGCTCAATTGTTGGTTTTTGTGCTTTCTTAACAACTCATTGATAAAGACCCCAATGTCAGTTTTATTTGGAAAATATTTTTATTCTTTTTTATGTTCGTCGGACAACTAAATGGTCATTTTCGTCTTGTCAGACGGTCTAATGGAGGCTTTTTTGTATTTTATTGAGGTTTTGTTTTTGTCGAACAGCTTCTCTCGTGGCTAATACTAAGAATGTTTGACAAACACACACAGCCACCGATTGAACAAGTCAGACCTACTGATCCACAGGGTTTTACATCCTTTTTCACGAATCTTTTCACTTCTGACATCAAATCTTCTTCTTTTCTTCCTCTTTTATCGCATCATGAGCCCCAGAAGATACAAGTTCTTGCGCTTGCTCTTCTGGCAGTCTCAGTCATTGGCACTTGATGATGTTGCGCAGTACGCTGATTCTGTCACTCTAACTCTTGCATGGGACTGCCTCTATCTCTGCCTCATTTCTCCTCTTTTTGTGCATACCCCTCAAGATATGATGTCACTGGATATTCTCTGCAGGTAGGCAAACCATTTATTCTATTTTCTTTGCATATCTTTCCAATTTGATTCTTGTCAAATCTTTCTCGTGTAACCTCATTTCTGTTCCTGTATCTTTTGGTTACTTATACAGCTTCTCTCAAACATCACATTTCTGTTTCCTTTCTAATAAGTTACACTAAAGAGGTCGCTAAGTAGGGGCAGATAAGCTGTACTATGGTTTACAGCACATTGCAACGTCTGGGTCTTTTGGTCCAAACTCTTCCGACTTTAGCAGGACATTTTTTGGCACCGTGTTACATTCCTTCTTTGAATCCTACTCGTTTAGACATATCTACTTTTTGGCAGTTCTCAGAAGCACCACTGAGAGATGAAGAAGAAAGTTTATCAATTTTAGCTTGCTAAAACCTCTGACAGGTAGTCGGTTTTGATCCCCTGACCACTTTATTCCTCTGTGATGTTGGACTTCTATTTGGCCAGTAAATCATCAAAACGTGCACAGATTGAAATATTTGGCCAGTAAATCATCAAAACGTGGACATATTGAAATATTTGGTAGCTACTCTTGATTACGACCTTTAAAAAAAAAAAAAACAAATTTCCTGTTAGAATATAAAGTGATAGTAGCAATTTTGTTGCAATATAAAGTGACAGTAGCAATTTTGTTGCAATGTAAAGTGACAGTAGCAATTTTGTTGCAATATAAAGTAACAGTAGCAATTTCGTTGCAATATAAAGTGACAGTAGCAATTTTGTTGCAATATAATGTGACAGTAGCAATTTTGTTGCAATATAAAGTGACAGTAGCAATTTTGTTACAATATAAAGTGACAGTAGCAATGTTGTTGCAATATAAAGTGACAGCAGCAATTTTGTTACAATATAAAGTGACAGCAACAATTTTGTTACAATATAAAGTGACAGTAGCAATTTTGTTGCAATATAAAGTGACAGTAGCAATTTTGTTGCAATATAATGTGACAGTAGCAATTTTGTTGCAGTATAAAGTAACAGTAGCAATTTTGTTTCAATATAAAGTGACAGCAACAATTTTGTTGCAATATAAAGTGACAGCAACAATTTTGTTGCAATATAAAGTGACAGTAGAAATTAAAACCCTAATGCTGTATAGTTGGAAGCAAGAACTACCTGTTCTGTTATGTCGATCATATGATATGAGAGTATACGGGCTTGGTGTTTTACCGCCAATTAGCGCACAGTGTGAACAATTTGAGCAGATATTCAATAAAGCAATACGTGCTGTCCTATGTTTCTCTGAAGATAATATTTCCTGGTCTGAAGATGTGCATTTACATCAAAATAACTGACACATAATTAGCTTCAATCCAAGAAGTATGTCCAGCAACATAACTGACACATAATTAGCTTCAATCCAAGAAGTATGCCCAGCAACATAACTGACACATAATTAGCTTCAATTCAAGAAGTATGTCCAGCAACATAACTTCACATATGATTAACTTCAATCCAAGAAGTATGTCCGGCAACATAACTTCACATAATTAGCTTCAATCCAAGAAGTATGTCCGGCAACATAACTGACACATAATTAGCTTCAATACAAGAAGTATGTCCGGCAACATAACTGACACATAATTAGCTTCAATCCAAGAAGTATGTCCGGCAACATAACTGACACATAATTAGCTTCAATCCAAGAAGTATGTCCAGCAACATAACTTCACATATGATTAGCTTCAATCCAAGAAGTATGTCCGGCAACATAACTGACACATAATTAGCTTCAATCCAAGAAGTATGTCCGGCAACATAACTTCACATATGATTAGCTTTAATCCAAGAAGTATGTCCGGCAACATAACTGACACATAATTAGCTTCAATCCAAGAAGTATGTCCGGCAACATAACTTCACATATGATTAACTTCAATCCAAGAAGTATGTCCGGCAACATAACTGACACATAATTAGCTTCAATCCAAGAAGTATGTCCGGCAACATAACTTCACATATGATTAGCTTTAATCCAAGAAGTATGTCCGGCAACATAACTGACACATAATTAGCTTCAATCCAAGAAGTATGTCCAGCAACATAACTGACACATAATTAGCTTCAATCCAAGAAGTATGTCCAGCAACATAACTGACACATGATTAGCTTCAATCCAAGAAGTATGTCCAGCAACATAACTTCACATATGATTAGCTTCAATCCAAGAAGTATGTCCAGCAAAATAACTGACATATGATTAGCTTCAATCCAAGAAGTATGTCCAGCAACATAACTTCACATATGATTAGCTTCAATCCAAGAAGTATGTCCAGCAAAATAACTGACATATGATTAGCTTCAATCCAAGAAGTATGTCCAGCAACATAACTTCACATATGATTAGCTTTAATACAAGAAGTATGTCCGACAACATAACTGACATATGATTAGCTTCAATCCAAGAAGTATGTCCAGCAACATAACTGACATACGATTAGCTTCAATCCAAGAAGTATGTCCAGCAACATAACTTCACATATGATTAGCTTTAATACAAGAAGTATGTCCGACAACATAACTGACATATGATTAGCTTCAATCCAAGAAGTATGTCCAGCAACATAACTGACATATGATTAGCTTCAATCCAAGAAGTATGTCCAGCAACATAACTGACATATGATTAGCTTCAATCCAAGAAGTATGGTTCAGCAACATAACTGACACATTGTTAGCTTCCATCCAAGAAGTATGTCCAGCAACATAACTGACACATAATTAGCTTCAATCCAAGAAGTATGTCCAGCAACATAACTGATACATAATTAGCTTCAATTCAAGAAGTATGTCCAGCAACATAACTTCACATATGATTAACTTCAATCCAAGAAGTATGTCCGGCAACATAACTTCACATAATTAGCTTCAATCCAAGAAGTATGTCCGGCAACATAACTGACACATAATTAGCTTCAATTCAAGAAGTATGTCCGGCAACATAACTGACACATAATTAGCTTCAATCCAAGAAGTATGTCCGGCAACATAACTGACACATAATTAGCTTCAATCCAAGAAGTATGTCCAGCAACATAACTTCACATATGATTAGCTTCAATCCAAGAAGTATGTCCGGCAACATAACTGACACATAATTAGCTTCAATCCAAGAAGTATGTCCGGCAACATAACTTCACATATGATTAGCTTTAATCCAAGAAGTATGTCCGGCAACATAACTGACACATAATTAGCTTCAATCCAAGAAGTATGTCCGGCAACATAACTTCACATATGATTAACTTCAATCCAAGAAGTATGTCCGGCAACATAACTGACACATAATTAGCTTCAATCCAAGAAGTATGTCCGGCAACATAACTTCACATATGATTAGCTTTAATCCAAGAAGTATGTCCGGCAACATAACTGACACATAATTAGCTTCAATCCAAGAAGTATGTCCAGCAACATAACTGACACATAATTAGCTTCAATCCAAGAAGTATGTCCAGCAACATAACTGACACATGATTAGCTTCAATCCAAGAAGTATGTCCAGCAACATAACTTCACATATGATTAGCTTCAATCCAAGAAGTATGTCCAGCAAAATAACTGACATATGATTAGCTTCAATCCAAGAAGTATGTCCAGCAACATAACTTCACATATGATTAGCTTCAATCCAAGAAGTATGTCCAGCAAAATAACTGACATATGATTAGCTTCAATCCAAGAAGTATGTCCAGCAACATAACTTCACATATGATTAGCTTTAATACAAGAAGTATGTCCGACAACATAACTGACATATGATTAGCTTCAATCCAAGAAGTATGTCCAGCAACATAACTGACATATGATTAGCTTCAATCCAAGAAGTATGTCCAGCAACATAACTGACATATGATTAGCTTCAATCCAAGAAGTATGGTTCAGCAACATAACTGACACATTGTTAGCTTCCATCCAAGAAGTATGTCCAGCAACATAACTGACACATAATTAGCTTCAATCCAAGAAGTATGTCCGCAAATGTTTGTTTTTTCGCAAAAAAAAATGCATCTCAGCTAACCTATAAATTAACAATATATATATAAATATAAATATAAATAAATATATAAAATTAAAGAGCCCCGTCACGCCCAGTGGCGTAAAAGGAATATGATGTTAGTGACAATAATTTTTACAGACCTACGGCATCTGATTTTTGGGGTAATTGAATCGTTATTACGCCCATGCCAACTTAGCAATGTAATAAAAAAAATACATAATTTGATCAAATGTGCACTGTTTGTATGTGAAGATGGTCCGAGACTATTTCATTGACATCTTGTTCAATCTTAAAGTTGATATTGTTTTAGATTGTCCACCATATGACACCACTCAATCATGACATATTATTGCTTTAATTAATGTTGGTGCTAGTTGTAATTTATTAGCTTACGAGATTAAACATTCCCAGAATTAATTTTTGTTTCAATTTAACACTTTTTGTTTGTAATTTATTTATGTATCAACTACTAAGCAATTTCATCTTTTGTCATGAGGAGGTAAAAAAAAATAACAACGACAGAATTAGAAAAATACAGTTTGGTAATTGGTCAATTTAGACATAGAAGATGGGTCAACACGAAGATAACATTCAGTAAAAAGATTCTAATTTACAAAAGCTTTGTGCTTAACACACTTCTATAGAAATCAGAAACTTACATTATCTATAAGATGAAGGCTAAACATATTTCATGTGCATTCCTTAACACACACAAAAAATTACTTCAAACAGCAGATAATGTAACCAACTCTAAACTCCCATAATCGAGTATTAAACAAGAGTGGTTGGGTCCTACAAATGAATGGAAAGACAATCAATAACCTAAGATATGCTGATGATACTTTACTACTATCAGAAAATCCTAATGATCTACAACAATTACTTAATGAAATAAACATGACAAGCAAAAAAATATGGACTAGATATAAATATCAAAAAGACTAAAACTATGATCATAAACAAAGGAAATACTCAAAATCCACAAATGGATATCAAAATTGACGTAATAGACCTAGAGACAGTTCAGAACTACAACTACCTTGGACATACTATAACCAGTGATGGAAAATGTACAACCTGAAAAAACAAAAGACTATGAAAAAAGTAAAAAAGTAATTTTAATGCCATAAAGAACATACTATCATCAAAACAAATAACACCAGGGCTTAAACTAAGAATAGCAAAATGTTACATCTTCTCAGTATTCCTATATGGTGCAGAAACATAAACATTAGACAAGAAAACAGAGCAGAGAATTGAAGCCTTTGAAATGTGGATATATAGAAGAATAGGTAGAACTGGATGGAAGGAAAAGAAAACAAACGACAAAGTCTTTAAAAAAAACTAAAAATGAAAAGAGAATTGCTAAACACAATTCAAACAAGACAAAAGCGATTTTTGGGCCATGTTAAAAGACACAACAGCCTACTAAAAGTAATCCTGGAGGGGGAAATACAAGGTAAAAGAGGCAGAGGCAGACAAAGACTAGCATGGACGAGTAACATCAAAAGATGGACAAATCAGATGGACAACCTGCACCATCAAAGCAAGAGACAGAGCAGAATGACGCTCCATGGTAGCCAACCTTCGTTGCTGAGACGGCACTCGATGATGATGATGATGGTTGGGTCACTTGAGACGAATGGACAACAACTGTCTACCAAAACATATGAACAATTATTGTATAGAAAACGTAGCGACGGAAATAGACCAAAGGGCAGACCACTGCTGTGACATAAAGATGTTGTCAGGGCTTCCTGTAGAGAATTTTCGATCAGCGAAAGAAATTGGGAAGTTATGTATGTCAGATTTTAACACATGAAGAACAACAAAAACATAAAAACGGCACAGCAACATTCGAGGATGAAATGATGTGAAAATCAGAACACAAAAGGCGCATGAGAACAATGTTAAGACCAATCATCTTGTTATTTCAGCGATCGCATCTGTCTATCGAATATTGACAGATTTTATCACTAGAAAACTTCAGCAAAACAGCACCCAGCATAATGCAATAATATATGAGCAAACTACGGACAAATCACAAGCGATTGATATCAACTATCTGTCAAGGTGTTACAGGCTGTATTAGTTACTTTTTTTTAAAAAGAGTCAATGATAACTTGTCGTGTTCCAGACCAGGAGAGTTCTAATCCCATTAGCTTTAACATTCTGTCGGTAGTGGGAAGAGGTGAAATTAAAAAAAATCTCTTACTCGAACAAATCGCGGTAACTGCACTGGATTAGCTACCCTTTGTCTCTATTCCTTTCAGTCCGGCTAACCCTAGAAATTGGATCAATATCATAAATATATGTTTTATTTATTTTAACAAATCTATTAGAATGGATTATTTATTATTGTAATATTATTGTATTATTTATGCAATCCATTGTTGCCAATAGAAACAAGAAAAAGAGTTCTTAAATATTACGTAGAGCCAGTCTTAACATATGGATGCGGGTCATGGACAATAGGACAACAGACAAGAAAATCACTGGAGTCTGTAGAATTGTGGTTTTACAGAAGAATGTTGAGAGTACCATGGACAGCTAAGAAGAGTAATGAAGAGGTTCTGAGAGAGGTCAAAGCAAAAGGAGAGCTAATTTCCAATATTAGGAAGAGACAATCATCATTTTTTGGCCATTTAATGAGAAGAGAACAACTTGAATATATTGTAACAAATGGAAAAATTGAGGGACGAAGAGATAGAGGGAAGCAAAGAGAAAAAATAACAGACTGCTTAAGAGAATGGCTTGGCAGAAGGTCAACAATAGAAATGATAAATAGCTGCCGAGATCGAAAGTTGTGGAGAGACATGATCACCTACGCCACTAGGCCCGGTACTTGATGATGATGATGATGATGATGATTTATTATTGTATAACAAATTATTATCTTTTTTTTTAAAAATCTATTAACATGTATTATTTATTTTTCTATTAATTAATATTATCTATTTTTTTTTTCAAATCTATTAAAATGTATTATTTATTTTTTTAAAATCTATTGAAATGTATTATTTGTTATTGTTTTACAAATTATCCGCGAGAAATGATATTAAACCTGAAGACCTAGCTTCTACGAATTTAAACTTGAGGGAACCACCCAAGCAACATACTTGTCCTAGGTCAGGTTATCTGATGAATACAGTCAGCAATTTCATAAGAACATGACCAATCTTAAAGGGAGAAGGATTATAATAGTCTTCCCGTGGTTGGGACAGAATGAGATGAACTATTGGACTGGTATCTTTATTTGATAACGCAATCAAGGAAGAGAGTGTCTGCGCACTCAAAATGTGATGACGTAGTACAACAAGTAATCAGTACGACTGGAAGAGCATGTAGATAACGCTCAGACTAGACCATAAATGTAGATACCGATAATTGTGTAAACTAGCGGGTTTCTGAGTAAAGGGATAAAATCTGGAATAAGATGTTAAGATGAAATGAGTTTATTCATCTCAAAACAAGGAAAAGTTGATATGTTCTTTCATCATCAGTTTTAAGAATGGCGTTTTATGCAAATAAGGCACTCTACAATTGCTTTCTGGGACGTCTTCCAAGAATTAGAAAGCAATTAACCAGATACACAGAACAGATAAGCAAGGGAGATAATGTTAACATACTGGACATAAACTTGTGTTTGGTATATAGCTGCATACCCACCCAACATTGCCCAACAAGACAAGTTAGTCATGCCATTGGGAGATAATAGCAGTTAATGGACTTTGTTTTCATGAATGTATAAATGGTATTTGCAACACGACACACTATTCTCATGAACATTAATGGTAATACATTTCTATATAGTGTACGTATAAATGTGATTTGTAAGTAGAAAACGCAACTTAAGCTGGCAATTTAAAAAAAAAAACATAAACCTAACACAAAACACGGATTTTCTCGAGATTCTCAAGTAGGATTTCGGAGCACCCATGGGTTCGTCAAGTGTGCAGAGATGATGACCCTAACAATAAACAAATGAAGCCTAACGCAAGAAAGCAAATTAAATTAATCAAAATATATACAAACTGGCGCAGAACACAATGCAACGTATTTAACGGGTGTTCAATCAAAGTAGATCTGGCAGACTCTAATTGTGATGCTCTGTCTGTGGGGGCGATCAACACATTTAACCTGACAGCTGACTTCATGTGAGAGTCTGGAATCCTACTCTGATTGAGTCCTGATCGCAGAGAGAAAGAGAGAGAGAGAGAGAGAGAGAGAGATACAAACAAAGTAAGAAGAGTGTAGAATCTAAATAAAATAATAACAAATCAGTTGAAAATGAAGATTGCCTAATATAATAATTCATCACGAGTCTATGATATCGAGATTTAGCCACTACACGATTAGAAGTAATGATTAACGCGCTGCAGATGGATTCATTCAGTTCAAAATAACGTATGTCGTGGGGACAAGAGGTGGGGTGGAAAGATTTGAGAGGGATGGGGGAGAAGCTGGCTTTCTTCTTTAAGTAGAAAGAAAAAATAAATGTTGAAGTGCTAAAGTTGAATCATCATCAGGTAGCATGTCCTTTATAGAAGGTTACATTCACTACAGCCCGTCTGAAAGAAATTCTCCCTCGAGACAGATCTTCCACTTCTTCTGTTGTCATGTTCAAGGTTTTCTTGATGTCTTGAAACCATCTTCTTAGTCTGCTCCCGAGACGTTGCCTAGGAACCATGCCTTTCATTATTGTTCTTTACAGCCCGCTGCGTTTCTTGACGTGGTCATAGTATTTTCATTTCCTCAATAGAATGGTATTTATAAGCCAGTTATTTTTAATTTTTAAATTTGTAATGTCTTCATTGTTCTTTAATTATTATCCAAGGTATCTTAAGGATTTTTCTGTTGCATTTTGTCTGGAAGTAAAAGAATTCCTCCCTTGTTGATTGCGAGATTGTCCATGATTCACAACCATATGTTGCTATCGTGAAGATACACGTCATCAGTAACTAAAATATTAGTGCCTTGCGGGTATAGTGCCACATGTTCTTCATGGTGTTTAATGTCAGTGCTGTTAATGTTAATCTTCATTTTATAACATTCTGGGTGTGTACTAAAGATTAATTACATAAATATTCCTGGTAAACAAAGAAAAATAATACACTAATATAAGCCATATGTTCTTTGGTTAGTATCATTTTTGCAAAAAAAACAACAACAACAAAAATCCATATTCCCACTGTTATCATTTAAGAGGTTGAGTGCTGCATATCTTACAACAAAATGATAGGAGGTGAAAGGAAATAAGCAAATTAATAAGTCAATTGTGAATTCCGATGCTTTGAAGCGACACTGTCAAGGAGTCTCCAAACACTTTTGGATAGGCGACCGAGCACATAAGTGTGAAAGCTCGCGTGATAAGACACCAATTCAAATCCCGTACTTTACCTTTACCTTTAAGTAAATTAATTTATGAATGCTCTTTACATTCAGTTATTATAAATTATCAAATAAATAGATCATTTTGACTGCAGGGACGATTGTATGCGTAGCAAGCTTAGTGTTAACTAGTTTAGATGGCAATACGAGAATTGCTGGAAATTACAAACAACTCTGTTGATTTCTAGTCTTGGCTGGAGAAATAAGCAATAACGAACTAATCGATAGAAAATTAAACCCCTTTTTGGAATAAAAATAAAAAGTACTATCAGTGAAGCTATGTGATTTCCCAATAGACAATGGCTACTTTTATTGTTCGCTTGCGTGCGCCAGCTTTGTATTTATACATAAGTCCCGAGGGACTGAAGTTTGCTTGAAGATCACTTTTTCCTATTTTTATTTCACACCCGTAACTTGTGCTTAGGTGTCCCTCGACATACAGGCAGATAATCTCCGACTTCAGAGGTACTCTCATTTTAAATGTCGAGAGTTTTTTACGTTTTTTTTTTTTTTTTCAATTAATTTTCCTCGGCAAGCGGCCATTTTTGGCCTGTTCATTTCGATTTCCAACCCAAAATTGGTGTCATGACAAATAAGGTAAAGAAGGCGGATACGTGGGGGGTTAAGACAAAGAAATGCAAATGAATGCATAAAAATGCAAGGCTGCAGTAAAGCTGAATGTGAGGAAGAATTGAAAAAATAGAAAAAATGGTAGGCTAAAAGCTTTACGTGATTAGTAGACGACACAGATTTGAACGAAGTTTCGGCTCAAAAGGCCTTCAGCAGGAACAAACAAAAAACACGTTCTCACAAATATGTAAGTAAATAAAACTGATCCTACATAGATAACTAGTAACGAAACATCTAAAACAAAAATAATCGAAATTGGTTAAAGAAAAGAACAATGACTTCCCTGTGTCGTGGACCGTGGTCAGAATGGAAAAGGAATGGTCATACGATTAGGATGCGTAGGGTCTGAAGGCCTAACAATGTCGTTGCTTCGACGTAAACACCGATTCTAGGCAGTTAATGTCCACTTTCATATCCTTTTCGCTGCTGACGAGACAGGACAAGAATCGTCAAGTAGATGACCATCTTCAACATCTAAGAAAACCAACAATGATAATCATAATGAACATTTTTTTAAAAAAGAGAAAAAAAAATGGTATGGTAACAGCTTTACGTAGGTGAAAAACAAAGCAAAAGTCGAACGACGTTTCGGCTAAAGAGGCCTTCAGCAAGAACAATAAACAGCAACGCAAAATATTTAAGGATATACACAGAAATCAAACTACACAGTTTCTTTTTGTTGTTTATTGTTCAAGCTGAAGGCATACTTGGCTGAAACGTCGTTCGACTTTTGTTTTTGTTTTGTTTCTCACCTACATAAAGCTGAAACCATACCACTTGTTTCTCTTGTAATTTGTATTATTATCATTAGCTTTACAGCAGCTTTGTATCTCTATGGGTCTTGCTGCCTTTACCCCAATGATAACCATAATCCATCTATTTTTATTTTAGCAGACAGTTTATAAAGACAAGTTATTAAACAATGGTTCTCAAACAACTGCTGAATTTAGTCATCTAAAATGCTCGATTTTTCTTATCACAGATTGTTGAAGTTCCCGAATATGGCGATCACAACTGTCTTCAGCCTAGCATTACTGCTACCGGCCCTGATCTCTGCACAAGGTAAGTCCAAGTCATTCTGCTAAATCCAACATTTCTTTATTTCTCAATTCCATGGGCTTGTCGCAATAAATTGTAATGTAATAATCAGGACTTTTATTCAGTCCAATTATTTGTAAGACAGTTCTGTAAACTTTTCAGTTTTCTATCTAACTATCTATCTATCTATCTATCTATCTATCTATCTATCTATCTATCTATCTATCTATCTATCTATCTATCTATCTATCTATCTATCTATCTATCTATCTATCTATCTATCTATCTATCTATCTATCTATCTATCTATCTATCTATCTATCTATCTATCTATCTATCTATCTATCTATCTATCTATCTATCTATCTATCTATCTATCTATCTATCTATCTATCTATCTATCTATCTATCTATCTATCTATCTATCTATCTATCTATCTATCTATCTATCTATCTATCTATCTATCTATCTATCTATCTATCTATCTATCTATCTATCTATCTATCTATCTATCTATCTATCTATCTATCTATCTATCTATCTATCTATCTATCTATCTATCTATCTATCTATCTATCTATCTATCTATCTATCTATCTATCTATCTATCTATCTATCTATCTATCTATCTATCTATCTATCTATCTATCTATCTATCTATCTATCTATATCTATCTATCTATCTATCTATCTATCTATCTATCTATCTATCTATCTATCTATCTATCTATCTATCTATATCTATATCTATCTGTCTGTCTGTCTGTCTGTCTGTCTGTCTGTCTGTCTGTCTGTCTATCTATCTATCTATCTATCTATCTATCTATCTATCTATTTATCTATCTATCTATCTGTCTGTCTGTCTGTCTGTCGGTCTGTCTGTCTATCTGTCTGTCCGTCCGTCCGTCTGTCTGTCTGTTTGTCTGTCTGTCTATAGTCCTTTCGAGCCGAAGACGGCAAATAGGGCAGAACCACAATTTCAAAAACAGAAACCTTTCCTGCTGAAGTGGCACATATTGCAGAGATCACTGCTCTAAAATTCTATGGCTTCAGTTTCCATAACAATACTTTTTACAATGACAGCTTGTCAAGCCATCTATCACCCTCCTTAGTCGCCTCTTACGACATGCCTGAAAGGTCATAGTGTCACTATTCTTTACTTTCCTCACAATGAGGCCCCGGTAGCACACGGACTTTAGGGTTTACCAACCTGTCTCTAATGTCCACATGATTATTATATGCATGGTTATGGTTATGGTTATGGAAGGCCCCGGTATCACTGCAAACGAATTAAAATCCATAATTGCTCAATCAATGCATATAATAATATAATACCTTTGGATACATTTTGCATTTACCTGATAAATCTAAGTACAACAGAGCTGTAGAGGTTTGGTGTTTAGCTATTTTTCGCTTAATGTGATTAGATGGCAGAGTCGCGTAAACATAAAAAAACCCACAGATAATAAATAGATAACCAAAGTACTAGCAGGAGATATCAAATATATTAACACAAATATCAAATTTACAAAATATTAAAATCTATGTGGAGCCACGAATATAGCTGCAGAGAACATAAAATAAACATAAAATGGTATGTACAGCAAGGATAGCAGATAGATAAGACAAACTACTACAACGTTTCGGCAACAGCTTTCATCAGGTACATCAAACAAACTATACAAATGAAACAGAAATTCTATTCAGAAATCACAAAACACAGATCCAAAAAATATCGGAATGGTTTGGTTAATGAAGAGGATAGTTGTAGTTGTAGCAGTTAGTCGAAGGCCCCGGTATCACTGCACACGAACTAACACTCATAGTTGCTCAACCGCCCGTGTCAGTGGAATCATCCGAATTAACATATCATATCATTAGAGGATCCAAACAAAGAAAGGTAGCTGCAGTCCCCATCATAGTAGCCACAGCACACGCCTAAAAACATAAGGATTTCATCTGGATCATGAATAAGATTTATGTGTTTACTTTGTATAGTTTACTTGATGTTCCTGATGAAGGGTTTTGCTGAAACGTTTTAGTAGTTTCTGTTGTCTTTCTGTTAGTCTAGCTGTTTAATACCATTTTATGTTTATTATATTAGAAGTACTAGCAGCGGTGGTAGCAATAAACAGACGCCATCACTGAAATATCACCATGAACAAATATATATATGCTCTCAATAAAATGTTCTTCTAATCGGTTTCTCTTTTTCTTTTCCCTTGCCTTCCCTTTTTATATCTGTTTATCTATTTATCTTCCCTTATAAATGTTTTTCCGTATACAACTTTGTCTGTCTGCTTTCAATCAATCAATTCATCAATCAGTAACTCAATCAATCTGTTTTTCTATTTTTCTTAAGATCTGTCAATCTGGTTATCTGTGCTGCTGTCATCTGTTTTCTGTAATTCTTTCCAAGTTTCATTTCTTTAATTGAATCCCTCGCTCTCTCATTCACAGCCTGTCTTTATATCCCTCCATTTCTCCCCCTCCATGACTCAGTTACTCCTTCAACAATATCCACATATCTAATAATTCGCTCATTCTAAAGCCCTAAAGACACAATTACATTCATGAAAATAAACGAAACAAAACATTATTTCCGGTCAAGTTCTACACTGAATAACTACTTCGAAAAAATCCCGAATCGAGAATAATTTTGTTACAAACTTATAATGTCAGCGATTTGTCTAAAGATTCTTCTCTTTCAGCATCAATGATGTAAGGACAATAATTGTCTGGAATTTTTTTTAAAATGTTATTAATGTACGTGGTTGAAAGCATCAGACACGCGCGATAATCTGGTCTGGCTTAATAAACGTTTCTATAAATTAATCTCCCTTTCGTTTATTTTGTAGCCTAAAGCCTAGAACACTTAATTTAGATGATGGAAAAGTTATAATTTAGCAAATTACATCCTGTCCACTGTTCAGCAAATGGATTTATTTTATCATTGCATCCAAACTGTGTTCTTCTTTTCTTTTCTTTAGTTATTGTATTAAAAATAGAATATGGCGCTCAGTTTATCTCTGTCTAAGGTTGTTAGACTTGTTTTAATATGATTATTTTTGTCGCGTACATCCAACGACCGTCACAGTATTTACAATAGATTAGTTATCATATGTTGTATGTGTTAGATTTATATTGACAGTTGTATACCTTATTACTCTATTATTTTTGCAGCCAATATAACATAAAACATGTTAGACTGTAAATTAAATGTTTTCAGTAACATTAATTTGTTAATGTAAAATTGTGCATAGAAATCAAATCATCGTCACGTACCATGCCAGCTGGCGTAGGTGATCATTTCTCTCCGCAACATTTGATTTCGACCGTTATTTATCAATTCTGTCGCTGACCTTCTGCCAGGCCATTCTCTTAAGCTGTCTGGTATCTTTTCTCTTTTCTTCCCTCAATCGTCACTCAAATTTCCAAGTTGTCACAATATATTCCAGCTATTCCCTTCTCATTACATGGACAAAAAATGATGATTGTTTCTTCCTAATATTGGAAATTAGCTCTCTTTTTGCTTTGGCCTCATTCAGAACGCCTTCATAACTCTTCTTTGTTGCCATGTAATATCAACATTCTTCTATAAAACCACATTTCTAGACTCCAGTGATTTCCATGTCTGTTGTCCTAGTATCCATGATTGACATCCATATATTAAGACTGGCTCTACATAACACATAAGAACTCTTTTTCTTGTTTCTTTTGTCAAAATGGATTGCACAGTATCTTTCCCATATTTTGGAAAGCTGCTAGAAATCAAATATAAACAAGTAATGTTATAGAGAAACATTTTCACTTGTTAGTTTAAATTAAGGCACGGTCATGATACAGGCCAGCACCTGCGCTGGGAACTGTCAATGATTTAAAGCTGACTGTTAACGTCAGGATCGGCGAACAACAGACCTGGCACACATCCTCTACTCTACAGGCTAGGCTGGGAGTACATGCCTCGAGCGACAACAACAGGCCTGGCACACATCCTCTACTCTACAGGCTAGGCTGGGAGTACATGCCTCGAGCGAGAACAACAGACCTGGCACACATCCTCTACTCTACAGGCTAGGCTGGGAGTACATGCCTCGAGCGAGAACAACAGACCTGGCACACAACATTCTACTCTACAGGCTAGGCTGGGAGTACATGCCTCGAGCGAGAACAACAGACCTGGCACACAACATTCTACTCTACAGGCTAGGACGGCAGTACATGCCTCAGGCGTAAATTGATCATATTTTCTAACCCCCAAGACAGCACCACAAATCACAGCTGTTTGTCGCTGATACTTTAGTTACTTTTCTGATTTGCATCTTTCTAGAATATAAAATGTGTGTATCCATATATCTTCTATTAAACTTTTATGTTGGTTAGAGGAATCTATATCTTAAAATTCAAAAACTTTTGTGTTTACAATTCAAAACAGAGACGCCAAAACGTGACCTTTTTGTTCACAAATAAAAATTAAAAAAAACCTTTGGGATGAAAACATAACAAACAAAGAAGTCGCTCAGGCGTCAGACATTAACAACATCAATCTAGAAGTGAAAATATGACGTTGGAAATGGCTAGGACACGTTCTACGAATGGAACGAACTAGGCTTCCGCAGCTAGCATTAACATGGACAACACCTGGCAAACGAAGAAGTAGACCATTGGGAACATGGCGACGAACTATAAATGAAGAAATGAAAGAGGTTGGCAGGTCTTAGTGAAAGTTGTCCTTGCTTACTCCAGACCGAACTTGGTGGAGATCTCTTGTGAGTGCCTTATGGTGGATGGAGATCTCTTGTGAGTGCCTTATGGTGGATGGAGATCTCTTGTGAGTGCCCTATGGTGGATGGAGATCTCTTGTGAGTGCCCTGTGGTGGGTGGAGATCTCTTGTGAGTGCCTTATGGTGGATGGAGATCTCTTGTGAGTGCCTTATGGTGGATGGAGATCTCTTGTGAGTGCCCTATGGTGGATGGAGATCTCTTGTGAGTGCCCTATGGTGGATGGAGATCTCTTGTGAGTGCCCTGTGGTGGGTGGAGATCTCTTGTGAGTGTCTTATGGTGGATGGAGATCTCTTGTGAGTGCCCTATGGTGGATGGAGATCTCTTGTGAGTGCCCTATGGTGGGTGTAGATCTCTTGTGAGTGGCCTATGGTGGGTGGAGATCTCTTGTGAGTGCCCTATGGTGGGTGGAGATCTCATGTGAGTGCCCTATGGTGGGTGGAGATCTCTTGTGAGTGCCTTATGGTGGATGGAGATCTCTTGTGAGTGCCCTATGGTGGGTGTAGATCTCTTGTGAGTGCCCTATGGTGGGTGTAGATCTCTTGTGATTGACCTATGGTGGGTGTAGATCTCTTGTGAGTGACCTATGGTGGGTGGAGATCTCTTGTGAGTGCCCTATGGTGGATGGAGATCTCTTGTGAGTGACCTATGGTGGGTGGAGATCTCTTGTGAGTACCCTATGGTGGGTGGAGATCTCTTGTGAGTACCCTATGGTGGATGGAGATCTCTTGTGAGTGCCCTATGGTGGATGGAGATCTCTTGTGAGTACCCTATGGTGGATGGAGATCTCTTGTGAGTGCCCTATGGTGGATGGAGATCTCTTGTGAGTGCCTTATGGTGGATGGAGATCTCTTGTGAGTGCCCTATGGTGGATGGAGATCTCTTGTTAGTGACCTATGGTGGGTGGAGATCTCTTGTGAGTACCCTATGGTGGGTGGAGATCTCTTGTGAGTACCCTATGGTGGGTGGAGATCTCTTGTGAGTGACCTATGGTGGGTGGAGATCTCTTGTGAGTGCCCTATGGTGGATGGAGATCTCTTGTGAGTACCCTATGGTGGATGGAGATCTCTTGTGAGTGCCCTATGGTGGATGGAGATCTCTTGTGAGTGCCCTATGGTGGATGGAGATCTCTTGTGAGTGTCCTGTGGTGGGTGGAGATCTCTTGTGAGTGCCCTATGGTGGATGGAGATCTCTTGTGAGTGTCCTGTGGTGGGTGGAGATCTCTTGTGAGTGCCCTATGGTGGATGGAGATCTCTTGTGAGTGCCCTATGGTGGATGGAGATCTCTTGTGAGTACCCTATGGTGGATGGAGATCTCTTGTGAGTGCCCTATGGTGGATGGAGATCTCTTGTGAGTGTCCTGTGGTGGGTGGAGATCTCTTGTGAGTCCCCTCTGCTTCGACCGGAGTTCAGAGGATTAAGAAGAAGAAGATCTTTTTGTTACGACCATTAACAACTAAATCCTGGGGAGCAGAAGCGCCTGCAGTCCCAATAGCAGGGTCGGCGCACCATCAACTGACCATGACCTAGCAATTCTACCTCCTCGCGATCTCCCCTGGTAACAGTTTGCGTCAAAACAGACTGGCTAACAGAAGCTAGGATCGCCGTTTTCCCTGTAGTGGTGTCTTTTACTGATATAGAAGACCCAGTATTGCAGTACCTCTGGGCTGGACTAGTAGTTTCCCAGCATAGCCTGGGATAGACGAACTCCATCTTCTCCAGTAAGAGCTGGGAATGTCAAGAAAGCCAATACGACCCGACACATCAAATGAGTCAAAGGGCAACTTGCCCTCATTAACTCGTGACATGATGTCAACAACAACAAATAACAACTAAATATCACTCATACGGAAACTTTGACTTTAGCTAACAAATGTTATGTTTCGTGTGTGGTGTCACAAATTGAAACACATTTTTCTCAAAAACACAAAACAACGTTCCTCCACATATTAGATTAAACACAAAACAACGTTCCCCACATATTAGATTAAACACAAAACAACGTTCCCCACATATTAGATTAAACACAAAACAACGTTCCTCCACATATTAGATTAAACACAAAACAACGTTCCCCACATATTAGATTAAACACAAAACAACGTTCCTCCACATATTAGATTAAACACAAAACAACGTTCCCCACATATTAGATTAAACACAAAACAACGTTCCCCACATATTAGATTAAACACAAAACAACGTTCCTCCACATATTAGATTAAACACAAAACAACGTTCCTCCACATATAAGATTAAACACAAAACAACGTTCGTCCACATATAAGATCCCTATTTCGGTTAATAAGTATTTCAGTATTTGAAAAAGTGAATAAATTAAACATTTTTATTTCAATAATGCTGACTGATTTATCTAAATCTTATGAAGGTTGGCCACTAGTTTAAATAAGCTGACTCTTTACTGACTCCTTATTCCTAACAGGCTGTAGCTATAACGGAAAGTCGTATTCAGACAGAGACCTGATTGATATCAATAATGGTTGTGCTAAACTTCAGTGCCAAAAAGGAACAATAGTCGGGGTTGAAGAAGGTAAGTCCAAAATCTATTGCACTCTTTACGTGTGTTTTTGTCATGTTTAATTATTACCCATTGTTGTTGTAGTTATGTCCGGCTTTTTTCACGATGTATTGTACCATGAGTGCGTCATCAGCTAATTATGAGTTGCTATTTACCTGTGTTACAAGAAGGGGCATCCATTGCTTAAATTATGCATTTGTGGTATACACATAGAAGAAGAAGAAGAACGAGAATTAGGAGAAGGAGAAGAAGGACAAGAAAAATAATAAAAGGAGAGAAGAAGAAGAAGAAGAAGAAGAAGAAGAAGAAGAAGGAGGAGAAGGAGAAAGATGAGGAGCAGAAGAAATATGAGAAGATGAAGAAAAAAGAGGAGAACAACAACAAAAACGAGGTGGAGAAGGAAATCCGTACCACACTGTGGCGTATAGAAAGTATGATGTCAGTAAAAAAAAGTAGAGTCCCGTCACGCCAAGTGGCGTATAGAGAATATGGTATTGATGACCATAATTCATATAGACCTTCGGCACATGATTTTTCAGGTAGTGTGGTTGGTATTATGCCCGTGCCACTTTACTTTACCAGAAAAAAATCCGGTACCTATTTAAGGCTGGGTGAAGCCGGAAGTCATCGAACAGGATCGAACCCGACCTCATGTCATTTGTAGTCCAGTTCACCAACCACTGAGCTATCGCGGCTCCCATGATGTCAGTCAACTGGTGGGTTGTGTGAAGCCTGTTCTCTTTCTGATACTGAAAAAAAAATATAACGAATATTTGTGCGTGAGTGGACATTTTTAATGGAGAGATAAACTAAAAATGATCTAGGGAAAGGAGAATTAAGGCATGGAAACTCAACGATCATCAAAACAACATACAGGGAAGGTAGATAAAAGAAATCGGATTCGAACCGTATTTCTTCAATACAGTATTTTGCATTATAGGCAGGGTTAATAACAAAAATTGGCAGTTCTCTAAAAAGAGATAGTCAGATGTAAATGTTTATGTTCCAGTACTTTAGGAAGTGTGGCTGAAAATACCTTGCAACTGTTCTCAGACTGGACATCAGAAGACTATCTCATCAGGTCTTTATATGGACTCCTGAGGGTTAAAGAAAACGAGGAAGACAGGCAGAAACCCAACGTAGATCTATCTCCAAAGAAAGCAAAACTCTCAGAAACAACCAAGAGTTAAGACAAGCAGCGACGGACCGCCGAATATGGAGAGCTTTGTCTTATGTCGCCGTATTCGGCTCAAAATGATAACCAATGTTCCAGTATCCGACATCGTTTGCCTCTTGTCCAAAGTTTCAGGTCCACTCTGACCTCGAACCCAAAGTTACATGACCTGTATGCCTCTGACCTTGTATCAACATTTTCCCCGCTTCAACGATTTGAATGTAGATCTTTCTAATGTGGTCACGTTGAGTGGACACAGAACTCATTTCACTTTCACTACCCAAAGGGAAACTATCCGTAAAACCTGCAAGACTACGTTTAAAGCCAGGATTATACACCTTGTATAAGGTTGTATCAATAATGCTGACTGATTTTATCTAATCCACTCAGGCTGTGCTGCGGATTATATATAGATGCGGATTATATTTGTTAAAGGTTGACTTCCCACACAGGGAAGTCAACCTTTCAGATATTGCCTGTGCCTTTGTAGTCGACGTACCTAGATAGCGTTCCCCCCACTCGTGTATTTTTAGAACCCTTCACCTCAGACCAGAGGGTATAAATTACAGCTACACCCGTGAGAAATTCCTTTCCTAGCCTGACCACAGTCCACGCCACACAGGGAAGTCAACATATTTCGATTATTTTGTTTTTGATTATTTTCTTTTTGATGTTTCATTACTAGTTAGCTATGTAGGATTAGTTTTATTTATTCACATATCTGTGTGTGTATGTTGTTTGTTTGTTCCTGCTGAAGGCCTATTGAGTCGAAACGTCGTTCGAATCTGTGTCGTCTACTAATCACGTAAAGCTTCTAACATACCATTTTTCCTTTTTTTCAATTTTTCCTTATACACCTTGTACTTTGACAAGATAAGGATGGCAATCACATACTAGTGTTAGATACATCTGCACAAAGCCATGTATTAATAGAATTAACACCTCAAGCAAAGTCGTCCATCTAATTCCTTCTGAGATAACTACTAAAAAGAAAACGGTATTAAATTGTATATTCCCAGGTGTGTGATCAGTTTATAATATTATATCTTCTTTATTTGCATTGGGAGTTTGATCTCATTGTGTCTTGCACACCTTGTAGTCCAGTGAGCATTTATATCGAACCCTAGCCCAGGCTTTTGGTTTTCATTGGTCACCTTGTTTGAGAACATTTGTTTTTTTGTTGTTGTTATTGTTGTTTTTAGTTGTTGTTAGGATCATCATCACTGCATACCGGACGAACCCTTAGGTGCTGCGATATCCCCTCGCGAATCTCGAGAAAAACAGAGAAGAACCCTAACCCCATGTGCACGAAATCCACAGCACAGCCTGAGATCCACAGAGAGAGTAGATTTTTCTCTTACACATATGTGGCCTGATGGAGTCATACTCTTTTCAAAGTTAAATGCCTCTGGCTCTTTAACATCCGCGAGTGCACATCAGACTTCATTTTTATTGCCGTTATTTGAGAGGGCTAGGCATCGGAACTTGTAACTTGTTTATTTTCACAGCTATCTCTCCTAGCAAGTTGTTACTAAACTAACGATTAATCTTTAGATGTTATCTCCCCTTGCTCAAAGACGGACGTTTTGTACGCCAACAACAATGTGAATATACATCGTGCGGGTCATGAACACTTTTCTCAGCGTGTCTCGTGTCTGGTCCACACTAATCATCACTGTCGCTGCTTCTTCTTTCAGGTCGTCCTTTATCTGTCTCTCATTCACACACCCGGAATCACCGACGACAGTTCTTGTGACTGCATCTGGACATTTTTTTTAACACAGAAAAGATGATCTATTCAGCACCATCAAATTAGTATAAAACATATGAACATAATTGTCACAAACATATGAACATAATTGTCACAAACATATGAACATAATTGTCACAAACATGAACATAAATGTCACAAATATATAAACATAATTGTTACAAACGTATGAACATATTTGTCACAAACATATGAACACAATTGTCACAAACATATTAACATAATTGTCACAAACATATGAACATAATTATCACAAACATATGAACATAATTGTCACAAACATATGAACATAATTGTCACAAACATATGAACATAATTGTCACAAACATATGAACATAATTGTCACAAACATGAACATAAATGTCACAAATATATAAACATAATTGTTACAAACGTATGAACATATTTGTCACAAACATATGAACACAATTGTCACAAACACATGAACATAATTGTCACAAACAAATGAACATAATTGTCACAAACACATGAACATAATTGTCACAAACACATAAACATAATTGTCACAAACACATGAACATAATTGTCACAAACTCATGAACATAATTGTTACAAACTCATGAACGAAATTATCACAAACTCTCTTCTTGTCCACCTCAAGCATGTGGTAGGGACATCGATGGAGAGTGTCATTATCTCGGCTCCAGTTTCAAGAGCAAGGGCGTTGACTACCAGTGCGTCAAGCGTGTCGTTAACAACGTCCCCACTTACGTCGCAGAGGCCGCAGGAGCTATCGTCTCGCCCACCGCAACACAATGCATCGCCGAGGGCAAGACCTACCAAGATCTGGATGTATTTTTGCTGGAGGAAGGTTGTCGGAGCAGCCAGTGTCAGAGGGGGTCTGTGGTAGATGTATCTCCTGGAGGTATGTCTCTAGCTTTGACGTGATCTTCACATCTTCTTCCTCTTCTACCTTTTTAGATCCCAGTGGAGCATAGGTCTTCAACAAACACCTTCCAAGTCGTTCTGTTTTTTGCCATTCTTTTAAGATCATTCCATGTCTTCCCTTTCATCTTCATCTCTGCTTCTATCTGTCTTCTCTAAGAATTCCCTGGTCTTCCTCTTTGTCTTTTCCCCTGGGGATTCCAAAAAAGGGCCTGTTGTGTAATACTCTCAGTTGGCTTCCGTAGTGTGTGTTCTATCCAGCGCCATCGTCTTCGCTGAATATGATCTTCACATGCTTCAACTAATTATTCTTGTTGTGTATTTATTTTGACAAACATTGTTTGCCATATAATAGTCTCGGCGAAATGATGGACAACATACCAATTCAAGAATTAAAAGACAAGGTAAACTGTATTTTGATATTTTGACCCAGTATTGTAAATCTTGAAATTGAAGTCAAGAAAAGACGATGGTCATATGTTGGACATGTGATGAGGAGAGATAATAACCAAATAGCAAAGCAAACCCTCATGTGGGAAACAGCAGGTAGAGGAAAAGAGACCGGTCCAGGGAGACACTGAGAAGAGCATTGATCAAAGAGGCAAGAGCAGCATGAATCGGCTCCCTCAATGAGATTGAGTTACTTGCACAGATCAGTGATAAATGGAGAAATTTGATAAAAGATGTTTACAAATATTGAAAACACTGCTAGAATAACAATTTAGGTAAGAGAAAGAGTATCTGGGTCTATGTCCTATGGGCCGCCTACGGCTCAAAAGGTCAATAGATAGATAGATTGTAAATCTGCCAGCGAGTACATTGTAAATCTGCCAGCGAGTACATTGTAAATCTGCCAGCGAGTACATTGTAAATCTGCCAGCGAGTACATTGTAAATCTGCCAGCGAGTAGATTGTAAATCTGCCAGCGAGTACATTGTAAATCTGCCAGCGAGTACATTGTAAATCTGCCAGCGAGTACATTGTAAATCTGCCAGCGAGTTTACTGGTTTACTTAGGAGCTGTGAATACAGACTGCATGTCAAAAATAATCGCCGCACGAGACTTTGAAGGAAATAGCCATTTACCTTAGCTGAAGCAGGGATTCAAATCGACGTCCACTTATTTCTCTATTAACTAGGATTCACACCCGTCTCTCTCCGAGAATATTTGTTTTAAATACATCAATAAAATAAAATGACTTAGTGAAGTAAGTACACACTGACACGTCTGTAGGCTGTAAGTAAACGTTTCTCTTCTTGTTTACAAAGGAAAAGACATTGTTGACATTTTTTTAAATCAACAAATTCCCACAGCTTTACTACGTAAGATAACACTTCAAGAACGCAGGATGACACTTCAAGAACGTAGGATGACACTTCAAGAACGTAGGATGACACTTCAAGAACGTAGGATGACACTTCAAGAAAGTAGGATGACATTCAGGAACGTAGGATGGCATTTCAAGAACGTAAGATGACACTTCAAGAACGTAGAATGACACTTCAAGAACGTAGGATGACATTCAGGAATGTAGGATGGTAGTTCAAGAACGTAGGATGACGCTTCAAGAACGTAGGATGACACTTCAATAAGAAGTTGTGACCAAAAAAAAAAATCTCAACATGAAATTCAAACTTCAAGTGAAAAATATTATAAACGATACTACAAAAATATGATAATATAGAAAATAATGATATACCATTTGTATTGGTATCAAGAGGTAACGTCATTGTAGTCAGGACATTCCCATATCCGCTTCTCTGAAACTTTTTCAGAAGAGAACTTCTTTCGAAAATCCAACACAAAGTGTGCACACTGATTGAGTTATTTGTTTTCGCTTACAAAACATGAAACATGTCGATCCTTGCTAAGTCTCAAACCTGAACCTTTCAATTGTTGAATGCTGGAATTAGTCTTTTATTCCGTTTCACCTTTTTTGAATAATGTGTCTCTAACGGCCTCAAATAAATCAGACATACTAATTTTCATTATATTTCCTATATTGGCGCCTTTCTAGCCAGCCAATCGACTTGCTCTATTCTATTCTATTCTATTCTATTCTATTCTATTCTATTCTGTTCTATTCTATTCCATTCTATTCAAGGAATCAGTTTCTTTGCAGTTCGGGCATCACCATATCCGTTCCACTGCTCGTCCCAGCATTTCTCCAAGCGCCAGCAGGTGATTGTTCATGTAAAGTGTTGATTATAGATCCATCTGCTTCTTTTCACTAAAAACTCCGGACCGACTAGACCCCTTTTCCACCTTTAGACTTCACAGTCTCTCAAGCTATTCCCGCCCATTCTCCTCCTCTTCTCTTAAGTAATGAAGAAAAAATACTTGGCAATGTCTTCGTTGTCCTTAGTAAGGCCACACCTTAATTCCAGAGCTGCCAGCGAGCTATCACCTTGCTCTTTTCCACGCACACAGCGTGTTCATGGCAATATATCCACATAAGCGCCGTGACCTGTGACTTTTCGAGAATGTCGGCCTAATCTCTGCGCAGCATACTTCGTTCAACTTTAAGGAACATAATTTGGAAGTCCTCTACAAACTTCATGCATTGTTGTTGCTGTTCAAAAAGTCACTTGAGTGCTGTGGTATAAAGAGAAAATAAAGAAGAATGTAATTTATCATTTATTACTTTGAATGTTTTGTATGTTGAAGGTAATATTTTGACTGAAACTTTCGTTTTTAAATATTGTTCTCTTTAAAGCTGTAAATAAACATTACTTTTATTATTATTTTCCAGTCGTCATGTTTACAGGGACATCATATAACCCTGTGCATATGTCCCTATTCTGACAATCTGAACTAGCACAGACAGGGAGTAAAGCAACTTAGAGAAATAACTTGCAGTTCTTTCAGCATGACCTGAAATTGTTTAGTCTGACTGAAGATATTTTGAGCATGACATGATATTCATGAGTCTGACTAGATGTTCTTGAGCCTGACTTTTCTTGAGGCTGATTAGATGTTCTTGAGGCTGACATGATGTTCTTGAGACTGACTTGATGTTCTTGAGACTGACTTGAAGTTCTTGAGACTGACTAGACGTTCTTGAGACAGGCTTGATGTTCTTGAAACTGACTTGATGTTCTTGAACCTGACAAGATGTTATTGAGAGTGATTTGATGTTCTTGAGACTAACTAGATGTTCTTGAGACTGACTTGATGTTCTTGATGCTGATTAGATGTTTTTGAGACTGACTAGATGTTCTTGAGACTTACTTGATGCCCTTGAGACTGACTTGATGTTCTTGAGACTGACTTGATGTTCTTAAGACTGACTAGATGTTCTTGAGACTGACTAGATGTTCTTGAGACTGACTAGATGTTCTTGAGACTGACTAGATGTTCTTGAGACTGACTAGATGTTCTTGAGACTGACTAGATGTTCTTGAGACTGAATAGATGTTCTTGAGTCTGAATAGATGTTCTTGAGACTGAATAGATGTTCTTGAGACTGAATAGATGTTCTTGAGTCTGAATAGATGTTCTTCTGCGTACCTTGATATTCCTGATATTCAGTTGTTGACGTTTTGTTACTCTCCTGTGAAAAAAAATAAAAGAAAATATTTGCTATTTCTCTCAATATTATCCTCTCGTAATTATTTCGTTTCCTGTCATTTTTCGACTTTCCAAAACGTTTCCATATTTTAGAACAGGCTCTACAATTAAAATTAACGACCTCTCTTTCTTGCTGCCACTGACCGAGATGGGTTTCGTAATATTTTCTATCTATTGACCTTTCGAGCCGTAACCGGCCCATAGGGCGTAGACCAAGATACACCTTCTCCTATATGAATTTTTGTTCTAGCAGTTTTCTTTTAAAGATATTTTATCAAATCTCGCCATCTGTCTCTGTTCTGTGCAAGCAGCTCTATCTCATTGAGGAAGCCGATTCCTGCTGCTCTTGCCTCTCTCATCAATGTTCTTCTCAGTGTCTCCCTGGGTCTTCCTCTTTTTCTTTTACCTGTTGTTTCCCATATGAGGGCTTGCTTTGCTATTCGATTATTATCTCTTCTCATCACATGTCCAACGTATGACCATTGTCTTTTCTTTATTACTGAAGATATTAGTGGTTGATTGGCGATTTCTCTAATTTCCTCGTTTGTTTTGAATTCGTCCCATGCTATACCAAGTATTTTCCTTAGACATTTATTTTCGAATGCGTTCAACTTTGTTTCTATATCTCTTGTTGTTTTCCAGCTTTCACACGCATACGTAAGGGTTGATAGTACATTTGATTTGTAATATTTTACTGCATTATTAAATACTGCCTTTGCTAGAGCGAGTCTGTACCTTATGTTTAACTTTATTCCTGGTTTAACAAAGCAGTATATGAAATGAAGAACAAATCCGTAATAAAAGAACATATGGATTATTTATAAAAATGATTAGTGATCAGACACACTAGGTCTGTAATTTATCTGCTTCATGATCATCCCTACAGCTTGTGGGAAGAGCCTGGATGGTTGCTGCCATTACCTGAACTCGTATGTGCTCAAAGATGATAAAGTCTACAAGTGTCAGTCTAAGGTTTCCAATGGAAAAACTGTCTACGAGTACGTACAAATCAGTAAGTAATCTGGCTGTGTTTTGTAATGTCTTTAGCTCTGGATGTGTGACATTGTTTGTATGTTTCTTTCACAGTTTGTATGTCTGTCATTCTGTAGTGTGGCATAGGGTTGCCTCACTCTAGGAAAGACAAGTTTTGCACACATTAACCAGTGGACCAACCTTCGACACATCTCACACATAAGCTCTTAATTGTGAAGGTCGGAAAGAAATTGTAAAGTCGTTGTCAAAGGTTCCCAAACAACCACGATCAAGATGCTCGGTGTGGTGAACCAGAAGACAGTATCGCTCCCCGAATACCTTCGATCAGTCCAGAACTGAAGTCCTTACATTCCCACCGCCTCCATCATCAACTAATTTATTTTTGCGGTCACGACTGTAGACCCCAACTCTGTGTTGTTAGCACTTGTGCTGATTTGTTCTTTAATAAAATCATCTTTTCAGTTTCCAACAACGTCTACACGTGCCAGGAAAGCATATTCGTCTGTACATCATGCGTTCTATAATTAATGTCTTAGATGTTCTAAAATGCTTCCGGTTGTTCTCAACGAGCTTCCGGTTGTTTTCAACATGCTTCTTCCGATAAGGTCAAGGTAATTTAACAAATCAGCTCAGGTATAATCTCATGTCTTTCAACTATTCTCGCCGTAGAAATCTTGTACGCTTGCACATCTTCAGATAGAAATCCTGTACGTTTTCCACATCTTCAGATAGAAATCCTGTACGCTGGCACATCTTCAGATAGAAATCCTGTACGTTTTCCACATCTTCAGATAGAAATCCTGTACGTTTTCCACATCTTCAGATAGAAATCCTGTACGCTGGCACATCTTCAGATAGAAACCCTGTACGCTGGCACATCTTCAGATAGAAATCCTGTACGCTGGCACATCTTCAGATAGAAATCCTGTACGCTGGCACATCTTCAGATAGAAATCCTGTACGCTGGCATATCTTCAGATAGAAATCCTGTACGCTGGCACATCTTCAGATAGAAATCCTGTACGCTGGCACATCTTCAGATAGAAATCCTGTACGCTTGCACATCTTCAGATAGAAATCCTATACGTTTTCCACATCTTCAGAGTTCTCTCGACTCCCTTTGACACTCTACTATCTCATTTCTCCTCGTATAATAAGGTTAATGCTTTCAGCGCTTGCCAAAATGATCAAACGGAAGTTTTTCTTGCGTCCAGGTAGATTGAGTATCATTCACTTCGCCGACTACTGGGCTAAAGAAAAGCAAAAATGTGAAAAAAGTATAGGCTATAATGCAAATTAACAGACTTTCTGCATCAGCTTTGGTTTCTCTCTCTCTCTCTCTCTCTCTCTCTCTCTCTCTCTCTCTCTCTCTCTCTGCGATCAGGACTCAATCAGAGTAGGATTCCAGACTCTCACATGAAGTCAGCTGTCAGGTTAAAAGTGTGTTGATCGCCCCCACAGGCAGAACATCACAATTAGAGTCTGCCAGATCCACTCTGATTGAACACCCGTTAAAACGTTGCATTGTGTTCTGCGCCAGTGACCCAGTGCATCCGAATTCAGCCATCATTTTATTCAGTTTTGCATTCCTTAGCCTTTGATTGTCCTCAATCTTCCTGCAAGGCAGCAGATGATCTTTTCTGTAGGGGGATTCTGCCCTTAGATGGTCGGCCCTCCCAGGTTTACGAGCACCATCTGCCCGAGTCACTAGAGGTGCTTAACACAGACATGCACACACAAAGATATGAGATGTGACCAACACAGACATGCACACAGCGATACGAGGCATGACTAACACTGACACACATCAAGATATATGACACATGACTAACATAAACATGCACATAAAGATATGGGATATGACTGACATAGACATGCACACACAAAGATATGACACATGCTTAACATAGACACACACACACAAAGATATGGCACATGCCTAACATAGACATGCACACACAAAGATATGACACATGCCTAACATAGACATGCACACACAAAGATATGGCACATGCCTAACATAGACATGCACACAAAGATATGAGATATGATCAACATAGCTTTGGTTTGAAAGGTTTCTACTAGCCCATGTATCAACACCAACAAAGATTATTTATTTCTTCAGTGAGCTCATCAAGTACATATACTGCTTCATGTTGAACCTCATTTAGTGTCACGCGATCGCTTTAAGTGGTACATAGTAAGAAATAAGTAAAGTGTTCTGTCACGCCAAGTAGCGTATAAAGTATATGGTGTTAGTTATCATAATTTGTACAGATCTTCAGCACAAGATTTTTTTTGCAATAAGGTCGGTATTACGCCCGTGCCGCTTTACATTCCCATAAAAAAATCAGGTACCCATATAAGGGTTGAACCGGAAGCCATCGGTCAGGATCGAACCTCTTGTACATCCCAGTTCACTAACCACTGAGATATCGCGGCTCCCTAAGTGGTACATGTTCAACTGTAGTTTGTGTGAAGTTTGACACTCTGTAACTCAATCTTTTGTGAGGTTTTCCTCATCTTTCTGTAGCTGGTGCCCACTAGATGTGAAAGTGTTTGTCAGCATATTTGTAACATAAAGAGTTTTACTGTCTTCTATCATTCCTGCTCTCTCACTACATAGCTAGGATATGTATTATATTATATAAACATTACTGTCTCTTCTTCTGACCGTGTTTGTTCTTTTACTTTGCTGTCTATTTAATTGAATGTTGTCATTCCTTGATATTCTCCAAGATCTGCCTTTACATTCGGAATTGTGGTGTCATGCTCTTTTTTTCCCCCGTTACCTTCAGTTCCGCATTTGATTATATTGACGTCATTAAAGTTGTGTTATGTTGCATATACTCTATTTCAGATACACTAAACCTAGTGTTGCCTGTACTTGGTACATTTAATATTCTTCTTAAGATATCTAATTTTGGCAGTTAATAATTTTCAGCATAGATGTTAAACAGGTATGGAGAGAGGATGTACCCCTGCCTCATTCCGTTTTGTAAAAGTAAAGTAAAGTACCCCCGTCCGCCAAGTGGCGTATAGGGAATATGGTGTTAGTGACCATACATTTTACAGACCTTCAGCACATGATTTTTGGGGTAATGAGGTCAGTATTACGCCCGTGCCGATTACATTCCCAGACAAAAATCCGGTACCCATTAAAGGCTGGGTGAACCCGGAAGCCGTCGGTTGGGATCGAACCCTACCTCTTGTCCTTCGTAGTCCAGTTCACTAACCACTGAGCTATATCCCGTTTTGTACTTCAAACCAATTGGATGTTTCTCCCGCTATTCTGATTCTTGTTGATCTTGATATTATCATCATCATCAAGTACCGGGCCTGCTGGCGTAGGTGATCATGTCTCTCCACGATTTTCGATCTCGGCAGTTATTTATCATTACTGTTGTTGCCCTACTGCCAAGCCATTATCTTAAGCTGTCTGGTATTTTTTCTCTTTGCTTTCCTCTATCTCGGTTGGCTTACCACGGCAACAGCCGGGGTTCGTACCTGGCGAGGACACCTGGGTTTTACTAATTCCTAAAAATTAATGGGAGCCGCGATAGCTCAGTGGTTAGTGAACTGGACTACTACGGACAAGGGGTAGGGTTCGATCCCAACCGACGGCTCCGGGTTCACCCAGCCTTAAATGGGTACCAGATTTTTTCTGGGAAAGTAAAAGCAGCACGGGCGTAATACCGACCACATTACCCAAAAATCATGTGCTGAAGGTCTGTAAAATATGGTCACTAACACCATATTCCCTATACGCCACTTGGCGTGACGGGGGTACTTACTTTTTTTTTTTACTTTTCCTCTATCTCTTCGTTCCTCAATTTCCCTTTTGTCACAATATATTCTAGTTCTCATTACATGGCCAAAAAAATTATTGTTTCTTCCTAATATATTGAATGTTGTCGTTCCTTACAATCTTGATATAGTGATTCGATAAGTCGTGTTAGGTGTGTTGGAAAATCCACAAGTTCCACATTATCTGATGGTGCACGCAGTCAAAGGCCTTTCTGTAATCTATGTAGCATTATACAGGTCTATGTGGTATTCCTGACATTACCCCAAAAATCATGTGCCGAAGGTCTGTAAAATTTATGTTCACTAACACCATATCCCCTATACGCCTCTTGGCGTGACGGGGGTACTTAACTTTTTTTAAAATGTGGTAATCTTTACACTTCTCAAGTATGTTTCTCGTGTTAAAATGTGGTCCTTAGTACCTCTATTATATCTGAAACCTGCTTAAACTACATGAAGTTCTTATTCTAACTTTCTAGCTGTCCTATTCTTGATGATTCGCATATGTATATATATATATATATATTATGTTTTAAACTTATATATATATATATATGTATATAAATATAGCAATGTTATATTTTGTTGACCTATGTTATGCTTTCTCGTTCCAGCTCAAGCACCAAATCAATGCAGCGGTAAGTATTAAAGCAAAACATGAAGTATACTGTGAGCTAAACACAATAATTATGAAGCGTTTTCGTATCAATTATGACTTCACGGTTATAGATAGACATTTTTTTACTTTCTATAAACTACTGTAAACACAAAATAACAGTTGGAATAAACAAAAAATAGCTTGATCTTGATTCTTCGTCAAAAAGTTGACAAAACCCCGTGGACAAGGCAAAAAGTAGACAAAACCCGTGGACAAGGCAAAAAGTTGAGAAAACCCCGTGGACAAGGCTAATAATAGAAAAACCCCGTGAACAAGGCAAAAAGTAGAGAAATACCCAAGAACAAGTAAAAACAATTAACCAACCCCGTGGACAAGGCAAAAAGTAGACAAAACCATATGGACAAGGCAAAAAGTAGACACATACCCGTGGGCAAGGTTAAATAGGTGTAGTGGGCCCTTTTCCTCTAGATATTTTTGTCAAACACAGACTGCAATTAACATAATTTTCTTTATCCTAATTTTTGAAAAACTTTCACTTATTAGAAGCTGCTTGAGATTATTACTATATCCTGGGTCTACATTAGTTGCAGGTTATATTCGATGCGATGGTTCTGTGAGAGAAAAGTAACAAGTTAGTAAATGTTCCCTCCACTCCTTGCTAGGCGTATAAGGAATATGGTGTTAAGTGACTAAATGCTTCCATGACCATGACACATTTTTGAGTGATCTGGTCTGTATAACGCCAGGCCGCCTTTACTTCTCAGAAAAAATCTTTCGTACCAAGTTTTAGAGACAGGGTGAACCCCGGAACCTTGTCAAACCGAAAAATAATCCACACCTTGATCGAACTCGGGTCCAGCTGATCAGGAAGCGAACGCACTAATTACCCAGTCACCAAGGCTTCTCCTGTGTGTGTACTTGCTGTTGTTAGCAATAGAAACTATGTAGAAATAATAATGCGTGAGAAACGCGGAGAATAAGATTTTTTCTATCTATTGACCTTTCGAGCCGTAGCCGGCCCATAGGGCATAGACCCACATACTCTTTCTCTTATCTAAATTTTCATTCTAGCAGTTTTCAATCTTTGTAAAGCTCTTTTATAAAATCTCGCCATTTGTCTCAGTTCTGTGTAAACAACTCTATCTCATTGAGGGAGCCGATTCCTGCTGCTCTTGCCTCTTTGATCAATGCTCTTTTCAGTGTCTCTCTGGACTGGAGATCGAAAATTGTGGAGAGACATGATCACCCACGCCAGCAGGCATGGTACATGATGATGACAATATCCTAGGTGTTCCTGTAAGGTTCAAAGGGAATTAACTAGCACACAATTACCTTCGAGACATTATATTAATGGAAGTTCAGAAAGAAGAGATAATATACAATGATATTTATATAATTACTAAAACATAGTGATAAATACATTTGTTTTATATCACACAGTTTGTGTTTACAATAGCAGAAAGTACACCCTCTATGATGTCTACAACAACTTTGATGAAAGCGAGGTCTACCAGTGTCAGGATGGAAACAATGTTCTTCTGACTGATGGTACTTTGTTTTGTCATGTTTTTTTTTTCTTGTTGTGTTCAAACAACTTTTGTGTACAACTGGAATGTTCCAGTTTTAAAATGAGGCAGCTCCGTCACGACTGACGACAACAGATATCTTATACCTTTAGTAAGTGTGTGCAGATGCGCTCACTTTAACACTCAAATGTTTAGTAAGAACAACAAAACTCGGTTTTGGTTTAAACTTTTGTGTTTGAATGAATGATATATTGAATGATATATTGAATGAATTATTGAATAAGTGATATATTGAATGAATGATATATTGAATGATATACTGAATAAATAATATATTGAATGAATGATATATTGAATGATATATTGAATGAATATATCTTGAATGATATATTGAATGGAAGATATATTGAATGAATGATATATTGAATGATATTTTGAATGATATATTTAAAGATATATTGAATGATAGATTTAAAGATATATTGAATGATGTATTGAATGAGTGATATGATTAAGTCTCTGAAAGAAATTTAATTATATGCAATGAGGAAGCAAATGAATTTTACCAAAAGTTACAAAATGTTACCTACCTAGGCAGCAAAATGTCCAGAGATAGAGATATCATATCAGAAATCGTGACAGGCATCGCACTAGCATCAAATGCTTTCAACAAACTGATGAATATCTGGGGATTCAAAGTTTTCAGTAAACGGACAAAACTTAACCTGTTCAACTTCTCTGTGTGATACCAGTGCTAACTATGAATGTAAAAGTTGGAAATCCAACAAGATTTTAGATAGGAAATTAAATGCCTTTGAAAACAAATGTCTTTGTAGGGTCTCAAACATAAGCTAGAAAGAATAAATTTCAAATGAACAGGTAAGTGACGCATCAAAGTTAGAACACATGTCGAGCTTTGTAAGTAGAAGGTATTGGAAATACATCGGCCATGTGCTGAGAATGAATGAAGAAAGACTTCCCAGTCAGGCATTCATGTGGAACTGGTAAAAGAGAACAAGGTAGACCAAGAGAATCGCTACGCAGAACAATTACTAAGGAAGGCTCAAACATGAGACTAAGAAACAACCAAGAATTACAAGAACTACAAGAACTACAAGAACTACAGGAACTACAAGAACTACAAGAACTACAGGAACTACAAGAACTACAAGAACTAAAAGAACTAAAAGAACTAGTGGCAGATTGTCAATCGTGGAGAACTATGACTTCGAGAGAAAAATGAAAGATCGAGGAAGCAACTTTATTAAGTGTTCCAAGAATAGAAAGTTGGATTCCTTTAGACAGTAACTGGAGGACTGACAGGAAGGATAAGACTTTGATATATCGTGATTAGCCAATTTCTATCCACACTCATCCCTTAAAATCTACATGTGATTTTTGAGCACTATTTAAACTTGATCTTCTTGTGCTCCTGTACTTTTTCTCTGTTTTCTTTCTCATTTGTCTTTTAGCTTTGAAGAGAAAGAGAAGAAAATGGAGAAAGCGAACCTAGCTTTTATAGAGAATATTATAACGTTTTTCTTCCTCTTCTATCCTTCCTCCATTGCAGTTGGCGTCAAGGGAAGATACAGCCTGCGATTCTTTGCTCTTCTGTTGGCCTCTTCTGGTGTTATCCTCCTAGTGACTCTAGTATTCCCTTTATCCATCTCTTTCTCGGTCTTCCTCTTAATCTGGCATTTTCGTAGCGTTTGTTTATGGCTCTTTGAGTCATTGTTAGTTCTTTTTGTCTTGTCATGTGGCAGAACCAATTTATCTGTTGTTTCTTTATGTATTTGATGGCTGGTTCAAGTTCGAGTTTCTTCCTCAGGTCGGTGTTTCTTACTCTGTCCCTTAAGCTGTTTCCTGTCATTCTTCTGACATATGTGACGTTAATGTTCGTATATTTATGCCTATTTGCAACTTTTTCTGTTACCTTTTTTTTTCATTGTAATTAGATTAGCACTAGTCCAGTGCTATATATTTTTCCAAGAAAAAAAAAATCAAGATTAAAGATTAAGTGAATCATCCTCAGAGCTCTTACTTGGCATTGAACCTGACATCTTTCTCTGAGTAGACCAGTTCGCTAACGTTTAGGGCCTATACTTTTGTGGTTCTCTTTCAGCTTTGAGGGGAGATATATTTTAGTCTTTTGTGTTTTGGCTAGACACTTTGAATGCCATATTTCCAAATGTCTTTAGTACATCGTCTATTCATAATTGATAGGTTGGACTCAACAGTCCTGGCCACCATTCATCCTACTACTGATTTAGATCAAGGATCTACTGATTTAGATCAAGGATCTACTGATTTAGATCAAGGATCTAGACTTTTCTCAAAAACAGATGACGGTCAAAGAATGACTCAGGTTTTGGAAAGGGAAAAACATAAATCCACACTTATGCGCATACAAGCACTGACTATATGACTAGTCATCTTCAGCCATGAAGTTCCTACACTACTGTCATGAAACACGACTAGGAGTCACGTTTCACAATCAAAGCACTTGAATGCCAAAGAAGTTTACTCATATTTTGTGGACACATTATTAGTCACTATATTTCTTACTATTTGTTGATGTTGTGTAGAAATATGTTCAGCTGTTTTTTCCTTGTCATTTGTTGATGTTGTGTAGAAATATGTTCAGCTGTTTCTTCCTTGTCATTTGTTGATGTTGTGTAGAAATATGTTCAGCTGTTTCTTCCTTGTCATTTGTTGATGGTTGTGTAGAAATATGTTCAGCTGTTTCTTCCTTGTCATTAGTTGATGTTGTGTAGAAATATGTTCAGCTGTTTCTTCCTTGTCATTTGTTGATGGTTGTGTAGAAATATGTTCAGCTGTTTCTTCCTTGTCATTTGTTGATGGTTGTGTAGAAATATGTTCAGCTGTTTCTTCCTTGTCATTAGTTGATGTTGTGTAGAAATATTTTCAGCTGTTTCTTTCTTGTCATAAGTTGAAGTTGTGTAGAAATATGTTCAGCTGTTTCTTCCTTGTCATTAGTTGATGTTGTGTAGAAATATGTTCAGCTGTTTCTTCCTTGTCATTAGTTGATGTTGTGTAGAAATATGTTCAGCTGTTTCTTCCTTGTCATTTGTTGATGGTTGTGTAGAAATATGTTCAGCTGTTTCTTCCTTGTCATTAGTTGATGTTGTGTAGAAATATGTTTAGCTGTTTCTTTCTTGACATTTGTTGAAGTTGTGTAGAAATATGTTCAGCTGTTTCTTCCTTGTCATTAGTTGATGTTGTGTAGAAATATGTTCAGCTGTTTCTTCCTTGTCATTTGTTGATGTTGTGTAGAAATATGTTTAGCTGTTTCTTTCTTGTCATTTGTTGATGGTTGTGTAGAAATATGTTCAGCTGTTTCTTCCTTGTCATTTGTTGATGTTGTGTAGAAATATGTTCCGCTGTTTCTTCCTTGTCATTTGTTGCAGTTGTGTAGAAATATGTTCAGCTGTTTCTTTCTTGTCATTAGTTGATGTTGTGTAGAAATATTTTCAGCTGTTTCTTTCTTGTCATAAGTTGAAGTTGTGTAGAAATATGTTCAGCTGTTTCTTTCTTGTCATTAGTTGATGTTGTGTAGAAATATGTTCAGCTGTTTCTTTCTTGTCATTAGTTGATGTTGTGTAGAAATATTTTCAGCTGTTTCTTTCTTGTCATTAGTTGATGTTGTGTAGAAATATTACAAACTGTTTCTTTCTTGTCATTAGTTGATGTTGTGTAGAAATATTACAAACTGTTTCTTTCTTGTCATTAGTTGATGTTGTGTAGAAATATATTCACATGTTTCTTTCTTGTCATTAGTTGATGTTGTGTAGAAATATGTTTAGCTGTTTCTTTCTTGTTATTTGTTGAAGTCGTGTAGAAATACGTTCAGCTGTTTCTTTCTTGCCATTTTGTCAAACAATTTAATATGTTATTTATTTATATAACCAGCTTCTGAACTCGGCTGTTTTATATTTATTTCCTTTCCAGTGTACCGATTTCCTTTGATGGAAGGCGCTATACCTTATATACAATTTGGAGATATCAGGATAAGTTGTATCAGTGCGTGAGAGATGCATTTGGCCGCTTGACATACAAGATTATTGTAGAAACTGCACCACCTACTCAAAATCCAAATCCATGTGTTCAGGATTCTAAGACCTATCCACACAACACACAACTGACCTCAGATAATGGTTGCCAGATCAACCAGTGTCAGAATGGTGTGTTTGTTTTGATTTATTCTGGTAAGTGAGAACATAATTGATATGTAGAGCAATATTTGATGATTGATCATTAGAATATAATTTTGATGGATATAGATATATCTTTTTTCTTCCATGCTTGTACATTGAGACAAGTGTGATCTGCCATTATGTGTGTATTTTTAATCAGATTGGTTTATTATTTTCGCATGTCTTGCTCACTGCAAACTATATATCTCTTTAGTTGACAATAGAAATGGGATGAAAAAGCAAGCTAAAGAGCCCCATTACGCCAAGTGGTGTATAGGGAATATGGTGTTAGTTACCGTAAATTATACAAACTTTCAGCACATGATTTTTGGGGTAATGTGGTTGGTATTACGCCCGTGCCGCTTTACTTTCCCAGAAAAAAAACCCGGTACCCATTTAAGGCTGGGTGAACCTGGAAGCCGTCAGTTGGGATCGAACTCTACCTCTTGTCCTTTGTAGTCCAGTCCACTAACCACTGAGCTATAGCGGCTCCCGGAAATTAAAAATTAATTAATTAAAATTGTAAATTAAATTAAATATACAGGTAAGAGAAAACAATGTTTTTTTTACGCCTATTTAACTCTGAACTATTTAGACTAAATAAACACTCAACTGATGTCAAGGGGCAGTACAAAGAGTTAAGTGCAATTCATCATCATTGAGTGCCGTCTCCGCAACGAAGGTTGGCTACCATGGAGCGCCATTTTGCTCTATCTCTTGCTTTGATGGTGCAGGTTGTCATCGGTTGATTTGTCCATCTTTTGATGTTACTCGTCCATGTTAATCTTGGTCTGCCTCTGCCTCTTTTACCTTGTATTTTCCCCTCCAGGATCACTTTCAGTAGGCTGTTGTGTCTTTTAACATGCCTAAGAATCGCATTTGTCTTGTTCTAATTGTGTTCAGAAGTTCTCTTTTCATTTTTAGTTGTTTTAAGACTTTGTCATTTGTTTTCTTTTCCTTCCATCCAATTCTACCTATTCTTCTATATATCCACATTTCAAAGGCTTCAATTCTCTGTTCTGTTTTCTTGTCTAATGTCCATGTTTCAGCACCATATAGGAATATTGAGAAGATGTAACATTTTGCTATTCTTAGTTTTAGCTCTGGTGTTATTTGTTTGATGTTAGTATGTCCTTCATGACATTAAAATTACTTTTTGCCATTCCTATTCTTTTGTTTATTTCAGTTGTACATTTTCCATCACTAGTTATAGTATGTCCAAGGTAGTTATAGTTCTGAACTGTCTCAAGGTCTATTCCTTCAATTTTGATATCCACTTGTGGGTTTTGAGTATTTTCTTTGTTTATGATCATAGTTTTAGTCTTTTTGATATTCATATCTAGTCCATATTTTTTGCTTGTCGTGTTTATTTCATTAAGTAATTGTTGTAGGTCTTTAGGATTTTCTGCTAGTAGTACAGTATCGTCAGCATATCTTAGGTTATTGATTATCTTTCCATTAATTTGTAGGCCTGGCATCTCTATGATGTTTTTAAAGATTTGCTCAGTGTATAGATTGAACAAGCTTGGTGATAGGATGCATCCTTGTCTTACTCCTCTTTTTATATCAATGGGTGTAGAGAACTCTTTGTTATATTTTATTATTGCTGTTTGCTCCCAGTATAGATTGCATATTAGTCGTATATCCATGTCATCTAGATGTATCTCTTTTAGGCATTCTATAAGTTGTTTGTGGTGTACTCTATCAAATGCTTTGGTGTAGTCTATGAAGCAGGCATATATTGGTTTGTTTACTTCTGTGTATTTTTCGATTAATGTTCTCATGCAGAATATGGCTTCTTTTGTCCCGCTATTTTTCCTAAATCCAAATTGCTGCTCATCTAATTCAGTATTGATTTTATTCTGAATCCTTCCTTGTATAACTTTTAGCAAGATTTTTGTAACATGGCTCATTAGGCTTATTGTTCTAAAGTCACTGCATTCAACTGCACCATTCTTTTTAGGCAATGCAATGAAAGTTGATGTTTTTAGTTCATTTGGTATGTATCCTGTGTGGTATATGTCGTTGCATATGTCTGTATCACTTCAATGCCAAAATCTTCAAGTGCCTGTATCATCTCTATCTGTATGCTTTCAGGTCCTGCTGCTTTTCCCCTTTTCATTGTTTTTATAGCTTTTTCCACCTCAGATTTTAAGATTTTATAGCCTGATGTACATTTTATAACTGGTTTCTTGTCCCTTTGATCATGAAATAGTTCTGTTATATATTCCTGCCATCTATCTATGATATCCTTATTGTCTGTTAGCATTTTTCCTTTTTTGTCTGCAATGCATCCACCTTCTGTGGCTTTTTTATTTTTATTAGTCATTCTCTTTATTTCTGTGTGCATTCTCATTCCTCTTAGGTCTTGTTTGCTTTCCATAGTTTCTATTTCTCTACATTTTTGGCTGAGCCAGTCTTCTTTTGCCTTTTTGCACATTTTGCGTATCTCATTATCTATTTTATTGTATTGGGCAGTGTTCTTCGCTTGTCTCCTTTCTTCCATTTTTTCTAAGATGGTGTTAGTTATCCATTTTTGTTTTTTGTTCTTTTCTCTTTTGGGTAAGGTGTCGCAGGCTTTTTGTATGCTTTTCTTTATGCATTGCCATTTGGTTGTTACTTTTTCATCAGGATTTTCTCTTCTTATTGTTCAATTCCTTCCTCTAGCAGCTTCTGGTATGTGTTCTTTACTTGTATTGTATAGGTATCTTTAATATCTTTTTGATTTAAAGCTGTTATGTCGAGTGGGTTTGTTGATGAATCAGATTTTTGCTTGTTTCTCTTTAGTTTGATTTTCATTTAATCATTACAGGATTGTGATCAGAATTAATATCTGCTCCTGGGTAGGTTTTGGCTTTCTTTACGCTGTTACGGAACCTTTCTTTTATCATTATGTAATCTATTTGATTCCTCTTCCTATCTCCAAGGCTTTTCCATGTGTATAGTTTCCTTTTCTCTTGCTCAAAGTAGGTGTTACATATTATCAGCCTGTTTTCTTCACAGAATTGTATTAATCTTTCTCCTCTGTCATTTCTTTTTCCTAAACCATGATTTCCTATAATTGTCTTATATCTACCTTTTCCTACTTTAGCGTTCATGTCACCCATTACAATCAAGATGTCTGAAGATTTCACTTGCTTCATAACTTTATTTAGGTCTTCATAGTATGCCTCTATTTGTTCATCTGTGTAGTCTTGAGTAGGTGCATATGTCTGTATTATTGCTATGTCGAATGGTTTTGCTTTCAACTTGAGTAGTATAATCCTATCACTGTATGTCCAGTGGGTACTTATATATTTTTGTAGCTCTCTTTTTATCAGTATTCCTACCCCCCTTTGATGTTCTGTTGTGTTTCCTGAGTATATAAATGTATATTTTTCGTCTTCAATGTACCCACATTCCTTCCATCTAGTCTCTGATATGCCTAAAATATCTATATTTATTCGTTCTGCTTCTTGAATTAGATTTTCCAATTTCCCTTGTTGATATAGAGTCCTAACATTCCAAGTACTTATTTTAAGATCTTTCCTCCGACATAAGTTCGAATTTCTCCGACTTTCCATGGCTTCCTCTGGACTGGTACGTGATGAGGCTCCAATCTCTTTCACGGTGGTCAGCCATGTTCGTCTTTCGTGTTCTGAACATGCCTCTTGTGTACCTCACACTTTGCTGTTTTCGCTTTCTGGGCCGTTGATCATTCTTGATTCCTCCGCCTCCATCCACCGTCACAGACTTTTCACATAAGGGTTGAACATACCCGTTTTTTCCGTTGACATTTTTGTCAAACCATGTGCTTGCCTATCGAACCGCGAACACACGACACAAAGAAGAATAAATCATATTCCACTTAAATATCGGCAATCACAGTCCATCCCCACGTTAGAAGTAAAACATACACCAAACGGGAGAATAGCAACACATAATTTCACAACTAGACTGTCGCGTAAATCATTTAAATATATCAGCAAGAGCCGAATTATAAAAAATCGACTACACGAAGCCGCCATGACACCGGAAGTGCAATTACAATCCAGTTATCTTTCTTTTCCTCAATACTGAATATTATTTGCTCTGTTCTTTTAATTTTCTTTAAAGGATCTTAGAACCTAAGTGTTTATTATTAACATTGTAGAAACGTCTCTAGTACAATTTGAGTTTTCATTGGAAATACTTGTGAACCTATTAGCTTATCATCTATGTGGATTATCATCCGCTTCTGACAATCTATTGGTCTTTATTTTTTGTCGGTTGTTGATTATTTGTGTGTTTTTTTTCTGAGTTTTGTAAATACACCTTATCTCCTGAAATGATTCGCTGATCTGTCGCCTTGGAAGTTTCCCTCCCTAATAATATTCATTTATTATTATTTATCCTCTATTAAAGACAAACAGGCAAAGACAATATGGCTCTGATGCATAGTGTAGGCCACGTTTTGTGCACTTTCCAGTTTAATTATAAAATAAATTGGAAGGTTTTGCTGGCATAGAAAGTGCAGAGTGACATTGGTTACCAGCATCGTTTTAGATTTTCGCCAAAAGACAATTAAAAAAGATGTTCAAGTAACATTCTACATATTATATGGCATGTAAGACAGGATTAACATGTCAAATATATACTAACATGCGCTATTTTGTTTCTGACATGTCAGACTTGTGTTGATATTTGTTCACAGCCTGCAGAGACAGGAACGGAGTTTGTCGACCACTGAACACCATCTGGGTTGATGGTAGTGACACCTTCCAGTGTATCAAGGAAGATCCATGGGGACTTACCATTTCACGTATTATTGGTAGGTAAAGCACTAATAATCTATCTTTTTTTTCCGTAATGTTGATTTTAATTTACTACAATACATTTTTGTAGATTTTTGTTTAAAAATCGTATTCAATTGAAATGGAAAGAAAGCTTTCCTATTCTTATAATTTCTTTGACTTTTTATATACTAAAATGAATATAATTTACTCATTTACAATGTTTATACTATGAAAATGTTTTGTAACGAGTCAGTTTAATATTAGATTCGAATGTGCTTTTTCTTAATTGTAAAGAACAATTTGAATATATAAAGAAACAATAGATACAATAGATTGGCCATGTAATAAGATGGAAAAGGCAAAATACAACTCAATGAGCATTCAACAAAAATAATGAGAACACCAGACACAAGGGCTAATCTTGAAAAGATGGATTTATGTATTATAAAATCATTAGGAAAAATAGAAGGAGAGGCCTATAGAAAAGTAACAGTTGCAGATAATATCTCCTCTCAATGCTGAAAGGCAAACAGAGGAAGGAAACAAGAAGAAAACATAGCTATTTGACTAGTTTGCAGATGTATCTGACATGCACGAAATACGTTAACTTTATATTGGAAAATACAATGTTAAAATAAAACTATTGCTCCCACTGCCTTCTAAACTATTGATACTTGAGTGAATAAAATGTCAAGGGTTCTCAGATTTTTAGGGGCTTATTGGAATCTACAGCTCTGAACTTGACTGAATGCATCTGTAGTGACTCGTATAGATGACTCCCGGTTTACGTCAACACATTGAGTGCTGTTCCAAGGCCATCGTTGGAATTGTTTAACGAAAATTATATACATGTTACAACTCATTAATATGGACTGCTCTGCCAAGTCAACCGAAGTTGTCACTTTAGAGATTTTGCATCATCTTTTCATGCGTTATTGGCTGCATTTATTAGAGTAATCGGGATTTTATAGGCGCAGCCATTGTTGTGTGTGCTACATCATCACAATGGCTGATTGCATATCCCTAAAATGGCCGTACACTAATGGTGAGAGGTGAAATTGAGAGTTTTGTTCATGACATTGCAGTAACGGGGTGACTTCCGGAGGTTCATGTTAGTTAGGAGGGATTTATAATTTCACAAATTCACATTGCAGAGAGATCTTACAGTCTGTTGTTTGATGTGCTACAGGGATAATCCGACGACTAACTGCATTTGATATGTTCGGATTTGGAGTCAAAATGATGTCCTAACATCATCAAGCGCTATGCATTAAAAAAAATATGACGATCATCATTTTCAGGAGGATGTGAACTTCCGGTCAATATGGTGGATAGACGGCAGGAACTAGTAAAGGCTATGTCTGAAAAGTGTTCCTTGTTGCAGTTTCCTCATATTTCAAATCCGACTTGTTGCAGGAGCTACTGAGTTAAGTGCTCTGTGCACACTGTGAGCTGTGCGTTTCATATGTTTTGATCGTGTTTCGGTATTCCGATTGTTTACAATGAATGATGATATCGTATGATGGAGAACAGATGACTGTGTTCACTTTTTGTGCGGTTCGCCTTATGTCTTTTGGCGTGTGCTGAGATTGCTATGATGGGGACTACAGCTACCTTTCTTTGTTTGGGAGATGAGATAGTAATTCGGATGATTCCACTGGCATGGGCGGTTGAGCAATTCTGGATTTTAATTCGTTTGCAGTGATACCCGGGGCCTTCCATAGCCATAACCATAGCCATGGGTGACTCCACTGCCACGGACATAAGTGGGTATATTTATAAAGGTTTCAAACTGTCAATGAATTATAAGATTGGAATTACTGCCACAGAAATGAGTAGATAGAATTATAGAACCTTCAGGTTTTAATGGATTCGAATGGATGAATGTTTTTTTTTTATGGATGTGAGTGAGCGTACAGTGCAGTCTCAGTCATGTGTAGACTCATATAGATCTCCCAGTTCACACAAACTGAATCACTGAGACCAGGTGAGCCACACAATATAGTTAAATCTGATGCACTGGAAAACATGTAGGACCAAACAGTGTAGCATAATTTTCTTATAATTTCTTTAAAGACTTTCTTTTATGAAACTGATAGTAATACTTTTCAGAACTATACATTATATGCTACATTATATGTTGTAATATGTAGTTTTCTTTGATTTATTTCAGATAATGAAGTTGGTAAGTGAAATACATGAAAGTTATATGAGCTATATTAGTAAAAGTGTGGTATGGAATTTCAAGATGTTTTTACATTTCTTAAACATTTTTGATGCTGTTAACTCTATTTACAATGAAGATAAGCACAAATATACATAATATTAAATACCATGTGAGGTTGCGAGTCGAGTTGCTTTTTTATGGTGGCCATGATTTTCGTAGAAGCTGCTTATAAGATTAATAGACAATGACATTCTCCATCAAGCATACCTTGTGTTGGAATTCGTTTGTCTCCGGTTTTACCCGGAATCGGTCCTACAATCTGATTTTCAAAAGTTCTCCCATCTACCCACACCCTCCCTCTTACAACTACCACCCACCCTCCTTCAAACAGAACTGTTCTCTCTCTTACCCATCACCCTCACAATCTGGTTGCACTCCAGATTCTGAAAGGACACCTAAATATCCTCCACTCTGCTCCTACCACGTGCCTTCTATTCTCCGACTTGCCAAAGATGGATTTTAAACACAATAGAAACCTTCGGGGAATTTTGGTTAGGACTCGCCTCCGTAACCCTGGCCAGAACCTGCTGGATACGGGATAGAAGAAATATAGAGGACCACCAGAGGGTCGCACAGAAAGAAGAAATGTAGAGGACCACCAGAGGGTTGCACAGAAAGAAGAAATGTAGAGGACCACCAGAGGGTCGCACAGAAAGAAGAAATGTAGAGGACCACCAGAGGGTCGCACAGACAGAAGAAATGTAGGGGACCACCAGAGGGTCGCACAGACAGAAGAAATGTAGGGGACCACCAGAGGGTCGCAAAGACAGAAGAAATGTAGGGGACCATCAGCTGGTCGCACAGACAGAAGAAATGTAGGGGACCACTAGAGGGTCGCACAAACAGAAGAAATGTAGGGGACCACTAGAGGGTCGCACAGACAGAAGAAATGTAGGGGACCACCAGAGGGTCGCAATGTGGTCTTGTAGAGCAGAGAATAGCATAGGTGACAGCATATGCATATACTAATATGCACATACATGCTCATAAGAATCTGATATTTAATAGTATGGGGCAACCTCAGGGCACCTATGTGTATGAGTGTGATATATTAATGCCTCGTGTGATCAGCTAACCCAGTTAAGAGGCGATTTTCTAGAGATAAATTGCCAGAGTGGCACAGGACAAAGCCCATGAAACGGATGTCTTGTTCACCCATGTGGTACGAGAAACTGAAAAGTCACTGGAGTGGCAGTATTCTTTTTAACATCATAAAGGTGTTCACAAAATCTTTCCCCTAGACGACTCCTCGCTAATATAATTCCAAAAGGCTTTACATGTTTATCCAGGAATGTGATGTCCACATTCCTCTTCGAACTCTGTCTAAAAATATATATTGACCAAAGAGGCCAACGCTTATAAGATTGAATCCGTGAATACCTGTATCACGTTAAACATGATTCTAGTACTCCCAGCACCTTCCATTTCAGATCGCTAAGTCATAATACCTCTGATGACTTCAGGTTTTCTAGCATCGTCTCTTGTTTCTCTGATACCCACAATCAGTTTGGGTTAGAGAACTGACTCATAGTCCATTTTGGCAATCTCCAACTGAGAGGTTTAAACTGTTTTCACTCTTTTTCTTTAATCACTGGCCTCCTCTCCATTTCTCCCCCATCATATCCCTATTCCTCCTTGTGTTATCTTTACTACCTCTCTTGCTCTTCTTTCCCCTTGCCATCCCTATCTTCTCTCTCTTTTCCTTTTTTTTATTGTTGTTTTCATCATTCACTTTGGGACACCTCCTTTCACCCTTCCTCATGACACCCCCTTTTTAATTGTTCACTGTTTGGCTCCTTTTTTTCAATTAAAACTACTTAGTGTCTATTAATCTTATAAACAACATCTATGTAAATCCTAGCCATAATTTCTTTCCGCCATTTTTGAGATCTGTGTTGTGTTTTCTAGCTTGGATTTATTTACTTCATTTTTATAGTTTATTTGTTATACCTGGTGAAGGTTTCTGCTGAAATGTTTATTACCAACGGTGTTTAAGGTAGATTCTAAATTTAAGTGCTTGAGGTAGGAGCTAAATTTAAGTGCTTGAGGTAGGTGCTAAATTTAAGGGCTTGAGGTAGAAGCTAAATTTAAGTGCTTGAGGTAGATGCTATATTAAGTGCTTGAGGTAGGAGCTAAATTTAAGTGCTTGAGGTAGGAGCTAAATTTAAGTGCTTGAGGTAGATGCTAAATTTAAGTGCTTAAGGTAGACGCTAAATTTAAGTGCTTGAGGTAGATGCTAAATTTAAGTGCTTAAGGTAGACGCTAAATTTAAGTGCTTGAAGTAGATGCTAATTTATGTGCTTGAGGTAGATGCTAAATTTAAGTGCTTGAGGTAGGAGCTAAATTTAAGTTCTTGAGGTAGATGCTAAATTTAAGTGCTTGAGGTAGGAGCTAAATTTAAGTGCTTGAGGTAGAGCTAAAGTTAAGTGCTTGAGGTAGGTGCTAAATTTAAGTGCTTGAGGTAGGAGCTAAAGTTAAGTGCTTGAGGTAGGTGCTAAATTTAAGGGCTTCAGGTAGATGCTAAATTTAAGTGCTTGAGGTAGATGCTAAATTTAAGTGCTTGAGGTAGGAGCTAAATTTAAGTGCTTAAGGTAGACGCTAAATTTAAGTGCTTGAGGTAGATGCTAAATTTAAGTGCTTAAGGTAGACGCTAAATTTAAGTGCTTGAGGTAGATGCTAAATTTAAGTGCTTAAGGTAGACGCTAAATTTAAGTGCTTGTAGTAGATGCTAAATTTAGTGCTTGAGGTAGATGCTAAATTTAAGTGCTTGAGGTAGGAGCTAAATTTAAGTTCTTGAGGTAGATGCTAAATTTAAGTGCTTGAGGTAGGAGCTGAATTTAAGTGCTTGAGGTAGGAGCTAAATTTAAGTGCTGGAGGTAGATGCTAAATTTAAGGGCTTGAGGTAGATGCTAAATTTAAGTAGTTGATGTAGATGCTAAATTTAAGTGTTTGAGGTAGATGCTAAATTTAAGTGTTTGAGGTAGTTGCTAAATTTAAGTGCTTGAGGTAGGAGCTAAATTTAAGTATTTGAGGTAAGAGCTAAATTTAAGTGTTTGAGGTAGATGCTAAATTTAAGTGCTTGAGGTAGGTGCTAAATTTAAGTGCTTGAGGTAGGAGCTAAATTTAAGTGCTTGAAGTAGGAGCTAAATTTAAGTGCTTGAGGTAGATGCTAAATTTAAGTGCTTGAAGTAGATGCTAAATTTAGGTGCTTGAGGTAGGAGCTAAATTTAAGTGCTTGAAGTAGGAGCTAAATTTAAGTGCTTGAGGTAGGAGCTAAATTTAAGTGCTTGAGGTAGATGCTAAATTTAAGTGCTTGAGGTAGATGCTAAATTTAAGTGCTTGAGGTAGATGCTAAATTTAAGTGCTTGAGGTAGATGCTAAATTTAAGTGCTTGAGGTAGATGCTAACTTTAAGAAAGATTAGCTGTAAGTTCAAGTTGCAGGCAAATACTAAATGTATAATTCTCAGTATACTGGTAATGCTACTTGCATGTGTCTTTGCAAGTCAATTTATACGAATATGGCTTTTATGTTTTATATAGAGCCAATTATGATGTATGGAGGAGAATCATGGACAGTAGACAAACATATGAAAAGACAATTATAGGTTGCAGAGATAAGATTTCCTACAGAGATGGGATTTCTCAGAAGAATGTTAAAAATTCCCAGTATAGCTAAAACGACCAATGAGGAAATTCTCAAAGAGGCCAACACAAAAAGGGAGCTCCTAAAAAACATCAGAAAGAAACATTCAACATTATTCGGGCGGGCACAACATGAGAAAAATAAAGTTGGAATATTTGGTTACAACTAACAAAATACAGGGAAAGAGAGATCATGGACGACAAAGAGTGAAGATACAAGATTGCTTGGTATCATGGCATGAGGAACAATCACAAACATAATTGATGCGTTGAACTGTGAATAGAAAGTTATGGAAGGACACGATCACCTAAGCCAACCGATACGGCACATGATGATGATGTATCCTATGCTAAAACAAAGTTATGCATTTACTTGACGTACAGCATTGATGATCACGTCCTTTAATTAACCCCAACTGCAGAGTCTAGAATTCAATAATTGTTCATAAATGACATATTGATTTATTTTAAAAATAAATTTTTGAGTTGTACAGATTTTTTATTCTCATGTCAAATATCCAGCAATCTTCTTCTTCTTCCTCTATCCTTCCTATATTGTCGTTGGCGTCGAGGGGAGATACAATCTGCGATTCTTTGCTCTTCAGTTGGCCTTTTCTGGTGTTATCCTTTTAAGTGACTCTAGTATTCCTTTTATCCATCATTTCTCGGTCTTCCTCTTAATCTGGCGTTTTCGTAGTTCTTTATGTCTTGTCTTGTGGCAGAACCAATTTATATGTTGTTTCTTTATGTATTCGATGGTTGGTTCAATTTCTAGTTTCTTCCTCAGGTCGGTGTTTCCAACTCTGTCCCTTAAGCTGTTTCCGGTCATTCTTCTGACGCATTTCATTTCGGTGGTCGTTATCTTTCTTATTGTTCTAGAGTCCAGCGTCCAATTGTGGCACTGATACCACAGAGTTGGTAGAAAAATAAAATGGATTTGTATATTGCCATCCAACAACTGTGTGCCACAAAGTATAACCCACTTTTAATTGCATTATTAGTTGATGAAATATTGATAATAATTGAATGATTTATCATTCAATTAATCATGTTTATCATCTGCTACTATAAGATGAAAATAAGAGAAGTTATACGTTTCATTATCTAACAACTTGTTTCATATTTACCAGTACCTGTCTGCCGAACACCTGCACAGGACATCATCTTTGTTTTGGATAACTCTGGTAGCATCGGTGATAAAAACTTTACACTACAAAAGACATTCACTGCCAGCTTGACTCAACGTTTCATCGTGGGCACTGATGCCAAAAATTCGGAGTTCTTGTTTGGGGCCGTCTCATTCAGTACTAATCCTGTGAAAGAATTTGATCTGAACACATATACCACCCAGAGTGCTCTCTATTCGGTAATGTTATTATTTTAATTGAGTGGATACTTTACATCAACTGTAATGCTTCTTTAACAACAATCCTTTCTATTTCTTTTCTTTCATCTGTTATTTTTTGTTCTTTCATTTGTTAACTTTTTTTCTTTCCTTTATTAGCTTTTTCTTATTTTGTTAACATTTTTTTTCTCATTTGTTAACTTGTTTCTTTCATTTGTTAATTCGTCTCTCATGCTTCCTTCTGGGGTTTCAGCTCTGGATTTGACCAAGAACGATCACCACTCACTGTCTCCTTTTATATAACAACATTTGTTATTGTTGTTATTGTTTTATTGTTATTTGTTGTTTATTAAAATTTAGGACAAAATGCCTAATAAATGTGCTAATCATATGCCTATTAGTGAGCCTAATTATAGTGCCAGATTATCATAGATTCAGGCTAATAATGACTTGAGATGACAGAGTATCAACCTCGCAGAGACTTAATTCTTTTTGTGGCACTAACCAATATAGGTAAACATCTATGGTGCCCATCAATAACATAGGCACATACGATGAGGAAAGTCTGTTTATGGCAACAGTTTAATAGACGAAATAGACAAAAAATGGACTTTTATCTGACTGAGTGATTTCTAACAAAAACAACAATTTCATGAGGACACAAGCTCAGAGAGGAAAAAAAGCTCAGACAGAAGCACTTAGTCTAACAATGACACCGATATAACGATTACTTCGCCTAACATTGACACCAGTATAGCTATTACTTAGTCTAACATTGACACCGATATAACTATTACTTAGTCTAACATTGACACCGATGTAACTATTACTTAGTCTAACATTGACACCGATATAACTATTACTTAGTCTAACATTTACACCGATATAACTATTACTTAGTCTAACATTTACACCGATGTAACTATTACTTACCTAATATTGACACCAATATAACTATTACTTAATCTAACATTCACACCAATATAACTATTACTTAGTCTAACATTCACACCAATATAACCATTACTTAGTCTAACATTCACACCAATATACCTATTACTTAGTCTAATATTGACACCGATATAACTATTACTTCGCCTAATATTGACACCAATATAACTATTACTTAGTCTAACATTCACACCGATATAACTGTTACTTAGTCTAACATTACACCGATATAACTATTACTTAGTCTAACATTGACACCGATATAACTATTACTTAGTTTAACATTGTTGACACCAATATAACTATTACTTCGCTTAACATTCACACCAATATAACTATTACTTAGTCTAACATTGACACCGATATCACTATTACTTCGCCTAACATTGACACCAATATAACTATTACTTCGCCTAATATTGACACCATTATAACTATTACTTCGCCTAACTTTGACACCAATATAACTATTACTTCGCCTAACATTGACACCAATATAACTAATACTTCGCGTAACATTGACACCAATATAACTATTACTTCGCATAACTTTGACACCTATATAACTATTACTTCGCCTAACATTGACACCAATATAACTATTACTTCGCCTAACATTGACACCGATATAACTATTACTTAGTCTAACATTCACACCAATATAACTATTACTTCGCCTAACATTGACACCATTATAACTATTACTTCGCCTAACATTTACACCAATATAACTATTACTTCGCCTAACATTGACACCAATATAACTATTACTTCGCCTAACATTGACTCCATTATAACTATTACTTCGTCTAACTTTGACACCAATATAACTATTACTTCGCCTAACATTGACACCAATATAACTAATACTTCGCCTAACTTTACACCAATATAACTATTACTTCGCCTAACATTGACACCAATATAACTATTACTTCGCCTAACTTTGACACCAATATAACTATTACTTCGCCTAACTTTGACACCAATATAACTATTACTTCGCCTAACTTTGACACCAATACAACTATTACTTAGTCTAACATTGACACCGATATAACTGTTACTTCGCCTAACATTGACACCAATATAACTATAACGTTTTGTTTGAATCATCATCACTGCACACTGGACGAGCCCATAGGTGCTCAGATTTTCCCCTAAAAAATATCGAGAATCTCTGAGCAAAACCCTGACCCACATATGCATGGATTCCGTCGCATGGTCTGGGATCTATCGGTGTTGGTAAATTTTGCTGATAATTTTGACAGTGCAACGGCCATTTTTATGACCTGCTCATTTCAATTGTTAACTGTCAAGTGTTCTTTAATGTGCGTGGGGGCACACGGGTTCTCCGGTTTTCGATCGTTATCCGAGAAGGCTGAACTACATGGAGACCAGGTGAGGGTAAAGTTACGAAAGAAACCACAGATTTAACTTCCTTTATTTTTGGCAAATATTCCCACTGATGAAATTGAACCCAGGAACTTCCTGTTCAGAGGTTGGTGTCTTATCTCTAGACCACCCAGCTGCCACCATACCCCCTCCCTCCACCCCGCTATTATAACTGGCTTCACAATAATAACTGCACAGTTTAACTAGGGTGTAGACCTCAACAAGAAATGTGTTTATTAGTATCACAAACAAAATGGCTTCACACTTATATCTGTACTAATTGACCAAGCATCACTCATTTCCTCAATATTCAACTCCCATTATGTGTCTATATCTGCATGATCATATACATAAGGTCAGCCCACTAACAACTTGGTTCCAGAACTTTCCTGATTTATTAGTTTTGTCAGACTAATATAGAAACTTCATAGTTCCTCCATAGTTTCAACAGTTCCTCATATAGAAACTAGATGGTAAATGAAAAATGGTCGACCTAGAGAAACAATAAAAAGAACACTGAAGTGAGAGGTAAAACAGCAGGCATCAGTTCTTTCACTGAAACTGAATAACTCGCCTCTTTGTTCTTTGTTGCTATTAATTCGTTTGTCTTATTGCTGTTGAGGCCGAGTCCTTTATTTTTGTTTACCTTCACTATAATGTCTAACATTTCTTGTAACTCATTCTCCCTCTTATCTATTAAGACTGCATCATCAGCATAAGTTAAAACGTAAAGAGCCCTGTCATGCCAAGTGGTGTATAGGGAATATGGTGTTAGTGACCATAATTTTTACAGACCTACGACACATGAATTCTGGGGTAATGTGATCAGTATTACGTGGTGCAACTTTACTTTTCTAGAAAAATATAAGGTACCCATTTAAGGCTGGGTGAACCCGGAAGCAGTAGATCGGGATCATACCCGACCTCTTGTAGTCCAGCTCACTAACCACTGAGCTGTCACAGCTCCTGTATCATCAGCATACCTTGTTATTGCAGGCCAGTCCCTTATGGATCTTAAAACAATCTCACTATACAAATTAAACAAATTTTTGCGACAGCACACAACCCTGCTTTATTTGTTGAAAGAATCCCACTTGATTTCCAGTTCTTATGGATTATAATGAAACATATAATTGACACATGAAATGATGGTCTAAATATTTTTCTTAACCTCCAGGCTCTGAAGAGCGTTAGGTATGTTGGGCTCTGGACGTTCACAGACAAGGCCTTAAACTATATCGTCGACAACCACTTGTTTAGCAAAGGCAGACCTGAAGCAAAAAAACGTGCCATTCTAATTACAGATGGAGCGTCAAATGCTCCTGACAAAAGTGAGTTGATTGTCAGTACAAGATCGTTATTTGGTCAATGAGCTCTCAGATTGTGGCCCTTGCATCTTAGCTAATGTTATGTATGAGTATTAGTCAATATCTGTGCTCTGATGTTTTGTTCCAATTATTATATTACAATTCATAGTAATATTTTAGTATTATTAAGTACTTTGCATTTTTTAAAAAATGGTATTTAATTGTTTTATGGACATAAGGTATTGCATATGTCCACATAGCTGACACTCTACTTTAATCTTCAAACATAAAATTGACATCAGAAGCATATGAGCTTAGATAGTAATGACGTTCAGAACTTTGATAATATGGGAATAAAGAGTCATAAGCAGGGAAACTGCTTATTATATTCATTTCAAATATATTATCTACTTTTAGTTATGTATGTGAGAATAAATAAAACAAGAAAAGAAGTGGCTTTAAAAAAAAAATTACAGAAAAATGTCTTGTATGTAATGGGATAAGTTTAAAATGGAGAAAGATCAAGCAAACAACAAACAAAAAGCATTCCAACGAGTAAACAGAGAACAACTGTGGACGATACCAACAATATACGGAGTAAGCCAAATTCTAACCAAAGTAATTATAAGTTTCTACATCAACAGTAGCTGTACAGTAAGAACAGCAGCAGGCTTCAAGGACTACTTCAAAATTAGATCAGGTATAAGACAGGGTGTGTACTATCCCCCACCCCCTCCGTTTATTACATACATGGACTATATATTCAAGTTAGCCAACCCATCAGAGACAGAGGAGATCAACAATGCTTCTTATTTGCAGAAGATGAAGCACTAATGCATGGAGAAATGGAAGACCTACGAGAACACTTAAATAGACTCAGCACCACTGGCACAAAATACAACATGACAATTAACATCAACAAAACTGAAATTATGGATATCGGAAAAGAGAACCAGAACAACAACATAGCTATAGAAGGCAGGCAACTAGAACAAGTAGTAGGGTTTAAATATCTAGGAAGTCTAGTGACAAACAACAATTCACAAACAGCAGAAATAAACTCAAGATGCAACAAAACTTGTCAAATCGTTGGACAGCTATCACCACTATTTTCCAACAAGGAAATAACTCTAGAGACAAAACAGGCACTCTACAATATAATTTTCATCCCAACCTTGTGCTACTAATGCCATTCCTGGACCCTATATGCAAGAATAATAAGAAATATAACATCTACTGAGATGAAATGTGTTAGACGAATGGTAGGAAACAACCTGAGAGATACGATCAGAAATTAAGAACTAAGAAACAAAAATTCTAGGAATAACCCCCCGTCATAGAATATATGAAAAACAAAAGTTAAAATGGCTTAGACATGTGACAAGGCAGAAATATCGAAACCCATCATGTCGGGCCTTCAATAAACGAACACTGGTCCCAAAGGCCGACCACGAAAACGATGGATCGACAGAATATTAGAAACACTAGGAAACTGAACAGCAGCAGAGGTGAATAGAAAAGCAAAAGACAGCAAACTATATCTCCCCTGGATGCTGGAAGGCAAATGACGAAAGAAAGAAGAACCAACAAACTCATCTATAGGAGAAAGCTGGTATATGTAAGCCATGTAATAAAAAGAAATAAGAAAAGATCTCAAATCAAACCCTCAAATCAAACCCTCAAATTAGATTTTTTTTTTAAATACCCCGTAAAATGAAGCGACTGACCACAAGCGACACTTGAAAGAACACCTAATTTTAAGAAAAAAATCTTTACGGCATGTTCCCATTACTGGGGTCAGCCAGGGGGATTTATAGGAGAATAAGGACCAATTATTAAGAACTTTAAGAAAGATCAATACATGGGAGATGCGTTGCTTGAGAAAAGTAACAAACAACACAAGAAGGGATAGAATACCAAATGAAACCATAAGAAAAATAGTAGGAACAAAACCCTGCCAAGAATATATAGAACAACAACAACTTAAATGGTTTGGCCACCTGGTCAGAATGAATCCTTACCAATCACCATCAAGGGCGTTCTTCTCGAGAATGCATGGAAAAAGACCAAAAGGAAGACCCAGAAGAAGATGGATAGATGCAGTGATAGAGACATGTAACAACAAAGGAAAATCACTAATTCAGACAATTCGAGCAGCACAAGAACGACAAATGATATAAACCACGATACCTTTTAGGTATCAGTGAAAAGAGAAAAGAAGAAGAAGAAGGGCCAATTTTTTTACCATACCAGGACTGGAACCCACGTTCTTCTGGTTTGGGGCCAGCCAAATTATCAATTCAGCCATCCCCTCACTCTGTAGGATAGATAAATACAGCACAGAATGACTCCATTACTGAAATGGAGACAACTCTGTCAGAATGAAGACCTTTCGTGAAGTGCACTGTGATCTCAGTGTGACCTATGATGGCACTGGAAGGATAATATCCATATTCAGTTGATGTCATCAGTTGACTATCTCTCAGCTAATACTGTTCACTCACTTACCAATATCGTTATCGTTATGGAATGTCCCGGTATCACTGCAAACGAATTAAAATCCATAATTGCTCAACCGTCCGTGCCAGTGGAATCATCTGAATTAATATGTCATCTCCCAAATAAAGAAAGGTAGCTGCAGTCCCCATCATAGTAGTCTCAGCACACGCCACAAGACATAAGGTGAAACAGCACAGAAAGTAAACATAGACATCTGTTCCTCTTACCCATATATCTACTTTTAACGCCAGACTGAGGTGGTCAGTGCAACATTCTTTACACAGTCTTTATCACTGTACTTTAATTACAAACTTCTTCCATGTCATCTCTTTTTCAACGCTAGCCACACAAATAATAATGTCTTCGTAGAAACAAAAATTAAAATTGGCCTCTGTCTCTGCTGATATTGCTGACAGCATTTCCATATAATATTTCCACCCGTGTGTTACCTGGGCCTCATTATGAGGGAAGTAAAGAATAGGGACACTGTGACCTTCCAGGCATGTTGTAGGAAGCGACTTTGGAGATTGATCGATAACTTGACAAGCTACATTGTAAAAATTATTGTTATGGATGCAGCCAAAGATTTTCGAATCAGTGATCCCTGCAATATGTGCCATTTTGGCACGCAAGGTTTCTGTTTTAGAGATTATGGTTCTGCCCTATGTGCAGTCTTCGGCTCGAAAGGATAATTGATAGATATATTTTCATAAATCCTTTTCATTGTAACCATGCGATAAGGAAATGTTATCTTTTACAGCCCAGCTTGCTGCAAAACGTTTGAGGGACACCAATGTAGAAATTATCGCAGTGGGTATCGGAGAGGCCAACCTGAAGGAGCTGAAAGGCATTACCAATAATCCAGACAATGTCTTCTATGTGGGCGACTTTAGCGATCTCAAGAGAATTGAGAAGAAACTTTCAGCTGAGATGTGCACAGGTGAGAAGTTTAATCTGGAAAGACTGTGCACAGTTGATTTATTTATTCAGTAAGATTGTGTGCACAGTTATGAGATCTCATTCTGTAAGATAAGATGGAAGTCATAGTTTTCCAAGATTGATGATCTGCTGCTAGTTCTCGCAGTTCTTTGTTGTCTCTGAGTCCCATGGTTGAGTCTTCCCTATTAACTGTTCTGCATAGTGATTTTATTGGTCTGCCTTGTTTTCTTTTTCCATGTTTGGTTAGTTATTTTTGGTTATGGAAGACCCGGTATCACTGCAAACGAATTAAAATCCATAATTGCTCAACCGCCCATGCCAGCATAATCATCCGAATTAATATATCATCTCCCAAATAAAGAAAGGTAACTGTAGTCCCCATCGTAGCAGTCTTAGCACACGCCAAAAGAGATAAGGTGAAACCGCGAAGAAAGTGAACACAGCCAACTGTTTCCTGTCATACGATATCATCATTCATCGTAAACAATTTGAATATCAAAACATGATCAAAACGGATGAGACACACAGCTCATAGTGGGCACAGAGCACTTAAACTCAGTAGCTCCTGCAACAAGCCGGGCTTGGAATATGAGGAAACTGCAATAAGGAACACTTTTCATGCATAGCCTTCAATTGTTCCCGCCGCCTATCCACAATATACCGGAATAACAACATAATTGTATACTGGTAATAGGAGGAGATAGATATGGGAGGGAGGCACATAGGGAGAGAGAGAGACACACACACACAGAAAGAGAGGGAGGGGAGAGAGACACGGAGAGGGTGGGGCACACACACACACACACACAAAGAGATGGGTGGAGAGAGCGAGGAAGGGAGGAGAGAGAGGAGGAAGGGAGGAGAAAGAGAGAGGAAGGGAGGAATGGAGAGACAAAAAGAGGGAAAGTACAGAGAGAGGGAAGGAGAGACGGAGGGGGAATGTGGGAGAGATACAGATAGAGACAGGGGGAGGGTGGGAAAGAGTTATAGACAGAGAGATGGGGAGGGTGAGACAGAGAGAGGAGGAGGGTGAGACAGAGTGCGGAGGAGGGTGAGACAGAGTGCGGAGGAGGGTGAGACAGAGAGAGGGGGACAGAGTGATGAGGAGGGAGAGATAGAGAGAGGGAGAGATAGAGAGGAGGAGGGAGAGACAGAGAGAGGGGGAGGGTGAGACAGAGAGAGGGGAGGGAGAGACATGTTTTCCACGTGAATGCCTGACGGGGAAGTCCTTCTTCTTTCATTCTCAGCACATGACTAGTGTATTTCCTACACCCTCTTCTTATAATTCTCGACACATATTCTTAATTTGATTCGTCTCTTATTTGTTCATGTGAAATGTATTCTTTTCAGCTTAGATGTGAAATCCTACGAAGATATTTGTTTTCAAAGTTCCTATCTAAAGTCTATTTTCAGCTTTCACACAAATAAATGAATTATGATGACCTTTTATGATCATTTTGTTTTTATCTCTTGAATACTTTTCTGTCTACATTTTATTCACATTACATGTTTCGTAGTGATCCCTCACAGAGTGTCTCAAGTCTGACTCTTACTATTCATCTCAATCTCACTGTTTTCCATCAGGTTGACTTCGGTCTGCACCCCACATTAGCCTTTACTCAAGAGTCATTGTGCTTATTTCCTTAACTCACTAACATATGATCTGTCTAACTCAAGTGTCTGTCTATTACCACAGTCCTTGTTGAAACTAGTGCAAATCTTGTTTGCTAATTTTGTTTTGTCAGAATCTTATAAGAAAAACTAACAACCAAGCTAGAATGATCTTTCATTAAGAGCTTATTGTAGATTAAAGTAGGGGACTTGAATCAGCGAGAATATGAATGAGTTTTCACTCATATGTGCTTGACCGCCTATCCAGAAGCGTTCAGGGACTTCTGGATAGTGTCGCTATCGTGAGCTCATTGTAAGTCATGTGAACATTAAAAAAAAAATTAGTTTAAAACTATTTAAAATACAATTATAGTTAAAGAACATGATGGTGTATATTGATTTCTACATTTTATATATGTACCATGTTGTGTATGTACCATGTTGTGTATGTACCATGTTGTGTATGTACCATGTTGTATATGTACCATGTTGTGTATGTACCATGTTGTATATGTACCATGTTGTATATGTACCATGTTGTGTATGTACCATGTTGTGTATGTACCATGTTGTGTATGTACCATGTTGTGTATGTACCATGTTGTGTATGTACCATGTTGTATATGTACCATGTTGTGTATGTACCATGTTGTGATAGAGTGTTCTATCTATTTATTACTAACGCAAAGATCTGTGCTGCTGATAGCGATATTATAATTAGGGTCTATGGCACTTTCAAGATCTATGAAAGTAGTGATGCTACAATTAGGGCCAATGGCACTTTCAAGATCTATGAAAGTAGTGATGCTACAATTAATGTCTATGGCACTTTTAAGATCTAAGGAAGTAGTGATGCTACAATTAGAGTCAATGGTTCCTTAAAGATCTTTGGAAGTAGTGATGCTATAATTAAGATGTATGGCATACGTCTTAATACGTCTTAATTATAACATCACTACTTTCATAGATCTATGGAAGTAGTGATGCTACAATTGAGGTCTATGTTTCTTCAAGATCTAAGAAAGTAATGATGCTACAATTAAGGTCTATGGCACTTTCAAGATCTATGGAAGTAGTGATGCTATAATTAAGGTCTATAGCACCTTCAGGATCTATGGAAGTAGTGATGCTATAATTAAGGTCTATGCACCTTCAAGATCTATGGAAGTAGTAATGCTACAATTAAGGTCTATGACACCTTCAAGATCTATGGAAGTAGTGATGTTATAATTAAGACGTATGGCATTTTCTAGATCTATGAAAGTAGTGATGCTACAATTAAGGACTACGCACCTTCAAGATCACTGGATGTGGTGATGCTACAAATAAGGTCTATGGCACCTTCAAGATCTATGAAAGTAGTGATGCTATAATTAAGATGTATGGCACTTTCAAGATCTATGGAAATAGTGATGCTACAATTAAGGTCTATTCACCTTCAAGATCTAAGGAAGTAGTGATGCCACAATTAAGGTTTATGGCACCTTCAATATCCATGGAAGTTATGATGCTACAATTAAGGTCTATGGCACCTTCAAGATTTATGGAAGTAGTGATGCTACAAATAAAGTCTATGGCACCTCCAGGATCTATGGAAGTTGTGATGCTATAATTAAGATGTATGGTACCTTCAAAATCTATGAAAGTAGTGATGCTACAATTAGGGTCTATAGCACCTTCAAGATCTATGTAAGTAATGATGCTACACTTAAGGTCTATGGCACCTTTAAGATCTATGGAAGTAGTGATACTATAATTAAGATGTATGGCCCCTTCGAGATCTATGGAAGTAGTGATGCTACAATTAAGGTCTATGCACCTTCAAGATCTATGGAAGTAGTGATGCTATAATTAAGATGCATGGCACCTTCAAGATCTATGGAAGTAGTGATGATACAATTAATGTCTATGGCACCTTAAAGATCTATGTAAGTGGTGATGCTACAATTAAGGTCTATGCACCTTCAAGATCTATGGAAGTAGTGATGATACAATTAAGGTCTATGGCACTTTCAAGATATATGGAAGTAGTGATGCTAAAATTAAGATGTATGACACTTTCAAGATCTATGGAAGTAATGATGCTACAATTAAGGTCTATGCACCTTCAAGATCTATGGAAGTAGTGATGCTACAATTAAGGTCTATTCACTTTCAAGATCCAAGGATGTAGTGATGATACACTTAAGTTCTGTGGCACCTTCAAGATCTATGGAAGTAGTGATGCTACAATTACAGTTTATGGCACTTTCAAGATCTATGGAACTAGTGATGCTACAATTAAGGGCAATGGCACCTTCAAGATCTATGAAAGTAGTGATGGGCACCGTCAAGATCTATGAAAGTAGTGATGCTACAATTAGGGTATATGCACCTGCAAGATCTATGGAAGTAATGATGCTACACTTAAAGTCCGTGGCACCTTCAAGAACTATGGAAGTAGTGATGCTATAATTAAGATATATGGCACCTTCAAGATCTATGGAAGTAGTGATGCTATAATTAATGTCTATGGCACCTTCAAGATCTATGGAAGTAGTGATGCTATAATTAAGGTCTATGCGCCTTCAAGATCTATGGAAGTTGTAATGCTGCAATTAAGGTTTATGGCATATTCAAAATCTATGGAAGTAGTGATGCTATAATTAAGATGTATGGTACCTTCAAAATCTATGAAAGTAGTGATGCTACAATTAGGGTCTATAGCACCTTCAAGATCTATGTAAGTAATGATGCTACACTTAAGGTCTATGCCACCTTCAAAATCTATGGAAGTAGTGATGATACAATTACGGTCTATGGCACCTTCAAGATCTATGAAAGTAGTGATGCTACAATTAAGGTCTATGGCACCTTCAAGATCTGAGAAAGTAGTGATGCTACAATTAAGGTCTATGGTACCTTCAAGATCTATGAAAGTAGTGATGCTACAATTAAGGTCTATGGCACCTTCACGATCTATTGAAGTTGTGATGCTACAATTAAATCAATGGCACCGTCAAGATCTATGAAAGTAGTAATGCCACAATTAAGGTCTATGGCACCTTCTAGATCTTTGAAAGTAGTGATGCTACAATGTCTCAGACACCTTTAAGATCTGTGCCTGAGGCTGTGATGCTACAATTAAATCAATGGCACCGTCAAGATCTATGAAAGTAGTAATGCCACAATTAAGGTCTATGGCACCTTCTAGATCTTTGAAAGTAGTGATGCTACAATGTCTCAGACACCTTTAAGATCTGTGCCTGAGGCTGTGATGCTACAATTAAATCAATGGCACCGTCAAGATCTATGAAAGTAGTAATGCCACAATTAAGGTCTATGGCACCTTCTAGATCTTTGAAAGTAGTGATGCTACAATGTCTCAGACACCTTTAAGATCTGTGCCTGAGGTTGTGATGCTACAATGTCTCAGACACCTTTAAGATCTGTGCCTGAGGCTGTGATGCTACAATGTCTCAGACACCTTTAAGATCTGTGCCTGAGGCTGTGATGCTACAATGTCTCAGACACCTTTAAGATCTGTGCCTGAGGTTGTGATGCTACAATGTCTCAGACACCTTTAAGATCTGTGCCTGAGGTTGTGATGCTACAATGTCTCAGACACCTTTAAGATCTGTGCCTGAGGTTGTGATGCTACAATGTCTCAGACACCTTTAAGATCTGTGCCTGAGGTTGTGATGCTACAATGTCTCAGACACCTTTAAGATCTGTGCCTGAGGTTGTGATGCTACAATGTCTCAGACACCTTTAAGATCTGTGCCTGAGGTTGTGATGCTACAATGTCTCAGACACCTTTAAGATCTGTGCCTGAGGTTGTGATGCTACAATGTCTCAGACACCTTTAAGATCTGTGCCTGAGGTTGTGATGCTACAAGAATGGTCTCCAAACCTGAACAATTCCAAAGAAAAGAAAAAGATAAAATGAGCCATGTCGCTCATGTTGAAATTGTATGCCCTAGTCTACATGCCAAACCCAATATTGCAATATAATGTTATAACAATCTGTGTTTAACTCTTAAACTCCTGAATTATTTTGCTTGTTTGAAAGTAATAGCCTTCCTTAGATCTGTAAACTACTTTAATATCGTCAAAATCTAACATCTATATATTTTGTGTTTTGAATTTTAAAAAAAATTATTATTGCAGGATATACCATATATAACATTTAAAAGAAGTGAAAATACGTGTAGTGCATAATAATGTTTTTATTTGAATGTAAACTAAGAATGTAAAGATGACGATTTTGTGAGTAGGAATCAAGGGTAGGCAAGTCGGTGTCTAAGAAAGCTCTTGCCATGCCGGATGTGTTGGGCTGAAAGACTCAGACAAACTTTACTAATTCCAGATAAAGTTTTTATAAATTCTATTTTAGATATAACTCTAAATGTTATTTTATAGCGACAGCTCAGTGGTTAGTGAACTGGACTACAAAGGACAAGAGGTAGGGTTCGATCCCAACCGACGGCTCCCGGGTTCACCCAGCCTTAAATGGGTACCGGATAAATTTCTGGAAAAGTAAAGTGGCACGGGCGCAATACCGACCACATTACCCCAAAAATCATGTGCCGAAGGTCTGTAAAATTTATGGTCACTAACACCATATTCCCTATACGTCACTTGGTGTGACGGGGGTACTTTACTTTTACTTTTACATCTATTTATCTTTAGTTGGTGAATATCCAGTTCAGAATGTTTAATTTAACAGATTTATAGTGTAAATCAGACTTATCATAGTATCATAGTACACAGTAAAATAGTGTACTTTCAGAATGAAAACATTTCTTGATCCTGCCCATGCCGTCAGGCATCCCGTAGGTCTTGCAGTGTTTTTCACCTCCCATCTCTGTTCTTGGTGATATGTTCGATAGTATTTAATGAGTCTATGCCTGTCAACTTTGCCTCTCTTATAAGTATTATTTTCAGTGTTTCTCTGGGTCTTCCTCTTTTTCTGTATCCTGATGTTTAAAATAAAAGAGCCTTTTTTGGAATACTTTTGTTGTCTCTTCTCCGCACATGCCCGATACATGTCCTTTTTCACTTCCTAATTGTAGAGGGGATTGTTGGTTGTATGGCCATTTCTCATATCTCTATGTTAGTCTTCAATTAATTCAATTGTACACAGAAGCAGCTGTTATTATTTGCACACAAGAAAGTATTATAAAAGCCCTACACCATTTATTTGAGAGCCGCAATAACTCAGTGGTTAGTGAACTGGACAACTAAGGACAAGTGGTCACGTTCGATCCTAATTGATGACTTCCAGGTTCACCCAGCCTTAAATGGGTACCTGATTTTTTTCTGCGAAAGTAAAGTAGCACGTAATACCAGTCACATTACCCCAAAAATCATGTGTCGAAGGTCCATAAAAAAGTATGGTCACTAACACCGTAATCCCTATATGCCACATGGTGTGTCTGGGCTCTTTACTTTTACATCATTTATTTTCTAAGAGTGCTTGCTGCTCAGTAAATAACATTTTCTACTACTCAAGTCAAGAGACCTGACACATCCTAAATCAATTTTGTTTTAAAATATGAAATATCGAAAAAAAAATATACGTCCACTTTGAATATCAAATAAGTAATTACAACATGGTTGCTTGTAAAGAAAGAATGAGTAAAAAAAAAAGAAAGAGAAATCACTACCAAATATTTCAGAGAATTCCTAGTTACTTTTTAATTGTTACATTTTTTTTTTTTAAAAAGAAAAATGTAGTCATTCTCTATTCAAACAATGAGAGTGTTGATGCATCATTTTGTGGTCGACATTCAAACAATGAGAGTGTTGGTGCATCATTTTGTGGTCGACATTCAAACAATGAGAGTGTTGATGCATCATTTTGTGGTCGACATTCAAACCAGCCAGAGCTTTGGTCCATTTTTAAAGAGCTAATGAAATCACTGTTATGTTTTACTAAACATGATTAATCCTTTGATGTGACTTTAATACATTCATTTTTTCATTAATTCATTTCAGGTGGAGCCGGTGGTAAGTCAGTCTTTGTAATCTGAGTTATATTACAGTTTTTCTGTGCTTTTATGCAACTATTTTGACTACATCTGTAGGCAAATTTCTTTAATTTTTTATTGCATTTATTAATTTTAACACCAACTTGGTAAAACCCTAATTTAGTCATATACATTATTTAAGTTGAATGAGTGATCTCCACTTAGTTGGCATAAAAAAAATTGAAACTACTGTAGTTCTCAATTATTGAAAAATATTGTAAGGGTTAGGGTATAAGTTAAGGGTTAGGGTATAAGTTAAGGTTAGGGTATAAGTTAAGGTTAGGGTATAAGTTAAGGGTTAGGGTATAAGTTAAGTTTAGGGTATAAGTTAAGGTTTAGGGTTTAAGTTAAGGGTTAGAGATAGGTTCATGGATGTACCCTCACTTTCCATCTCTTTTCTCTACAATTAGGGGTCCAAGTAAAGTGCAATGTAACTCAAGGGGATGTTACTTTTCAAAACTGTAATTTATATGACTAAACTAGGACTTTACAATGAACTTTATTCGTTTCTAATGTTTTTAATATAAAATATTAATCATTATTTGCTTATTGACATCATTATCTTCATTGAGTGCCGTCTCCGCATCGATGGTTGGCTATCGTGGAGCGCTATTTCACTCTCTCTTAAGTTGGTAGTGCAGGTTGTCATAGGTTCACTTGTGCATCTTTTTATACTACTCGTCCAAGTTAGTTTTGGTCTGCCTCTGCCTCTTTTACCTTGTTCCTTTCCAATATAATATTACTTATAGTAGGCTGCAGATATCTTTTAACATTCCCATAAAATCTCATGTGTCTTGTTTGAATTGTGTTTAGTACTTTTCTTTTCATTTTTAGTTGTTGTAAGACTTCATTGTTTGCTTCCTTTTTCTTGCTATTCTTCTATAAATCTACATGTCAAAGGCTTCAATTTTCCGTTTTGTTTATTTTGTTTAATGTCCATGTTTCTGCACCATATACGAATGTTGAGAAGATATAACATTTTTCTGTTCTTAGTTTTAGCCCTAGTGTTATTTATTTTGATGTTGGTATTTTTTTTATGGCATTAAAATTACATTTTGCCATTCCCATTCTTTTGTTTATTTCAGTTGTACATTTTCCATCACTGGTTATAGTATGTCCCAGGTAGATGTACCTCTGAACAGTCTCCAGGTCTATTCCTTCAACTTTGATATCCATTTGTAGGCTTCGAGTATTATCTTTGTTTATAATCATAGTTTTAGTCTTTTTTTGATATTCCTATCTAATTCATATTTTGTACTTATTATGTTTATTTCGTTAAGTAATTGTTAATGACCTGCATGATGAAATATTAGTTCACCATGAGGAAAGGAATGAAAAACATCCTATGCAACAAATCATTGTCAATTAATATTAGAAAACGTGTCCTAAAGTGGTATATCGAACATGTTCTACTCTGTGGAAGTGAGTCATGGACGATAAGTAAGACAGAACAATGAAAATAAAACAGCTGAGATGTGGTTTATCAGAATAATGCTATGAATTCAATGGATAGCAAACAATTACAAATGAAAAATGTTTAAAACAAGCCGGAGAAAACAGAAATATCAAAATCATAAGGAAGAGACAATCTACATTTATTGGGCATGTCATGTGAAAAGAAGTAAAGTAAAGTACCCCCGTCATGCCAAGTGACGTGTAGGGAATATGGTGTTAGTGACCATACATTTTACAGACCTTCGGCACATGATTTTTGGGGTAATGTGGTTGGTATTACGCCCGTGCCGCTTTACTTTCCCAGAAAATATCCGGTACTCATTAAAGGCTGGGTGAAATGGGGGCCGTCGGTTGGGATCGAACCCTACCTCTTGTCCTTTGTAGTCCAATTAACTAACCACTGAGCTATCGCGGCTCCCATGTGAAAAGAAGGCTTTGAGAATACTATAACAAGAGGCAGAAAGAATGGAAAGAAGAGCAGAAGAAAGCCATGAGAAAATATATTGAACAGCTTATCCAAATAGCATAATAAAAGATCACCGACTGAAATTATGACATGTATGAAAGACCCAGTGATGTGGAGAGTTAGTGTGCCTACGCCAACCGGAATGGCACCTGATAATGATGATGATATAGGAAATGGTATCAGACATAATGAGTAGAAAACTGAGTTACGTGAACAAACAAGACAATATTGTAGACACTGTTTTGATCCTTTTGAAGTTTATTTGCATTTTCATATAGCCGACTAAAGAGAGCAATGAACTAACCTGACTAAAATAAATACATAATGCTGTAGGACGACCCATTAATATATTAAAGTAGGTGAGACAAAAAATAAGCAGGGCAAATCTGAAATATGTGCAGAGCGTCAAATACTTGGGCACAGTAATATAAGATAGAAAATGCACCTTAGAAATAAAAAAGCAGAATAGCACACACCAAAGGAGCATTTCAGAGAATGAAGAACATTTTGAGCAAAACAAGTTTCTATCAATATAAGCAGAAAGGAAGTTCATCAATGCTATATGGAGCCAATTCTAACCTATGGGAATGAATCATAGACAGAGCAGTAAACAAATGAAAAGATTATTATAGGCCATGGAGTTAGTAATTCTCATTAGAATGTTGAGAGTTGCCTGACAGTTGAAAAGATCAGTGAGAACATTCTCAAAAAGACCAACACAAAAAGAGAGCTTCAAAAAACATCAGAAAGAAACAATCAACATTTATTGGGGCACATCATAAGTAAAGTTGAAATACTTAGTTACAACTGACAAAATACAAGGAAAGAGAGATCGCTGATGACAAAGAGAGAAGATACTAGATAGCTTTGTGTGTGGTACAGTGGACAGTCAGCAACATAATTGATATGATGCATTTTTGACGTGGTATTGTAGAAGGATATGATTTCCTATGAAGCTAACATGGCACATGATGCTGATGATGCCAGACAAAATGTAAAATTTTATATTAAATATCAACCAATCAGACAGCTTGAATAAAATTGTTTAATGGACTAAACAGACAATTTGTATGAACTTTTATAATAGGCTATTCTTATCCCAGCCAATCAGGCAATAGAAACTAATTTCATCTATCTCCTCTTTTAGGCGCTGCTCCACTTCCTGAACTTGTCTGCACAAGGACCGCTAAGGACGTCATCTTTGTTCTGGACAATTCTGGTAGCATTGGTGCATCTAACTTTGCGACACAGAAGAAGTTCACATCCAACTTTGTTGAACACTTCAATATTGGTTATGATGTCAACAAAGCTGAATATTTGTTTGGAGCTGTCTCATTCAGCACTTTGGTTAAGAAGGAGTTTGATCTCAACACATACACATCCACGAGTGCTCTTGTTGCAGTAAGATATTTGTTGACTTAATTACATGTTTTGTGATGTTGCATGGCCGAGCTGTTAGTGTGCTTGTCTATTGATCACAAGGGTTGAGGTTCAGTTCTCAAAATGTGACACATTATTATTACAGACCGACACATCTTTAGGTTTTACCCTCAACTGAAAATAAGTACCAAACTGGAGATTTGCTCTGAGAAAATTGGATGACCTGGTGATACTGATCAAATCACCCTGAAATGTTATGAAAGTCATTGAAAAATATGGACACTAACAATTTCTATAAACAATAGTAGGTATAATGGGAACACTTACCTTTGTTTACTTGTGCATGTTGTTGACATTTCCCCAGCATTTCTCTTCCCTGTTACCCACCTCTAAAACCAACCAGACAAAATCGTATAAATTAGTTATTTTGAAATTAATGTCAATGGACTCAGGCCAGAGTAAGTATTGGAATATAGTTTCATATTCATATTGATTATATTTAGTGGAAGCTGTCGTATATATTACTACTCAGGATCTGATTTCTACTACCACCTTTACATGATATTACTCTATTTATTTTTTTAATCTACATTTTTTCTTTGAGATATTCATTTGTTGGATTTTTCCAAGGATTAATTATATATCTACACGTCTACCGTTGACTAACGTTTATTTTTATTTTGTTGCTCATTCTTTTAGTAATATTCTTTTGACCTATCTCATGAAGACTATGTTACAAAGTAGCATGCATTCGATAGCACTAGATAGAGCCTATAATCATTGATGTTAGTAAACTGTTCAGTATGTATCCACTGATGTGAATGACATTAACAGTTGTTGTTAGCATTATCATCACTGCACACTGGATGAACTCATAGGTAATTCAATATTCCCCTCGAGAATCTCAAGAAATTCCACGGAGAATCCTGAACCAGGTGGCAGCCGCGATAGCTCAGTGGTTAGTGAACTAGACTACAAAGGACAAGGGGTAGGGTTCGATCCCAACCGACGGCTTCTGGGTTCACTCACCCTTAAATGGGTACCGGATTTTTTTCTGGGAAAGTAAAGCAGCACGGGCGTAATACCGACCACATTACCCCAAAAATCATGTGCTGAAGGTCTGTAAAATATAGGGTCACTAACACCATATTTCCCTATACGATACTTGGCGTGACGGGGGTACTTGACTTTTACTATCCTGACCCAGGTGTCTAAACTCCATAACATGACCTGGAACCCATTGTGTGGATAGATTTCTGCTGACAATTGTGTATGGTCAGTGGCCAAATTGTTTTCTTATTTTAACTGACATGGGTTCTCTAAAGTACGTGAGTGCACATAGAACCTCTTGTTTACTGCCGTTATCCCAGAGGTCTAGGCATAAAATCTCACTACCAAAGAGATCAGGGGAGACTAACATCATGAAAAAAGCCATGGATTAATTTTCCTAATTTAAAAAGAAAATCACCATTGCTTGTGGTGGGCTTTGACGCTGGATCTTTCCCGAGACTATCATCTTACCTCTAGAGTACCATCCCCATAAATATTACAGAAAATAAACAGTGTTAGTTATAAATTGGTTAGATGTATGTAGAAATAATGAGATGTGATTCCTTATCACACAAAACATATATTAAAAGAGGAGAGGGCAGAACAGCAAGAGACAGACCCCGAGTAAGACGGACAGACACTATTTAAAAAATGCTACAACATCAAATGACCATGATTGAAGCCGCCGAGAGGGCAAGAACCTAAACTTTATATCTTCCTCATTACCCCAAACGGGAACAAGAGAAAGTGAAGAAAAATAGAAGAAATAAATTATTTTTTCTTCTGCATTCACAAAATTGTTACTCCTCCACTTTGGCTGTCCCTTAATAGGAAGCTACGTTAAACTAGACATACGGTGCGCCTAGTTTATGGAAGCTACGTTAAACTAGACATATGATGCCTCTAGTTTATGGAAGCTATGTTAAACTAGACATATGATGCGCCTATTTTATGGAAGCTACGTTAAACTAGACATATGATGCGCCTATTTTATGGAAGCTATGTTAAACTAGACATATGGTGCGCCTATTTTATGGAAGCTTTGTTAAACTAGACATATGGTGCGCCTATTTTATGGAAGCTATGTTAAACTAGACATATGGTGCGCCTATTTTATGGAAGCTATGTTAAACTAGACATATGGTGCGCCTATTTTATGGAAGCTATGTTAAACTAGACATATTGTGCCGCTAGTTTATGGAAGATATATTAAAGTAGATGCATTGTACTCATTGTGAACTCTACACCCATTGATATAAAAAGAGGAGTAAGACAAGGATGTTCAATCTATACACTGAGCAAATCTTTAAAAACATCATAGAGACGCCAGGCCTACAAATTAATGGAAAGATAATCAATAACCTAAGATATGCTGACGATACTGTACTACTAGCAAAAAATACTAAAGATCTACAACAATTACTTAATGAAATAAACATGGCAAGCAAAATATATGAATTAAATATGAATATCAAAGTGACTATAACTATGATCATAAACAAAGAAAATTCTCAAGAACTACAAGTGAATATCAAAGTTGAGGGAATACATCTGGAGACAGTTCAGCGCTACAGCTACCTTGAACATACTATAATCAGTGATAGAAAATGTAAATCTGAAATAAACAAAGGAATAGGAATGGCAAAAAATATTTTAATGCCATTAAAAATATACTAATATCAAGATAAATAACACGAGGGCTAAAGCTAAGAATAGCAAAATGTTATATCTTCTCAATACTCTGGATGGTGCAGAAGCATGGACATTAGACATGAAAACAGAACAGAAAATTGAAGCCTTTGACATGTGGATTTATAGAAGAATAGGTAAAATTGGATTTTAAAAAAATTATTAAGTCTTACAACTAAAAAGGAGAAGAGAACTACTAAACACAATTCAGACAAAACAAATTAAATTTTTGGGGCATGTTAAAAGACACAACAGCCTACTAAACGTAATCTTGGAAGGGAAAATACAAGATAAACAGGCTGAGGCAGACCAAGACTAACATGGACGAGTAACATCAAAAGATAGACAAGTCAACCTATGACAATTTGCACCATCAAAACAAAAGACAGAGTGGAAAGGCACTCCATGGTAGCTAAGCTTCGATGCGCAGACGGCACTCAATGATGATGATTATGATTGTAAAAAAAAAAATTAAAGAACCCCCGTCACGCGAAGTGGCATATAGGAAATATGGCGTTAGTGACCATAAATTTTACACACCTTCGGAGCATGATTTTTGGGGTTATGTGGTCGGTAATATGCCCATGCCATTTTACTTTCCCAGAAAAAATCCGGTACCCATTAAAGGCTGGGTGAACCGGAGGCCGTTGGTTGGGATCGAACACTACCTCTTGTCCTTTGTAGTCCAATTCATTAACCACTGAGCTATCGCGGCTCCCGATGATGACTGTGCCAATAGGTTTAGGAAGGTTTCTATAGAGTAGAAACATTATGTTGCTAGGTTGTGACAAACAATATATATATATATATATATATATATATATATATATATATATATATATATATATATATATATATATATATATATATATATATATATATATATATATATACATATATATCACCTTTAAAAGTTATTTCTTTTCCATTTTGTCACATTTTTGGTTATTTTATCTGGTCCAGGCAATATCAAATTTTTATAGCAGAACGCAATTGAAGTTATATTCTACTCCTATCATATTTCTTAATAATAAACTGGTCTATCAACTACTTGTTGAGACATTACCTATATTTGTTTCGTTAGTTCTGCAAAGCAGTTTTTATACACATTGGGGTTAATGCAAAGAAATGCAAATGATTACAACAAATGCAAAGCTGCAGTAAAGCTAAATGTGAGGGAGAATTAAAAACAAACATAGAAAAAATGGTATGGTAAAAGTTTTACGTGATTGATAGATGACACACATTTGAACAACGTTTCGGCTCAATAGGCCTTCAGCAAGAACAAACAAACAACACACTGATATGTAAGTAAATAAAACTAATCCTACATTATCATCAAGTATCGGGCCTACTGGCATAGGTGATCATGTCTCTCCACAACTTTCGATATCGACAGTTCTTTATCATTTCTGTTGTTGACCTTCTGCCAAGCCGTTCTCTTAAGCTGTCTGTTATTTTCTCTCTTTGTTTCCCTCTATCTCTTCGTCCCTCAATTTTACCAGTTGTTACTATATATTCTAGTTGTTCTCTTCTCATTACATGGCCAAAAAATGATGATTGTTTCTTCCTAATATTGGAAATTGGTAATTAATTTACCTGTTTTAATATTATTTGACTTGTCTTTATTTTGCATTGAGATGATGTCTTTTTCTTTGTTGTTACCATTACTTCTGCTTTTTGCTATTATGGCTGAGTCCTTTATTTTTGCTTTCTTCCACTATAATGTCCAACATTTCTTGTAACTCATTTTCACGCTTAGCGATTAAGATGTATCATCAGCATACCCTAGATTATTTATATTATGACCTCCAATTGTTATTCCAGACATGCCCCTTATGGATCTTAAAATAATCTCACTATAAATATTAAACAAATCTGGTGACAGCACACAACCTTGTCTAACGCCCTGTTTTTGTTTGTTGAAACATTCCCAATTGGTTTCCAGTTCTTATGGTCACTGTTTGTTGCCAGTACATGTTCATTATTAGTCTTAGATCTTTGCTGTCTATGTTTATGCTTTCCAAAATTGTGATTATTTCTTGGTGCTTTACTTTGTCAAATGCTTTATATATAATCTATGAAACATAGGTGTAGATCTGTTTTCACCTCTATGGCTTTTTCTATTAAAGATCTCATGAAATATAGGGCACAGTTCGTACCTTTACCCCTAACAAAACCACACTGTTCATCGCTAATTTCTGGACTGATTTTGTTTCGCACTCTTCGCAAGATGATTCTTAGTAATATCTTAGTCATGTGATCATAAGGCTTATTGTGCGATGATTATCGCATTCAATCGCACCAGATGTCTTTGGTAGGGCTATGAATATTGATTTGAGCATGTCGTCTGGTATATATCCGCTGCTGTAGATATCATTCAATATTTTTGTTATTATTTCTATTCCAAAAATCACCCATGGCTTCAATCTCTTCTTTAGTTATATTATCTGGTCCAGGAGCTTTTCCTACTTTCATATTGCGCAAGGCATCTTCCAATTCTTCTCTGAGTATTTCTGGTCCATTATCCTTAATATTTACTTCTGATCGTTCATCATTATAAAGATCTTTAATGTATTCTGTCCATCGTTCCCTTATGCTTTCTTGTTCAATCAACAGTTCTCCTTCCTAATCTTACTTAGCTAACTATTAATGAAACATCCAAAACAAAATAATCAAAACTGGTCTAAGAAAAGAAAAATGTCTTCCCTGTGTCGTGGACCGGGGCCGGTGGTTGTGTGCTGTAAATATCCTGCTGGTCGAAGGATTAAACCGTGTAAGGGTTCTAAAAATATGTGAGTGGGGGGAACACTGTCTAGGTTACCAGATTACAAAAACACTGACAATGTCTATAAGTATCTAAGAGGTCGCAAATACATGTATACACTCACACAAAAGAGCGCATATCGCATATATATATATATATATATATATATATATATATATATACAAATATAACTGGACATACATATATATATATCTACATATATATATATATATATATATATATATATATATATATATATATACATATATTATATGCATATACGTACAAGCATACCCGTACCCATACATATGAGCACATGCAAATCCATACAGGGACAGTCATATATGTGCAGAAAAGTGCGCATAGCGCCCCCATAACCAGAAGAGTACACACCGATGTCAGTGTGAATACACAAAGGAGAAAGAATAGAACAGTAGAATAACAGGTACTCAAAAGGCGGAAGAATGATTTGTCTGAGGGTGGAGTACAATAAAAAAAAATATGTTAAAGATAAGTAGCATAGACAGAAGAAGAATAGGAGACCCTAATTATCGCAGTGGGGTCTAGTGGAGGAGAGCTATGAATATCACGGCATAGTGGATAGACCAAAGTACCCAAACATGGGCAGCAAAGAAGACTGGCAATAGGGAAGGAGAAATTAAAGGGAAACTATGTATACGAGTGAGATGCATTAATGCCAAATGGGGTCAGTGAGCCAAATTGGACTATAAGGCGATTCTCCAAAGCAAACTGGCTACGATTACCAGAGTGGCACAGGACAATACCAGTGATTCGGATGTCGTCTTTGCCCTTGTGGTACGGTTAATTGAATTGGGAAGACACTGGAGTGCCAGTATTCTGTTGAACATCTCAAAGATGTTCACAAAATCTTTCCGCTAAGCGTCTCCCCGCCAATATAAGTCATGTGGCATCGTTGGCATATGATGGCCTAAATGATGTTACAGGACAGCCATGTTTAACCTCGAACCGTCCGTTAGGGAATAAAATATAGTTAGTGCAGAGCACATAGACACAGGTGATGCAGTTACGACCACAACGGACTGTTCCCAAGTGTTGATGATCAGAGCGTGGGAGATGGCTCCTAACCAGAATATCTCTCTGTCACGTTTGAAGGCAATCATAGGGGATTAGTAAAGAGTAGACGAGTAGTGGGATCAGAGTGGGGAATGGGATGATTGCGATTGAGAATCTTCACAGCAGGTTGTGAGAATGATAGATGAGTATAGTTCTCTCAGAAGGGAGGGGCGGTTGGAAGGAGTGAGTGCCTCGAGACGAGAGATAAGGAAGACCCGCTTGAAGGCAGACTGGAGGATCGAATCTGGATAAAGCCGGTGGCTGAAGAAACCTAACATAAGATGAGCCATTTGAAGGGAATCTTGGTCATCCTGGCAGATGCGATGGAGACGCAATAACTGTGAGAACGGAATTGAATCAGGACAGCAAGGTGAATGTGATGAAGTATAGAGAAGATAACAATGGGAGTCTGTGGGTTTATAGAAAACCGAGGTGTGGAGGCCAGGGGTACCCAAGGAAACAGTAAGATCTAAGAAGGTAACAGAGATGTGATTTTGATAGCTTTATGATTGCTGCTTTATGATCTTCTCTTCCATCTCTCTCTCCCGGGGTTGCTCATACCGACTTTTCGTCCTTGATATTTGTTCTCTCTACACTTCTATCCCTCATTCCGACGGCCTCCTGGCTCTACGGTTCTTTCTTGACCAGAGGTAACAGCCCTCTGTTGATACTGCCACTCTTCTCCGTCTTACTGAGCTTTTACTGAGCTTTTACTGAGCTTACTTTTATACACATTGATCAGTTTGACAACCTACACGCTTTGCACAGATTTGGCAAGGGAGTATTTTAAAAAAACTGCATTTAATTGTGTTCTCTTACCCTGTTTTGGTACATTATTTATCCAGATTTAACCTAAAACTGTAATTTCTTATAATGTATAACCTAAAATTGTACTTTCTTATAATGTATAACAAGAAGCTGTACTTTCTTATAATGTATTTTAATATTAAATGATGGTTGCTTAATTGCAGGCACTACAAAGAATTGAATATGTTGGTAAATGGACATACACCCACAAAGCCTTTAATTATATTGTTGACTATGACATGTTTAGCAAAGGCAGATCTGCCGCAGACAATGTTGTTCTTCTTATTACGGACGGCGAATCTAACAAACGTGACGAAAGTAAGTGTACTACCAGCATTAGTTTATTGATTATTTAGCAACCCTACTAGACATTTTGATGTTTGGTGCAACAACTTGCAAGTTTGTGTTAGTTGCTGTTTTATTCTATAAGGCTGCCATTTAATAATAGACTTTCTATGTAAAAATGATGTTCTCAAAATAAAATTTCTTGGAATTTGGCAGTTTGTCGCTCGCAACAATTGTTCCCCTTCTTATCTATCTATCTATCTATCTATCTATCTATCTATCTATCTATCTATCTATCTATCTATTGACCTTTCGAGCCGTAACCGGCCCATAGGGCGTAGACCAAGATACACCTTCTCGTACATGAATTTTTTGTTCTAGCAGTTTTCTTTTAAAGATATTTTATCCCTTCTTATACCTTCCTATAATGGATAATAGAGAAGGCCCAGAAATACTCAGAGAAGAAGTGGAAGATGCCTTGCGCAATATGAAACAGGTCCTTGGTATCCCGGTCCCTCTGAGGACCCCTCTTCCTCTGTACCCTCCTCCCACCCCTGTACTCTTCTTCTTATCTTACATTTATGTTCATCTGCTCCTTTTCTATCCCTTTTCTTTACCCTATCCTCTTGGATCTATCTATCTTCTCCCCTTCTTCTTCCTTTACCCTTAACTCCCCCCCTCCTTTCTGCGAACTACCTATATATCCATTTCCTCCTTATCGCTTTATTACCTCTCCTCCTCTGATGGATACTCCCTATTCCCCTTTATTCATCTACTCCCTGCATTCTCTATTCTCCTGTTATCACCACTTCTCTACCCTACTTTTCCTACTTTAAACCCCCCCCCTTTTTTCCCTTCTCCCCCTTTTACTCAGTTCTAGGACTGTACGTGTCTGTTCACTAGCCCCTCTCTCCACTTCTCTGTGTATCCCCTTAGGCTCTCTGTTTCCCTACTTCCTTTCCTCTTTAGGCACTACTGCCTGTGTATAATTCTCTGTGTATCCCCTTAGTCTCTCCGTTTTCCTTCTTCCCTTCCTCCTGTGACACCACTGCCTGCGTACGATCCCTATATCCCTCTTCTTTCTATTCCCCACCTCCTTAACTCTTTAGGCACTACTGCCTGCTTACCTCCCCTATTTTCCTCCTATGTATACTTCCTACTCCTCTTTATATATGCATTCCCAGTATCCCCCTCAGTCTCTCCGTTCCCTTCCTCTCTACCTCGCTGGGCCCCACTTCTTTCCCACTATCCCTCTTTTATTCTCTTCTTTCTGACTCCCTCTCTTATCTATTCTCTCCTGACCCTCTACCTCTCCTCCGATCCTTATTTCCTACTCCTGATTCTTTCCATTATTACTCTTCCTCTTCATCTATCTTCCTTGTATCAGTATTTCCTCCCTCCATTAGGATTTTATTTCTCTTCCTTGTATCAGTATTTCCTCCCTCCAGGGGACTGTCTCCACCCCCCAATCTGTTAGGCTCCTGTAGTTTTATGATACCTATTATCTTCCCTGTCTCCCGCCCTTTGCGAGACTTTTGTTGTAGTCTCTTTTCTTCTCGATCAATGTGTGGTCTCTGGTCTGGCGCGAACCCCCCCCTTTCCCCCTTTGTCTCTTTTGTTTCCCACGATTTCTTGTTACCCTTCTTCCGGAACACGTGGTTTCCGGTCTATGTGGTCATTCTTTTTTTTCGTTCCCGGCTGACAGACAAGTCATTTTAGCTAAGTGTTACTATTTTATATATATATATATATTCTCCTATTCTTTCTATTTACTCATCCTACCTCCCCTCAGGTAGCTTTCTTCTTCTTTTTTTTCATGTTTAACAAACCTTTTTAAAGCACAGGATAGGCATCAAATAACAGCAAAGATGGCAAGCGTGATGGCTGGACCGATGTCTCAATAAACAAAGCACCATCTGAAAGGCATAGTGCTGTGCGTTAGAATTTTGGGCCAGAAATCGGACCTGAGCAGGCAGACCATTGCCAGATCTAAATCATGTTGCTGTACTAGGGTAAACATTAAAAATTTGTAGCAAAGTTAAATGAAAATATTATTTCTCCAAATTGCAATGAGTGTTGGTAAGTTTTACGGATGTATCGTAAAATGTGTATAAGATATAATAATGTAGGGTTTAATTAGACTTGCAATGTTTTAACATCTTCTAGTATTTGCCATTTGAAAACAGTAAGCCATCATTATTGCCATTAATACTCCAAAAGGTACAACTAATTGGTATTTGCAGGGCAACTATGTGCTGTTTCGTCCTAAATGTTTGTCTACAACGCAAGTATTCACCTCTACCCTATCCGGGAGATACTTGTCTTAACAGGAAAAAATACAGATACACTATGTATTTCCGAGCTGTGATCGCGGCCTCATGCTATAGTCATGAGAACACCTGCGCGAAAAGACATTGTCCACGATAGCTAATTTTTTAGTTAGCTCAGTGGCAGTGTTCCCTAGCGTTTGGCTTTTCGGGGCAAGGCGCTGTGCCACTGACTACGGGTTCGATCCTGCTTTGGTCCATATTTTTTTCTGTTGTTTATTATTTGTCATTTTTTCCGAGTTCTGCAAACATACCTCTTCCTCTGAATTGATTCGCTGATTATCGCCTCGGAAGTTTCCCTTTATAATAATAAATGAATATTATTATTATTTGTCTCCTATTGTTAATGTATATGATAATGTACATGCTTGGGTCCAATCATTGAGCTCTTCAGCATGTGGATGTAAGTGAGCTTTTTATTTTCTTCATTTAGTAGCACACATCAATGAAATGACACTTCCCTGCCAACGAACTGGCAAAAAGACACCACTATCTTAGGTCGCAGCAGAAGCGCAGTCAGCCAGAAAACGAGTAACTTAGTGGGCGTATAAGAAGACTATACGCCCAAACTATAAACCAACACAGAACTGGAGTTTGTCTGTCGCTGGACACTGCGGGACTTGCTGAGAAGGGGATCTGAGCACCTATGGACATGTGTCAGAGTGCAGCGATGATGTCCGCAAAATAACTCAATAACTCAATAGACTGTTGATGTACTGTTGACTTGAATGGGAGTCAGGAGTGGTGGATTTGTAAAAATAGTCCGAGATGGGGAATGTAATACATTTGATTTGAGAAATTACAAATTATAAAGAACCAGAAAAGACCTGAAGTGAACCATTCTCTTCATAAATGCTTGCCAACCTTGAGGTGTAGCAACATTTTATATCAAAAGTTAAAAACAGTAACCCCGTTACGCCAAGTGGCGTATAGGGAATATGGTGTTAGGGACCATAAATTTTACAGACCTTCGGTACACTATTTTTGGGGTCATGTGGTCGGTATTACGCCCCGTGCCTCTTTACTTTCCCAGAAAAAAATCCGGTACCCATTAAAGGCTGGGTGAATCAGAAGCCGTCGGTTGGGATCGAACCCTACCTCTTGCCCTTTGTGATTCAGTTCACTAGCCACTGAGCTAAACTTTTATATCAGCAGATGAAGAAACCTTAAAGGGAGGGAATTCACTTAATAGATAAAGTGCAAGTTATAAGTTCTTAAATGCCTATTTTAATATTCTACAGCGTTACAGGGAGCAAGACGGCTGAGGCAGAACGGTATTGATATTATTGCAGTGGGTATCGGTGAAGCCAAGTTAGATGAACTGAATGATATTACAAATGATCCAAACAATGTGTTCTATGTCAACGACTTTGATGACCTTGGCAAAATTATAGAGAAACTCTCATCCACTGTGTGTGTATAGGAATATTGAAGGTACTCTTAATGTTTCAGATTTCATTCAACAAACCATTAGATAGAGAAAAAAGTTTCAGGTTTCATTAAACAAACTACCAGTTAAGTAAAAAAACATCACATTTGTGTTTGTTTGGCTGTTTCATAAAACAAATAAAAAACATAAACTGTAATATGAACACAAAAATTATATATTAATTTTTAAATTATAAAAATTATTAATAGGATGAATGCAACAGTTGGTAATTATATATGTTTATTATAAATATTTTTTTATACTGCTGTGTGTTCTACATTACTTATACTGCTGTGTGTTCCACATTACTTATACTGCTGTGTGTTCCACATTACTTACACTGCTGTGTGTTCCACATTACTTTCACTGCTGTGTGTTCCACAGTACTTATACTGCTGTGTGTTCCACTTTACTTACACTGCTGTGTGTTCCACATTACTTATACTGCTGTGTGTTCCACATTACTTATACTGCTGTGTGTTCTATATTACTTACACTGCTGTGTGTTCTACATTACTTACACTGCTGTGTGTTCCTCATTACTTATACTGCTGTGTGTTCCACATTACTTACACTGCTGTGTGTTCTACATTACTTACACTGCTGTGTGTTCCACATTACTTATACAGCTGAGTGTTCCACATTACTTATACTGCGGTGTGTTCCACTTTACTTACACTGCTGTGCTGTTCCACATTACTTATACTACTGTGTGTTCCACATTACTTACACTGCTGTGTGTTCTACATTACTTACACTGCTGTGTGTTCCACATTACTTATACAGCTGAGTGTTCCACTTTACTTACACTGCTGTGCTGTTCCACATTACTTATACTGCTGTGTGTTCTATATTACTTATACTGCTGTGTGTTCCACATTACTTACACTGCTGTGTTTTCCACATTACTTATACCGCTGTGTGTTCCAAATTACATACACTGCTGTGTGTTCCACATTACTTATACTGCTGTGTGTTCCACATTACTTACACTGTTGTGTGTTCTACATTACTTATACTGCTGTGTGTTTCACATTACCTACAATGCTGTGTTCCACTTTACTTACACTGCTGTGTGTTCCACATTACTTACACTGCTATGTGTTCCACTTTACTTACACTGCTGTGTGTTCCACAATACTTACACTGCTGTGTGTTCCACATTACTTATACTGCTGTGTGTTCCACATTAACGATATAATGCTGTGTATTTCACATTATTTATACTGCTGTGTGTTCCACATTACTTACACTGCTGTGTGTTCCACATTACTTACACTGCTGTGTGTTCCACATTACTTACACTGCTGTGTGTTCCACATTACTTACACTGCTGTGTGTTCCACTTTACTTACACTGCTGTGTGTTCCACATTACTTACACTGCTGTGTGTTCCACATTACTTACACTGCGTTGTGTTCCACTTTACTTACACTGCTGTGTGTTCCACATTACTTACACTGCTGTGTGTTCCACAATACTTACACTGCTGTGTGTTCCATATTACTTTCACTGCTGTGTGTTCCACATTACTTACACTGCTGTGTGTTCCACATTACATACACTGCTGTGTGTTCAAAATTATAGTCCGTTCAGAATCGTTTGCCGAGATGTTATGATTTATAATTCAAAAAGTTCTTGATGATTTCACATGATTTTTGGCATACGGTGTTAAAATGTCCATGTCACGAGAACATATGTGTTACTCGATGTCTAGCTATAACGGTTTTCTTAAAGCGGCGAATTCCTTTGATCTTTGCCCATGTAACTATTATTTTGACCTTAATCAAAATGTTTTACAGTAATCTAGTGCAACGATGACCCATAGGCGTGTCCATAAAATTTTACTGGGTGGCAAGTATACAAATTTTAAATTATATATAGAACTTTTGTTCGTAGAGTCAATTTGATATAGTTCCATGCTCTTGGTGTGAGTTTCCCAAATGTTGTCGCTGCCTTTCAAATACGTACATTTAGTTCCTCATCTAAGGAAAGTGTGGCTGTAATAGTGGATCCAAGATAGCTGAACTTCTGTACTGACTCAAGCAGGCTTCCATTCAAAGTAATGGTTGTTGGTTTGCTTATAACATATTTTTGATTGCTTGGGTGGTCTTGAACAATAAACTGTTTAACAAATCAACTAGGAAATTTTGCAAATCAAACTATTTATCTGTAGACTTAATCAGAGTAATGATCATTCAGAATCAGACGAGTCAAATAGGTCGATTACTGCTTTCGGCTGAACAAACAACAAACCATCCTTTTTCCAATATTCCTCTTCTTGTCGTAACACATGATCCTCACATTTTACCCAGTAGTCTTTATTTATATTTGATAGAGCCTGATTTGTAAGTGTCTCAACATCGCATAATTTGAAAGTTTTATTTGTATATGCTACGTGTCCTTTAACTTTTGCCCAAACTAGTTCTATAGGATTTAAGTGTGCATGATATGGAGGTAGTCTCAAACATCTATGGCCATGTTCTTGAATTAACTTGTCTATTTTAAATATCTTTGTACGTTGTGTCTGTTTTACAAGGCTAAGCAATTCGGGTTTCAAGTAGCTGTCGTTAACTTGTATGTGTTCTTTTATGAGCCACGTTTTGATTGCATCTTTTGTACTTGATGATGTTGGGATTCTATCTTCTACGTAACTACGTTATGGTATGAAGCATTGTCCATTATCAGACAAGAAGGTCGATCTAATATTGGAAGGATACTTTTCTCGATCCAGTCTTTAAATATGTGCCCATTCATTTCGGAGTGGTAGTCTCTATTGTCTATGGATTTTGAAATGAAAACGAGATGAGCATTCTGCAACAACCCATTATGTCTGCTACCTGCATGTGCAACTATCAAACGTTGCCCTTTACTGCTTGGTACTGATCTTTTAATACTTCCATCTGCTAACTGCCATTCCTTTTCATTTGTATGATGAGCGTTGATCTAAGTTTCATCTAAATAAACAATATCATAATCATTTTCGCGCATTTCCTTCACTTCACGTAAATACTTGCTTCTAAGAGCTACTAGATGTGGCTTCTCACAAATAATGTTTTTTCCACCAGCATACTTTCTAAAGGTGAAGCCTGCACTTCTTAATATTTTCCATAATGAAGTTTTTGATATTTCAATGTCGTTGTTAGTTTTCAGCCAAAGCTTCAACTTTCTCTTCAGATTTCTCTTTTTACTAGGTCCTTATCAAAACTGTCTAACGTTTCTTTCCTTCCTTGCTTTCTTGCATTTGTTGGCAATAAATATCCGCTTCCTTTAACTATTCGATCAAATGAACGTTTACACAAACCTAAAATATGCATTGTTCTCTTCTCAGGGTTTGATAAAGAACAATAAAGATGTCCCTTTTTACGCTCTCTGCAGAAGTATTGATAAATCTTTATAGCAATGTTATGCTCAGTAAAATATTTTGCCTTTATATTCATTCTCACATAGACTTGCAGAAGATAATATGGATAGTGCCGCCTCCTTTCTGTAAATATTGAGATTTGCCTCTGAATTATGACTCGAACTCGAGTCTACGGCCGTGATTTTGACGTCACATAATTTCCGGTTTCGGCTAAAATGTCATTTTGTGCTAAACGGGAAATTTCATATGTAACATTTCTTTATAAAAATTTATAGTGGAAACATAACTATTTTAGGACGGTGCGCATTCAGCCGTGAAGGTCATGCCTATATGTTAAAGAATCAGCTGTGAGATGTAAGCATCTACATAATCCCGCCTGTGTTTATAATATCGATTAACCTTTTTTTAATATAGGTTAAATAAGGCATCTTTGAAACTGGATCACATTTCTTTGATAAAAAAATATTTTTATAGCGACATTAGTATTCTAAACCTAACTTCAAAAGATCAATGCAAATGAACAATAAGTTTTTGAAAAAATAAATTAATGTCTAGGCAAACGAATCTGAACGGACTATAGAAGCGTATCTACATAGTGCTTAATTGTGGGTGTTGTTCGTTATGTGTATTTGCAAACATGAATTCAATTGGTTACAATTAGTGTGGCCGTATTTCTCAATGATTTTGTCAACATGGTACACCTTTTTCTTATTCGTATTCTTCACAAGTTGTAACAATTCGGGTTTTAAATATGTGTCGTCAAATTTGACATTTTCATTCGCAAGCCATGTCCTAATTTGCTCTTTTGTATTTGATGCAGTAGGCACTTTGTCCCATCTTGAATTCCCTAAGGAAGTGCTGATATAGTAAAACAGTAGCCTTTTGCATAGTTATACATTTGCATTTCAAACTCATTGTAATTTAGATATAAATGTTGGTATTTAAAGTCAACAAATTGTCTACTGAGTCTTCACAAAATTAATAAAGATACGCCTTCCCTTCGGTAATTAATGCCCCGGCCGTGGTGCGTCATGTCGTTCAATAACAATTCAGTTTTGTGCACGGGATTTTCCTGAACTTAGTGTTTCTGCAATAGCCAAACTATTTTACGTGAACGACCGCACCAAATTAATGTATATATCCTAAAATGGTGTCAAATTCGAACAGGGTGAATTTAATATAGCCTAAAGAAGAAAACTTTTAAACTAGATCAAATTTCTCAGAGCAAAAAATATTTCTATAACGACATCAATATTATAAGATTACATGCAAAAGTTGAAAGCAAAATAACAAACGGTTATCACGTAAAGCTAATTCAAGTGTGGTTATGAATTTCTGAACGGACTATAATTACACTGCTGAGTGTTCCAAATTAATTACACTGTTGTGTGTTCCAAATTACTTACACCACTGTTTTCCAAATAACTTACATTACTGTCTTTTCTTAATTTCTTACACGGCTGTATGTATTAAAAATTACATAAATTGTTGTGTTTTCCAAATTATGTACACTGCTGTGTGATCTAAATGACTTAACACTGTTGTGTGTTCCAATTTACTGATGGTAGTGCGTGTTTTAAATTACTCATTGTTTGATGTTCCAAATTTCTGACGGTAATGCATGTTTTAAATTACTCATTGTTTGATGTTCCAAATTACTCACAGTGTTGTATGTTCCAAATTACTCACAGTGTTGCAAGTTCAAAATTACTTACAGTGTTGTGTGTTCCAAATTACTAACAGTGTTGCGAGTTCCAAATTACTCACAGTGTTGTGTGTTCCAAATTACTCACAGTGCTGCGTGTTCCAAAATGCTCACAGTATTGTGTGCTCAAAATTACTTATACTGTTGTGTGTTCCAAATTACTTTCACTGCTGTTTATTCCAAGTACTTACACTGATGTATGTTTCAAATTACTTACACTGTTGTGCGTTTAAGATTACTAACACTGCTGATCCTAATTTCACTTAGTTCTGTGTCTTCTAAATTACATATATTGAATAAGACTAAACTTATCATCATCACAATCATCATCATGTACCATGCCGGTTGGCGTAGGCGATCATGTCCCTCCACAATCTTCTATCTACAGTGCATCGTATCAGTTCTGTTGTTGACTGTTTTCCATGCCATAACACCAAGCTATCCAGTATTTTCTCTCTTTGTCGTCCGCAATTTTTTTTTTTTTCTTATATTTTGCCAGTTGTAACCAAGTATTTTGCCAGTAAAACCAAGAGGGTTTCCGGTTGTTTCCAAAATGGAGGAATTATTTTTCTCCGGCTTGGTATTGAACCGTTGATCAGAGGTTTAACAAGCCGCTATCGTAAAAACGATGTTGTTAATGAAACGTAGACCTGATACAGAATGTGTAAATTAGCAGTAGATAATAATGATAGTTTTTTTCGGCCCCAAAACAACAACAAAAATAGGATTCTGGAATGTGCGAACAATGGCCGCTCCGACGAAACATGCACAGGTCGCGAGCGAGATGGACAGATACGATCTAGATATTTTAGGATTAAGCGAAATGCGCTGGCTTGGAACAGGTAGGAGATCTATTGATAATAAAATAGTAGTTTTTTCTGGAAGGGAAGATGGAAAACACCGTGAAGGAGTAGGCATAATGATGACAGACAAAGCTGCAAGAAGTTTATTAGAATGGGAACCGGTAAACAGCCGTCTGATACGAACACGATACAAAACAAAACATGGAAGACTTTCAATTATTCAATGTTATGCGCCTACTAACGAAGCTGATGATGAAGTTAAGGATGATTTTTATAACCAACTGCAACAACTTATAAACAAAATACCAAAACACGATCTTTTAATTGTAATGGGAGACTTCAACGCCAAAGTAGGACAAGATAACGCAGGAGTGGAACATGTGATGGGGAGAGAAGGCTGTAATACAACAAGTCAGAATGGAGAAAGATTAATAGAATTATGTTTAATAGAAAATTTAGTTATAGGTGGGACATTATTTCCACACAAAAATATTCACAAAACAACATGGATATCTCCTGACGATAGAACATCAAATCAAATTGACCACCTATGTATTAAACAACAATTCAGATCATCATTAATAGATGTAAGAGCTTACAGAGGTGCTGATGTTAATAGTGACCACAACCTGTGCATTGGGAAAATAAGATTAAAATTTAGAAACCAACAGAAGAGATCAATTACACATAAAATTGATAGTCATAAACTGAAAGATGAAGCCATAAAGGAAAAGTTTAACATAGAGCTAAGTAATTGTTATTCAGCACTCGGTGAAATAGACTTAGATATCAATGAAATGTGGGACTCACAGAGCAAAATACTAATGACAGCAGCAGAAGCAAGTGCCGGACTGAAGAAAATGGAAAAACGAGCTTGGATCTCAGACACCACATGGAAATACATCAAAGAAAGAAGAGAAGCAAAGAGAGCCGTGACTAATGTAAAGACAGATCTTGGAAAGGTTCTGGCAAAAGCAACATACAAAGAATTAGACAACAAAGTGAAAAGTTCGGCAAGAAGAGATACAAGAGCTTATATAGACAACTTGGCAGAGAAAGCAGAGACAGCTGCAATTACAGGAGACAGCAGAACTCTCTATACAGTACAAAAGATGCTGACAAACACCTATACATCCAGTGGAACACCAATTCTAGACAAATCTGGATTAATGCTAACAACAAGCGCAGACATAAAAGCCCGTTGGGCAGAACACTTCAAAGAAATTCTTAACCGTCCACTACCTCACAGTTTAATAGATTTTGAAGCTGAAACACCAGCAGCAGAATTAGATGTAAATTTAGATGACTTCACCTTGAGTGAAATAGAAACCACCTTAAAGCTAATGACCAATAACAAGGCTGCTGGAGAGGATAAGTTAACAGCTGAGATCCTCAAGGCAATTGATAGCCATAATTTAATACATCTCCAAAAAATGTTCAACATCATTTGGAAAACAGAGAAGACGCCTCATAAATGGAAAAAAGGAATCATTGTTAAGATCCCAAAAAGGGCAATCTTAGAGATTGTAACAACTGGAGAGGCGTGACACTTTTGTCAGTTGCCTCAAAGTTATTCTGTAAAATCATCCTAAATAGAATAAAGGATTCAATAGATACAGTAATGCGTGAAGAACAGGCTGGGTTTAGAAAAGGGAGAAGCTGTCTTGACCACATTTTCACTCTACGACTTATATTGGAGGAACATATTGAAAAGCAAAAACCTTTTGTACTTAACTTCATCGACTTCAAAAAAGCATTTGATAGTATTCATAGAGATTCTTTGTGGAAAATTCTGAAGCAATATGGTTTACCATCAAAAATCATAAATATTATCAAAGACATGTATGATGGTTACACATGTGCAGTTCGAACAGAGGAAGGACTGAGCGAATGTTTCCCAATAGAAACTGGGGTTAAACAAGGATGTATTTTATCGCCCTTGTTATTTGGAATTGTTATGGACTTCATAATGAAGAAATGCTGCACTGGTAATAAAGGTATCGAATGGATACAAGGAGACCATTTGGAGGACCTCGACTTTGCTGATGACATAGTTCTCATCAGCAGTCAGATAAAAACGATGCAGGAAAACACAAATGAACTATCATCAATAGCCAGCAAAATTGGGCTTGAGGTCAATCATGAAAAGACTAAAGTCATGAAAAGTTTAATTCCAACAAGTGACAAAATATACATGGAAAACAAACCAGTAGAAGAGATCGATCACTTTATCTATCTTGGAAGTCACATTGATCGAGAAGGGGATACGAGCAAAGAAATTAGAATCAGACTGGCTAAAGCAGCAATGTCTTTCAGAAGCCTTGAAAAGTTGTGGAAATCAAAACTCATTAGCACAAACACAAAACTTAGGCTATTCAAATCAAATGTACTATCAACCCTTACGTATGCGTGTGAAAGCTGGAAAACAACAAGAGATATAGAAACAAAGTTGAACGCATTCGAAAATAAATGTCTAAGGAAAATACTTGGTATAGAATGGAACGAATTCAAAACAAACGAGGAAATTAGAGAAATCGCCAATCAACCACTAATATCTTCAGTAATAAAGAAAAGACGATGGTCATACGTTGGACATGTGATGAGAAGAGATAATAATCGAATAGCAAAGCAAGCCCTCATATGGGAAACAACAGGTAAAAGAAAAAGAGGAAGAACCAGGGAGACACTGAGAAGAACATTGATGAGAGAGGCAAGAGCAGCAGGAATCGGCTCCCTCAATGAGATAGAACTGCTTGCACAGAACAGAGACAGATGGCGAGATTTAATAAAATATCTTTAAAAGAAAACTGCTAGAACAAAAATTCATATAGGAGAAGGTGTATCTTGGTCTACGCCCTATGGGCCGGTTACGGCTCGAAAGGTCAATAGATAGAACCAAGTATTCCAACTTTCCTTTTCTCATGATGTGCCCGAAGAATGTTGATTGCTTCTTTCTGATGTTTTTTAAGAGCTCCCTTTTTGTGTTGACCTCTTACTAAACTTATACAACATTTAAATCGAATCCTCAACTTTTGACTCATTGATGGTATCATTAGGGTAATTTTCTTTATGATGTATTGGTTTTATTCATTGTTTTCGGACCTTCTGTAAGTTATTGTCATTGAAAAATTAAAGTCCAACAGCATCGACTGAACTTACTGTTTTGTTAGTGACCCAGGAGAGTGTAAGGCCAAAGAGTAAATCTAGATAGAGAATCCAAAGAGAGAGATTATATGGCAGTTTTTTGTGACATGTGTTCAGCCCAACCTATGGCATTGATACAATTTAGCTTCTGTCTCAAAAATGTATCCAGAACTTTTTGAAGATGAGCCTGTAGGGAGGTCAGGAGATGGACTTCGGGAGATGCAACATGGACAGATGACATACTATTTCCTTGTAAAGCAGGCAAATAGAAAGAAAATAAATTTTTTCAACTCAGCATAGAAAACATAAGGGTCATGTGTCATGGACTAGACAAAGCAGGTTATCTAAAAACAGACATATTGAAATACAAAATAATGTGACTATGCAAGACTCAAATGTGACAAGGGTGACTGCAACAATTATAGAGGAATCTCCTAAGTATAATAGGAAATGATATTTGCAAGAATTATTTTAATTGCTCCAACATATGCTGGATTTGGTGAGAATTTAGAGTTGAAATATCAACCAGTGCTACAATTTTCTTATTTCATCAACTTCAGGAAAAATGTAGGGAGCAAGGTGAACCACTCTTTACTGCCATTCTTTACCTCATAAAGACATATGTTACCGTGAGCGCAGCAGGGTTCTGCTCAAACTGTCCACAACTTGCAGTTTAAACTGATCATATCTATGATTTCATGATGACATAAAAACCTTGGTATATTGCACCACATGAAAAAGATAAATAAGAAGCGGCATAATAAATTTTGAAAAGAAATGGAGTCAAAGTTAGAAGAAAAAGACACAAGAAGAAAAGAGGAAAAATGAGTTTCTGAAATGTTGAAGTCAAATTAGGCCAAGATACCAGACCTTACATTGAAAATCGTCAGCGATTCATCATCAAGACTTTCTGCATCAGAATCAGCTGAAACAGCTACTCAAGGTTCTACTGTTTTCTCATCATGATTCTGTGAAAAGACCAACCAGTCTGACTAAGTGAATCATCATCATAAATGGGTGCCTTCTCCGCATCGAAGGTTGGCTACCATGGAGCGCCATTCTACTCTGTCTCTTGCTTTGATGGTGCAGATTGTTATAGGCTGACTTGTCCATCATTTGATGTTACTCGTCCATGTTAGTCTTGGTCTGCCTCTGCCTCTTTTACCTTGTATTTTCCCCTCTAATGTTACTTTTATAAGACTGTTATGTCATTTAACATGACCAACAAATTTCATTTGTCTAGACTAAGTGAGTAGAGATCATAAAGTAAAGATAAAAAAGGAGAACTAAATGGTAGGTGGTATGAGGGGCAATAAAAAAATAGAAACGATGGTGGCTTTCACCAGGAACAATGAACACAACACAGATTTATATATAAAAATAAGCAAATAAAACTACATAGATATAATATGCTAGACTATCTTAAAAAAGATGGGATTTCTCAGAAGAATGTTGAAAGTTCCCTGGATAGCTAAAAAGACCAATGAGGAAGTTCTCAAAGAGGCCAACACAAAATGGGAGCTCCTAAAAAACATCAGAAAGAAACAATCAACATTTTTGGGCACATCATGAGAAGAGGAAAATTGGAATACTTGGTTACAACTGGCAAAACCACTATTTGCTTCTTTTTTTTTTTTTTTAAATTGCCAATACCTGCATATTCAAGCGCTGGGAGTAACCAGAAATGATGTTATAAGAAAAGGAGTAAACATTGAACAAATCCTATGCTACAAACAGAAACAAGTCATTGGTTTGTCCATCTAGAAAGAATGGAGAGCAATTCCTTACTATATCAAGCATATATTAAAAGAAGAGAAGGGAGAAGAACAAGAGGCAGACATAAAGTAGAATGGACAGACAATAAAAACACTACAATAACATCAACTGACACATATTTTTGAGCTACCAAAAGGGTAAGAACTCGAACTTTGTATCTCTCTTGACACCCGAATGAGTACAAGGAGGTGAAGAGAAAAAAAGAAATACCAGCACACACACAAAATATGCAAGACTACATACACATACTTACTCATATACCCCACATAACCCATGTGTATACCTATATATGCATATACACCCACATATATAAATATATGTGTGCACACATACAAAAATGTGCACCTGCATATGTAAACATATTTTATTTTAAAACAATCCTTGCAATAGTGTGTGCTATATCCATTTTTTGTGTTCCTTTATTCCATTATCTTAGGTGGAGAGGATTCCTAATGGACATTCAAGTTATAACTTGGAGCCTGTCTAACTATGTTGACCTTGATTGCAACTCTCAAAAATGTGGAAGCACCGCTTTATATTTGTTTTTTTTTCCACCTTTTAATTAATTTTTTCCATCTTTATCAAATTTGCAGTGGTTCTTGTTTACTGCAGAAGTAGTCAATTTAAAAATATGGTGAAAACTGAATAAAGATTTGCTTTTTAGTTGTAAATGTGTTATTATTTGTGGTATATATATTTGTATCGTTTCTGTCAGAAACATTCTTTCTGGCTTGCTCAAAATTAGAGATGAGCAGTTATCTGTATCATTTTGACGAGCACTGTTGAGAGATAAATCAGCTCTGTTGAGAGAGATAAATCAGCACTGTTGAGGGATAAATAAGCACTGGTGAGAGATAAATCAGCTACCACTGAACAGACATTTCTTTATTTCGTTTATAAAAATGGAATGCCACAGCGTGGATATGTGACACCTGTGAGCGAACTTTCGTAGCACAATCTCTTAAATAGATTTGGATGATTATTAGGTTTTTGTTAGTAAAACTGATGTCATTCTTGATCCTTCCAGTGCCACTAGACAAAACACAGGCCTTCTTAGTGTTTTTTGCCATTCCTCTATATTCTTGGTGGGATATTTAATCTTATCTAATGAATGAAAACTTTGCTTCTCAAATAAGTGTTCTTTTCAGTGTCTGTCTTGGTCTTCCTCTCTTTCTGCTTCCTGATGTTTTCCATAGATGAGCCTGTTTTGAAATGCTATTGTTGTCTCTTCTCAACATATGCCTGACATATGTTTAATTTCTCCTTGGTGATGCCATAAAACACAGGTAACCCCATTGGTACACAATCCATTATTGACATATGGTGAAGAGTATGGTAATAATAACATCAGATGGAAGATGCACCACAGAAATAAAAAGCAGAATAGCTCAGGCCAAAATAGCATTTCAGAAAATGAAAAATATCTTATACAACAAATCTATGTCAATAGAAATGAGAAAGAGAGTTCATCGGTGCTATATAGAACCAATTCTGACCTATGGAAGCGAATCATGGACGGTAGACAAACAAATGAAAAGACGATTAGAGGCCACAGAGATGGGACTTCTCAGAAGAATATTGAAAGTTCCCAGGAGAGCTAAAAAGATCAACGAGGAAGTTCTCAAAGAGGCCAACACAAAAAGGGAGCATCTAAAAAAACATCAGAAAGAAACAATCAACATTTTTCGGGCCCATCATGAGAAGAGGAAAGTTAGAATACTTGGTTACAACTGGAAAAATAAAAGGAAAGAGAGATCGCGGATGACAAAGAGAGAAAATACTGGATAGCTTGGTGTCATGGCATGGAAAACAGTCAACAACAGAATTGATATGATGCACTGTAGATAGAAGATTGTGGAAGGACATGATCACCTACGCCAACCGGTATGGCACATGATGATGAAGATGAAGTTGATGAAGTGTATGAGTTTTCAAGATGTGCTTATTAAACATCACCCTTTCTCTGTCTATCATCACAATTATTCTCTTTTACTTGGGCCTTTGTTTGGCTAGTTTTTGTGATGATAAAAGGAAGTTTTACAACTTATCGTAAATCATTTATGGTTGTTAATGTTATGGCACACTCCATGTGATACATAATCTATTAGTACTGCTACCTACTACCACTACCACATTAATAACTAACTGAGGCAACCTGCCACCATAGTCTAATAGTACTGCTACCTACTACCACTACATTAATAACTATTTGAGGCTACTTGCTACCATAGTCTACTAGTACTGCTACCTATTACTATCTATCTATTGACCTTTCGAGCCGTAGCCGGCCCATAGGGCGTAGACCAAGATACTCCTTCTCTTATATGAATTTTTGTTCTAGCAGTTTTCAATTCATTTAAAGATATTTTATCAAATCTCGCCATTTGTCTCTATTCTGTGCAAGCAGCTCTATCTCATTGAGGGAGCCGAATCCTGCTTCTCCTGCCTCTCTCATCAATGTTCTTCTCAGTGTCTCCCTGGGTCTTCCTCTTTTTCTCTTACCTGTTGTTTCCCACATGTGAGCTTGCTATTCGGTTATTATCTCTTCTCATCACATGTCCAACATATGACCATCGTCTTTTCTTTATTACTGAAGATATTAGTGGTTGATTGGCGATTTCTCTAATTTCCTCGTTTGTTTTGAATTCGTTCCACGCTATACCAAGTATTTTCCATAGACATTTATTTTCGAACGCATTCAACTTTGTTTCTATATCTCTTGTTGTTTTCCAGCTTTCACACGCATACGTAAGGATTGATAATACATTTGATTTGAATAGTCTAAGTTTTGTGTTTGTGCTGATGAGTTTTGATTTCCACAACTTTTCAATCTTTTCTGAAAGACATTGCTGCTTTAGCTATTCTGATTCTAATTTCTTTACTCGTATCCCCTTCTCGATCAATGTGACTTTCATGATAGATAAAGTGATCGATCTCTTCCACTGGTTTGTTTTCCATGTATATTTTGTCGTCTGTTGGAATTAAGCTTTTCATACTTTAATCTTTTCATGATTGATCTCAAGCCCAATTTTGCTGGCTATTGATGATAGTTCATTTGTGTTTTCCTGCATCGTTTTTATCTGACTGCTGATGAGAACTATGTCATCAGCAAAGTCGAGGTCCTCCAAATGGTCTCCTTGTATCCATTCGATGCCTTTATTACCAGTGCAGCATTTCTTTATTATGAAGTACATAACAACTCCAATTAACAAGGGCGATAAAATACATCCTTGTTTAACCCCAGTATCTATTGGGAAACATTCGCTCAGTCCTTCCTCTGTTCGAACTACAAATGTGTAACCATCATACATGTCTTTGATAATATTTGTGATTTTTTATTGTAAGCCATATTGCTTCAGAATTTTCCACAAAGAATCTCTATGAATACTATCAAATGCTTTACTGAAGTCGATGAAGTTAAGTACAAAAGGTTTTTGCTTTTCAATGTGTTCCTCCAATATAAGTCGTAGAGTAAAAATGTGGTCAAGGCAGCTTCTCCCTTTTCTAAACCCAGCCTGTTCTTCGCACATTACTGTATCTATTGAATCCTTTATTCTATTTAGGATGATTTTGCAGAATAACTTTGAGGCAACTGACAAAAGTGTCACGCCTCCCCGGTTGTTACAATCTCTGAGATTACTCTTTTTTGGAATCTTAACAATGATTCCTTTTTTCCATTTATGAGGCGTCTTCTCTGCTTTCCAAATGATGTTGAACATTTTCTGGAGATGTATTAAATTATGGCTATCAATTGCTTTGAGTATCTCAGCTGTTAAGTTATCCGCTCCAGTAGCCTTGTTATTGGCCATATGCTTTAAGATGGTTTCTATTTCGCTCAAGGTGAAGTCATCTAAATTTACATCTAATTCTGCTGCTGGTGTTTCAGCTTCAAAATCTATTAAACTTTTGGGTAGTGCACGGTTAAGAATTTCTTTGAAGTGTTCTGCCCAACGGGCTTTTATGTCTGCGCTTGTTGTTAGCATTAATCCAGATTTGTCTAGAATTGGTGTTCCACTGGATGTATAGGTGTTTGTCAGCATCGTTTGTACAGTATAAAGAGTTCTGCTGCCTCCTGTAATTGCAGCTGTCTCTGCTTTCTCTGCCAAATTGTCTATGTAAGCTCTTGTATCTCTTCTTGCTGAACTTTTCACTTTGTTGTCTAATTCTTTGTATGTTGCTTTTGCCAGAACCTTTCCAAGACCTGTCTTTACATTAGTCATGGCTCTCTTCGCTCATCTCTTCTTTCTTTGATGTATTTCCATGTGGTGTCTGAAATCCAAGCTCGGATTTTCCATTTTCTTCAGCCCGGCACTTGCTTCTGCTGCTGTCATTAGTATTTTGCTCTGTGAGTCCCACATTTCATTGATATCTATGTCTATTTCACCGAGGGCAGTATAACAATTACTTAGTTCTATGTTAAACTTTTCCTTTACGGCTTCATCTTTCAGTTTACGACTATCAATGTTATGTATGGTATACCTCTTCTGTTGGCTTTTAAATTTTAATCTTTTTTTCCCAATACACAGGTTGTGGTCACTATTAACATCAGCACCTCTGTATGCTCGTACATCTATTAATGATGATCTAAATTGATTTATTATTACATATAATATAATTACATATAATATGATTACTATTAATGATGATCTAACAAAATCATTTTTACGGTAGCGGCTTGTTAAACCTCTGATCAACGGTTCTATACCAAGCCGGAGAAAAATAATTCCTCCATTTTGGAAACAACTGGAAACAGAAAACCAACTAGTACTACTACATTAATAACTATTTGAGGCTACCTGCTACCATAGTTAACTAGTACTGCTACCTACTACCACTGCCACACTAATAACTAACTGGGACTACCTGCTACCATAGTCTACTAGTACTGTTATCTACTACCACTGCCACATTAATAACTAACTGGGGCTACCTGCTACCATAGTCAACTAGTACTGCTACCTACTACCACTGCCACACTAATAACTAACTGGGGCTACCTGCTACCATAGTCTACTAGTACTGTTACCTACTACCACTGCCACACTAATAACTAACTGAGGCTACCTGCTACCATAGTCAACTAGTACTGCTACCTACTACCACTGCCACACTAATAACTAACTGGGGCTACCTGCTACCATAGTCTACTAGTACTGCTACCTACTACCACTGCCACACTAATAACTAACTGGGGCTACCTGCTACCATAGTCTACTAGTACTGTTACCTATTACCACTGCCACACTAATAACTAACTTGGGCTACCTGCTACCATAGTCTAGTAGTACTGCTACCTACTACCACTGCCACATTAATAACTATTTGAGGCTACCTGCTAACATAGTCTACTAGTACTGCTACCTACTACCACTACCATATTAATAACTAACTGGGGCTACCTGCTACCATTGTCTACTAGTACTGCTACCTACTACCACTGCCACGTTAATAACTATTTGATCCTACCTGCTAACATAGTCTACTAGTACTGCTACCTACTACCACTGCCACATTAATAACTAACTGGGGCTACCAGATCATATTTAATTCTGTCAAGAAAGCCATTGAGGTAACATAAAAAAACACTTTCAAATCTGATAAAAATGAATGGAGCATTGGAAGTTTTACATTCATTACATGTAATTTTTTCCTCTTATTATTACAAATTAATAAACCATTATTTTAGTTACATTTTTGGTGACATGACTTAGCTTCTATGTCTGATATATCTCTTATGATTTGCTCTGGACAGTGCAACATCCTCCTTAGCTTCTACTTTTCATCTCCCTGTGGAGCATAGGTCTTCAACAAACACTTACTAAGCCGTTCTGTTGCTTGCCATTCTTTTAAGATCATTCCATGTTTTCTCCATCATCTTCATCTCTACTTCCACCTGTCTTCTCCATGAATATTTTGGTCGTCCCCTTTGTTCCTTCCCCTGGGGACTCCAAAAAAGGCCCTGTTGTGTAATACTCTCATTTGACTTCTGCAGTGTGTGTCCTACCCAGCGCCATCGTCTTCGCTGTATCTCTTTATCCACTGGTATTTGACTGGTACTTTTCCATAATTCTATGTTAGTGGTTTTGTCCTGCCATTTCCATCTTTTATTCTGCACAAGCTTCCATTAATGAATGATGATGATAATGATAATATATTTCTACAAATACACACCTACTATCACATAATTGATCATACACTTCATGAACCTATTTATATATGTAGTAGCTATGAGCTAGATTATGTTCAATTTCCTGCGAATTTAAAAATATTATCCCATAATTTTGTGGATGCGTGAAAAAAAAACATAAGCCATAAAATGTAGTGAGAAAACATAAATCTTAGGGGGAAAACTTAATATCTGGCGACCCTGGTACTTGTTCCACACATGACTCTTGGTTCTTGTAGTAGCTTAAATCACAAGCGAAGAAGACATTCATTTCATCCAGTTGTTATTTTTTTTATAGCTTAGTCTATGTGTGTGTGTGTGTGGTGTGTGTGTGTGTGTGTGTGTGTGTATATATAACTGTTAAACCCAAAGCGGACTCAAAGTAAACTAGGACAGTGTGGGCGTGTAATAGTTTGCTGCTGGGGAGGTTCTCTATCTGACGAACCTTTCTAACCAGTCTCTGTGGTTCGGCTGCTACACTTTTGGTTTGTTCACTTAGCCCCATGTTGAAGAGCTGTGTTTTGTAAACGAATGTTGTCAGCTGAAGATGAGATTAGTTGTCATTTTTATGTCATTCCACAATTGTGTAAAATTACATTTGTCTTGTCATTTCTTCACAATAATCTCCAATGCCTATGCCATCAAGGTATAAAAAAAAAAAGTAAAGTACCCATGTCACGCCAAGTGGCGTATAGGGAATTTGGTGTTAGTGACCATAAATTTTACAGACCTTCAGCACATGATTTTTGGGGTAATGTGGTCGGTATTATGCCCGTGCTGCTTCACTTTCCCAGAAAAAAATCCGGTACCCATTTAAGGCTGGGTGAACCCGGAAGCCGTCGGTTGGGATCGAACCCTACCCCTTCATCAAGGTATAGTTCCTTTAAATATTCATTACATTTGTTTCTTATTTTCTCTACTTCCATAATTATTTCTCCTTCCTTTGTTTCTAGAAAATCATGCCTTTTGACAAACCCTCATGACTGTGTGTTTATTTGTTTATACATTATTTGTTCACAATATTACTTCTGTGTTGTTTCTAAATTTTCTAACATTTCTTGTCTTGCCATCTCGGTTTAACTCTGTTACATCTAGTCTTTATTTCCTTGTCAGTCTGGGTATTTCCCTCGTTATCACGTTTCCATACTCTTCTTCCTTCTATTCGTTGTAGAATTTCATTTCTCATCCACTTTTGTTTTGCTTATTGTGTCTTCAATGGAAGTAGACCTATCTCATTCGATGTTTATTGCTCTATTTATATTACTCTCTAATGCCTGTGTAATTTTTTTTTCAATTTGCTTTTATGTAATCTTTTTTTATATTTTTATCTTTATGCTTTGTAGCGTTTTTAATGTAACTCTACGTTTACCTGCAACTGGTACATTGTCACTATAACGGTACGCGCTAGTTCATTCGTGCTATGCACAGAGAGGTAATGCAAAACATAGATGTGGTTGCATCATCTATTTCCAGTTTAGTGTTTTGTTTTAAATACTTAGTGCATTCAGAAAGTAATGCACCACATCAGTTTTCTCGGGAACCGCTAATTCAAGAAGCATGAATTTTGTACACAGTATATATGGATATGTCATGTAAACATCGGTATCATTCAACATAATCACCATCCACTTGTACAGCTTTACGCCAGTGCGCAACAATTGCATGTATTCCTAGCCTGTACCAGTCTTTGTCTTGATCGTGTAACCATTTCTTCGCTGCATGAATCGCTCCTTCATCATCTTCAAACCTTGTTTCATGGAGAACATCTTTAAGTAAACCAAAGAAATGGGAATCAGAGGGTGGTCTAACCCAATCTGGTGATTGCTTCCCGTATTGCCAAACTTGTGTGAGGGCGCGCATTGTCGTGAAGGCGAAGCAGGTCTGCTGGATACTTGGGTGGTCGAACTCTGCGAAAACGTTGATTGAGCTTGTTTCCAATGACTTAATGTAAGCTTGTAAATTGATTGTCTCTCCTCTTGGCAAAATATCCACAAGAAGCACAACTTCAATGTTCAAAAGACACTGACCATGACCTTTCCAGCTGAAGGAGATGTCTTGAAATTTCTTTCTTCGAGGTGAGTGCACATGATGCCACTCAATTAACTGTCCTTTTGTCTCAGGTTCAAAATGATGTGCCCAGGTTTCGTCACCCCTAACAATCTTAGACAGTAAGTTGTCTTCATCAACACTGAAACACTCCAACAGCCGAGAAAAAAATTGTTTTTCTTTGCAATCGGTGCTCATTTGTGAGATTTCGTGGAACCCATCCTGCACGAACCTTAGAGAATCCGAGAGTTGTTTTAATTGGATTAGCACTACCAATGCTGACTGACAACTTTAAGGCCAATTGTTGAGTAATTATGCGACGATGAGCAAGAATAATGCCCTCAGCGCAATTAAACATCTCTTCATTGGTGGGTGTGGCAAGGCCGTCCACAGCGCGGCTGATCAAGAAGCTCCGTATCTCCGCTTTGCGATTCTTTTATTCTCTGAACCCAGCGACTTAATGTATTCCTGCCGACTGCAAAGCTTCCATACACATCACATAGGCGCTTGTCAATGTTCACAGCCACGAATACATTTTGTTCATTCTGCAGACTGATCTGTCTATCCATTATTGACAGATTTAGCCACGAGAGAAGCTGCTCAGTAAAATAGCTTCCAGCATAAAGTACTAATATTTGACTAAACTACCGACTTGTGATTGAACACACATTATAATAAATGAATGTTATTATAGAGGGAAACGTCCGAGGTGATAGGATCAGCCAATCATTTTAGGGAAAGAGGTGTTTTTACAACACTGGGGGAAAAAAAACATTCTCCACAAACAAACAAAAACGTATGCTCCATTGGGAGTTTAAAGTGTTTGATTAAAGACTTATACTCCACTGGAAGTTGAAAGTGTTTGTTGAAGACGTATACTGCATTGGGAGATGACTGGAAGAAGACTATCTCCATAATGACCTTGATAAATGACTGCTTCGTAACACTCAAACGCGTATATCCTCTATGGTTACTCATTAAGCTCTGAAGAAACATAATATATCTTTAAATGGCACCATCAAACTCGTACTTGTTGGTCACAAACAAATCGCAGATATTGAGTAACAACATATATATATATATATAAAACGTAAATCTATAGAGAATCATTTTAAAGAGAGTTTTATTTTCACTGATTATTAAGATGTATTCCATTATTTACACAACTCATACAATAAGCCGCCATCATGTTGTTGATAGTTGATTCTTCATCTCTTGTGATAAATCAACACAACTTGTTGACTTCTTTAGTTCTGATATCTTAATGATGTGATCAGAAGACAAAAGAGCAATACAACGTATTAGTTTGATGGCAATAATTAATTAGCAAGCTAATTGTAGGAGGAGAATGATAACAAGTGATAACTTAGTGCAATATTTGCTTCAGCTTTCACAACCAGAAACTAGGCCTACATTTAAGATTGATCAATTTGATTTTATTTAATCCAGAAAAAAATTCTTCATCCTTAATAATTGAGTTATTGAGTTATTAGCGGGTCATCATAAGTGCACTCCGAACATGTCCATAGGTGCTCAGACCCCCTCCTCAGCAACTCCCAGTGTCCAGCAACTGACGACTCCAGTTCTGTGTTGGTTGAAAGTCTTCTTACACGCCCACTAAGTTTCTCATTTCTGTGCCCATCTTACTCCCACCTCTTTCATCCGAAGGAGTGACGTGTACTATGGTTGTCGAAGTCCTGTGCTTTTCCCACATCTCGGAGGACATTGATGATGTCCACCTGATCCATTGGTTGACAGTCCTCAGCAATAGCACAGCTAGCCAACCTGTCCACTCTTTCATTTCCCCGTACTCCTGCTTGTCCAGGAACGTAGACAAAGGTGGCCTTACGTATTTTTGATTTATGCAATGACTCTACCCATTGCATGCTTTAGAGTCCGCCATTCTTTGGAAGCATACTCTAAAGTTCCAACTCAAACATGAAGCAGACAGATTCATAGAAAAAGACAATACACGACGAAAGAAAAAAAATAACATTTCCATGGGCGCAGGAAAATCAATAGTCAACTATAACTGACGGAGGCTACTATAGTCAACTATGACTGACGGAGACTACTATAGTCAACTATGACTGACGGAGGCTACTATAATACATAGGCATAATACTTTGTTATTCAGAATCACATTATCTTTTAAAGATTAGTTATTGCTTTTTATAGATTAAAAAAAAAAATATTAGAAAGACAACTATGTTAGTCTTTGTCAAAATGGATATAGAAGCAAGGGCAAAATGAGGGTCTCAATTTTGTGCTTAATATCTTCTATGACAAAAAATGATTAGTTAACGTCTTCAAGATTGCACCTCTACGTTGTTCATTAAGGTGCGGACAGTCTTAAAAGTCCGTTTTGTAGATTATTTTCACGGATTGACAGAAAGTGAGAACGTTCTATTGTAATAAATAAAGTAAATCAAGACTACAAGTATTAAAAAATGGAAATCTAAGTAGAAAGAAGACAAACAATTTCTATCAGCAACAATACCGTGACAATGAAAATTATGGTACAAAAAATGTGCTCAATCTATACTTCAACTTATATATCAACAACTGTCAAAACCTGTGACATCAAGCCAATACTAACATGTGACAGGCAACAACTGCATTAGCAAAATTAAAAAAATAATTGAAGAAGATCATTTAGACAATGTCAAATTAGACCACCCGAGGCGTAACAGAGATGCGGATATTCTATTTTGTCTGCGATGAATGGACCATAAATACCGAATTATGAGTAGGTAGGAGAATACGAGCTAAGAAAATGATAAAATAACGTAATATCCATCAAATGTCATTCAGTCTTGTTCATAAAGAAGACTTTGCCTTTAGCACGGATTATCTTCACGGCAGGCGAGGACTTGCCATATTTCCTGAGACCCCGTCCCAGCTATCAACAAAGAGCTTTTCTATAACGCCCATACTGCTCGACTGAACGTGTTGCATTCTGTAAAACTTCGAGTTTTTAATGTTCATTAAAAAAACTGTTGTATTGAATTTGCTGCATTAAACTGTATAAATGGCGCGAAACTTCAAAATGGACACTTCCGGGTAGCTATAACGGCCGCCACGGGCATGATAATCTTCATGCACCCGAGCCAATTACGGTATAGACTTCATGGTCAGTAGACGTGCCCCACGAATAATTTGTTCTGGAACGAGGAGCTTTAGACATCGGAAATAAAACATAAATTATGTCCGTGAGGGCATGTTACAAGATCCGGCGACCAGACAAAACCTTCTCGAAATTGAAAGATGTTAAAAGAAAGAAAGAAAAAATGGATTAATAAATTAAAGTGTGGACAAGGAAAAATGTCTACCCATCCATTGGTTTCGAACGCAGAAAAGAATAATAAAGAACAAAACATTATGTTAGGACCGTTAGGGACTGACAGAAACGTTGGTCCTTATCTATCACTCAGCTCACGTATCTGACTCTCAAATCACGTGTCTGAATCTTAAATCATGTGTCTGACGCTCAGTAACTTATCTGACTCTCAAATCACGTGTCTGAATCTTAAATCATGTGTCTGACGCTCAGTAACTTATCTGACTCTCAAATCACGTGTCTAACTCCTAACCTAACTCACGTTACTGACTCCCAAATTGCGTGTCTTACTCTCAGTCACGCATCTGACTCTCAAATCACGCATCTGACTCCTAAGTCACGCTCATTCATTCATTCAGTGGTGCCCGCGAACCGAAGGTTGGCTACCATGGAGCGCCATTCCGCTCTGTCTCTTGCTTTGATGGCGCAGGTAGTAATATCTGTGACTTGTATATCTTTGATGTTACTCGTCCATGTTAGTCTGTGTCTGTCTCTGTCTCGTTTACTTTGTATTTTTCCTTCCATGATTACTTTTAGTAGATTGCGATGCCCCCAAAATGTCATTTGTGTTGTTTGAATTGTTTTTATTAGTTCTCTTTTCATTTTTGGTTGTTTTAAGACTTCATCATTTGTTTTCTTTTCTTTCCATCAAATGCTTCCAATTCTTCTAGAAATCCACATTTCAAAGGCTTCAATTTTCTTTTCTGTTTTCTTGTCTTTTGTCCTTGTTTCTGCACCATACAGGAATGTTCAAAAGATATACCATTATGCTATTCTTAGTTTTAGCCCCGGTGTTATTTGTCCTAATGTTAGTATCTTTTTCATGGTATTACAATTGTCTTTTTGCCTTTCAATTCTTTTGTTTATTTCAGTTTTACATTTTCCTTCACTGGTTATAGTTTGACCAAGGTAGTTGTAACTTTGAACTGTCTCCAGATCTATTCCTTCCACATTGATATTCAATGATCGTCTTTCTGATATTCTTATCTAATCCATAAATAGACAGATAGAGAATAGAGACAGGGCTAGACAAATAGACTGATAAATAAAGAGAGATAGACAAACTGAAAGAACAATAGATATACATAATAACAAAAGAACGGTGTTCTGTCATAGAGACAGACGGACGGACAGACAGACAGACAAGAGATAGACAGCTCGAAGCATGTTTTGATAAATTGTCAAGTAATATAGTTTTGTTTACTCGAAATTCCTTTTGAATCCCTTCATACAAATATTTACCACAGCAAGATTTCCACTTACCTTCTATTCGCCATTATACAGGCGCTGCAACATCTGAGAGAAAAATAGTCAATATCTTAAAACTAGACTTAGAAATATCTTTAGTTCATCGTGATGTGGATTGTGTGCCCCGTGATTGGCTTGTGAGCTGTGCTTGTTTGATATTGCCAGGAAAATAACCATGCTGCCAGAGAGGCTGTACCTTCATCTACTCTTGAGGGTACGATACAAACAGAGATTTGCTGTAATATATGCCCATTATGTGTACATGGGCTTCCATGCAGACACTGAAACCTTTGTTCTACAATTAATCTGGAGGATGTAGACAAGATAATTCATCTGGACTTCCTGAAGTTCCAACTTCTTGAAAGCAAGATCAGCTTTTTCTTATAAATTGAATGTCTGTAGCCCTTTTCCAATGAAAGATATTTAAATATGTTACGTGCACCTACGAACCAACATTCATTCTTTTCTTTTCGGCTTTCCTCTTGGTTCACAATTATTCCCAGTGCTATTCAACGTCAACGCAATAAAAATCACAAGCGAGTAAATCTTAGGACGAAGCAGGAAATTATCTTGAATGATGTGTTGGTGTATCACCAGGGCAAAGATAGAGAGTGTTGTGGGAGAACTTCACACAGAGCGTGATCGTATAAGCAAGCGTTTAATGTGGGGAAGAAGGAGCACTCGATAACCTGACGAAGGCCACTCTGACATGGTTCTCTTTGAAATATGAGTCTGTGTTCAGAGGTTGTGGAGAGAATCAATGTCATGAGATACCTGGTGTGTGTCATATCTTGGTGTGTGTCTGGGTTGGCCATGATTCATATCTTGGTGTGTGTCTGTGCTGGCCATGGTTCATATCTTGGTGTGTGTCTGTGCTAGTCATGGCTCATATCTTAATGCGTTTTTGTGCTAGCAATGGCTCATATCTTGATGTGTCACTGTGCTAGCCATGACTCATATCTTAGCTTGTGTGTGTGTGTGTGCTAGACATGGCTCAAATCTTCGTGTGTGTTATGTTAGTCATGTCTCATATCTTTGTGTGTGTGTGTGTGTTTAGTCATACCTCATATCTTAGTGTGCCGGGTAGACGGGACTCGTAAACCTTGGCTGGCAACCCGTCTAGAAGAAGGGAAACTTCGACCACAAAACCCTCCACTACCTTGTGGACTAGATTCTAGTTAGAATCGAAGGTTATGGGAGTACACCCAGAGTAAAAATCCGGAGGGAGGGACCCTAAGGCAGTGGACGGCGTTAGTCGTCTTTCTGGCATCCCCTGCACCTTCTTTCAATTCCGAACGTATGGACTTTGTCCCTCCTTCGGAAATCCTTGAAACGAAGTCGAGAGGGGGATAGTGCGACTGGGTAAAGCACTATCTCCATATCCTGTGCCCAGGCAGAGTAGGCAAAGTGAAATGAGGAAGAAAGCACCAATGTTTAAACTTGGCACATGGAACGTAAGGACCATGTGCCCTGGACTTACTAAAACAAGCACACTGAAAGGACAAATTAGAACAACAGCACTCATAGATAAAGAACTAAATAGGCTACATGTTGATATTGCTGCCCTACAAGAAACAAGACTCTCAGACTGTGGTTCTGTAAAGGAAGAAAACTATACCTTTTTCTGGCAAGGCCTAAGCCCCGAAAAACCACGTATACATGGAGTAGGCTTTGCTGTACATAACAAACACATAAACTCCATAACCACGCCAAAAGGAGTGTCTGAACGCTTGATGATACTCCAGCTACACACGAAGAGTGGATCAATAAATATCATTAGTGCCTATGCACCAACGTTGGCTGCATCAGACGAAGAGAAAGACAACTTCTACCAACAACTGCAAATGACCATTGACTCACTTCCAAAAGAGGAACTATTATACTTACTCGGTGATTTCAATGCACGCACAGGATCTGATCAGCAATATTGGCCAACATGTCTAGGTCACCACGGCATTGGAAAAATCAACGGAAATGGCCAGCGACTCCTAGAATTCTGCTCAAATAACCACCTATGTGTAACAAATACATACTTTAATGTGAAACACAAGCATAAAGTAACATGGCGTCATGCTAGAAGTGGTCACTGGCACCAACTAGACCTAGTTCTTACACGTAGGCAGTCTTTAAATAACATCAGAATAACACGAACATATCACAGTGCAGACTGCAACACAGACCACGCTCTAGTCATTAGTAAGATCAAAGCCAGAAGTAGTCGTATCTACAAATCAAGAGAGCCTGCAGCAGCCAAGATCAACATCACAGCGACAAAAACCACACCAACCGAAGATATTTTTAGATCCAAGTTTGATGAACTGGTAGAAGAAGTAGAAGATGCATCAAGTGTGGATGACAACTGGTGCTCCCTGAGAACACACATCTATAACTGCGCTCTATCTACCTACGGCCAGAAACGGTTCTCAAAGAAGACTGGGTCGAAGAAAATGCAGCAAGACTAGACCCACTAATAGCTAATAAGAAAAAGGCTTTACTGAACTTCAATAATAATCCCAATCAAATCACCAAGGATCAGCTCAAACATGCGCAAGCCACCCTACAACGCGAAGCAAGAAGATGCGCAAACGAATACTGGAACAATCTATGCTCTGAAATACAGAAAGCCTCAGACAGGGGCGACTCAAAAACCATGCATGACAATATAGAAAAGGCCCTTGGACCAAAAATAACAAAATTAGCCCCCCTAAAATCCAAGTTTGGAGAACCTATTACTGACAAGGGACAACAAATGCAAAGATGGGTTGAACACTACTCTAATCTATACAGTGACGACAGACCAGCAAACACAGCTCTAGCACAATCAATACCCAAATATCCTACAATGTCTGAACTGGATGTTGAGCCTACTATGAACGAACTTGCTGACGCTATAAATGCCCTCTCAAGAGGAAAAGCTGCAGGAAATGACAACATTCCCACAGATGTACTAAAGGACAACCTAAGCGTACTACTTCCACACCTATACAAACTGCTAATTAAATGCTGGAGAAACGGAGAAATACCTCATGATATGAGAAATGCCAAGATTATAACGCTGTACAAGAATAAAGGAGACAGGGGTGACTGCAACAATTACAGAGGCATTTCTCTCCTTAGCACAGCAGGCAAAGCTTATGCTAGAGTCGTACTTAATCGCCTGCATAGACTTGCAGAACGGGTGCTTCCCGAGTCCCAATGCGGTTTCAGACCCGGGAGATCAACCATAGATATGATCTTCACTCTTAGACAACTGCAGGAAAAATGTCGGGAACAAAATATGCCGCTCTATATTGCCTTTGTGGATCTCACAAAGGCATTCGACACAGTAAACAGAGATGGTCTCTACAAGGTGTTAGAAGGCATAGGCTGCCCTCCTAAATTACTTAGGCTGATAATTTCCTTCCATGAAGACATGAATGGCAAAGTCCATTTTGATGGGAGTCCATCAGAGAATTTCAAAGTCAACAAAGGAGTGAAACAGGGATGTGTCCTCGCCCCCACCCTTTTTGGTATATTTTTTGCTGCCCTCCTAAATTACGCCTTCGAAAACAGCTCAGGAGATATTTACATTCGCACTAGACCAGATGGCTCACTGTTCAACCTAGCACGACTAAGAGCAAAAACCAAAACAAATGTTGCCCTACTTAATGAATTTTTATTTGCTGACGATGCAGCCCTAGTCGCTCTTAGTGAGGCCACCCTACAGTCGCTGATCAACAACCTGGATAAAGCATGCGACCTTTTTTCACTGTCAATTAATGTTCAGAAGACAGTAATACTAAATCAAGGTGACTTCAAACCTATATCTATTACTCTAAAAGACTGCCCACTAGAATCAGTACAGAAATTTACATATCTTGGATCCACAGTTACGCAAACCATCTCTCTTGATGAAGAAATAAACTGTCGAATTGGTAAGGCAGCTACGACCTTCGGCAAACTCACAAAAAGGGCATGGAACAACACGAAACTAACTCAAAAGACTAAACTCTTAATATATCAAACTTGTGTGCTTAGCACACTACTATATGGATCCGAAACCTGGACAACATACTCAAACCAGGAAAAAAGACTAAATGTCTTCCACATGCGATGTCTCCGCAAAATAATGCACATCAAATGGCAGGACAAAATAACCAACTTAACTGTCCTGCAACGTGCTAAGACCCTAACAATCATGTCGATGCTCAGAAGTCGAAGGCTAAGATGGCTGGGGCATGTCCATCGGATGGAAGAAAAACGCATTCCTAGGCAAATACTATATGGTGAGCTAAAACACGGAAAACGACAAATCGGCAGACCTAAACTACGATATAGAGATATCTGCAAATCATCTCTGAAAGACTTCTCCATCTGTGAAAACGACTGGCAACATCTGGCAAGTGATCGCACATCATGGAGAGCACGTATAAGGAACGGTATAACAACATTTGAGACTGTTCTAAGACAGGACTTAGAAGAGAAGAGACTCATGAAAAAGGATGGTAAACCCTGTGGACCAGCGAGCCTGACCTGTTCATTATGTGACCGCGTGTGTTTGTCAAACATTGGTAGAATTAGCCACGAGAGAAGCTGTTCGGCAAAAACAATACCTCAAAAAAATACGCAATAGCCTCCACTAGACCGTCTGACAAGACGAAAAGGGCCATATATATCTTAGTGTGTATATGTGTTAGTCATGTGTCAAATCTTTGTGCGAGCATGTCTGTGTTAGTCATATCTCACATCTTTGTGTGCATGTCTATGTTAGTCATATCTCATATCTTTGTGTGCATGTCTATGTTAGTCACATCTCATATCCTTGTGTGCATGTCTATGTTAGCCACATCTCATTCCTTTGTGTGTGCATGTCTATGTTTGTCATGTCTCATATATTTGTGTGTATGTCCATGCTAGTCACATCTCACATCTTAGTGTATGTCTTTCTATGTCAGTCATGTCTCATATCTCTGTGTTTTTGTGTTTAGTCATATCTCATATCTTTGTGTGTGTATGTCTGTGTTAGTCACATCTCCTATATTTGTGAGTGCATGTTTATGTTAGTCATGTCTCATATCTTTGTGTGTGCATGACTATGTTTAGTCATATCTCATATTGTAGAGCGTGTCTGTGTTAGTCACATCTCATATCGTAGTGTGTGTGTGTGTCTGTGTTAGTCATATCTCATATCTTGATGTGTGTCAGTGTTAGGCATGCCTCATATCGTTGTGTGCATGTCAGTGTTAGTCACACCTCATATCTGTGTGTGTGCATGTCTGTGTTAGTCACCTTTAGTGACTCGGGCAGATGGTGCTCGTAAACCTGGGAGGGCCGACCATCTAAGGGCAGAATCCCCCTACAGAAAAGACAATCTGCTGCCTTGCAGGAAGATTGGGGACAATCAAAGGCTAGGGAAAGCAAACCTGAATAAAATGCTGGCTGAAATCGGATGCACTGGGCAACTGGCGCAGAACACAGTGCAACGTTTTAATAGGTACTCATTCAGGGTGGATCTAACAGACTCTAATTATAATGTTCTGTCTGTGGGGTCGATCAATTCACTTAAACAGACAGCTGTCTTCATGTGAGAGTCTGGAACCCTACTCTGATTGAGTCTTAATCGCAGAGACAGAGAGAGAGAGAGAGAGAGAGAGAGAGAGAGAGAGAGAGAGAGAGAGAGAGAGAGAGAGAGAATGGCTTGGTAGAAGGGTAGAGAGTAATTTCAATGCCATGAAAAATATACTAACATCAAAACAAATAACACCAGGGCTAAAACTAAGAATAGCAAAATGTTACATCTTCTCAATATTCCTGTATGGTGCAGAAACATGGACATTAGACCAGAAAACAGAACAGAAAATTGAAGCCTTTGAACTGTGGATTTATAGAAGAATAGGTAGAATTGGATGGAAAGAAAAGAAAACAAATGAGGAAATTTTGAAACAACTAAAAATGAAAAAGGAACTACTAAACACAATTAGAGCAAGACAAATGAAATTTTTTGGTCATGTTAAAAGACACAACAGCCTACTAAAAGTAATATTAGAAGGAAAATACAAGGTAAAAGAGGCAGAGGTAGACCAAGACTAACATGGACGAGTAACATTAAAAGATGGACAAGTCAACCTATGTCAATCTGCACCATCAAAGCAAGAGACAGAGTGGAATGGCGCTCCATGGTAGCCAACCTTCGTTGCGGAGATGGCACTCAATGATGATGATTAATGGGTAGGGGTATTCCTCCATCTTTCAAGTTTTTCCTATGACATTTTGCTTTATGGAGCTGGCCAATGGCATAGATTCTTTTGGGGGCCATATCGCCAGGTCGTCTGTGTCCATTGCAGAGTTTATTCTGGGTGGAATTTCCTCTATGATGTCATTTTATTAGATTAGAAAATGTTTTGGGGATAGTATTCCGCCTTGTAGAACACCTTGTTCGATTCTGGCTTTCTTACATAGTTGTCCTTCTACTTGTATTCTAGCAGTTATGTTTTGTAGGTATTGAGATATTCAGTTTAATAAACACTTGAATACCAAGTCTGAGAGGCTTCTTTTGTTATTCTTCTCTATAAACCCTATCAAAAGCCTTCTCTATGCCGACCCACACTGCCAGTGTGTGTTTCTTTTCTTGTAGAGTATCCTCTATTTCCTGTGCTATCAGCTCTTCAGTTGATCTGTGCTGGCAAAACGACTTTGTTGTGGTATAATTTGTTGTTTTGTCTCCAGATGCCACATGGGCCTACTGTTGTCCAACCTCTCAATGACTTTGCTCAGACAGCTCAGTAGGCTAATTGGTATGTAGCTGCTTGGGTCCAGTGGGTCCTTTCCATGTTCGATGATGGACGCCATAATGTCTCCTTTTTAAGGTTGCTGAGTATGTTTATATTGGTGGATGGATGGATAAACGTATGTTTAATTGGGTGGATGGAAAATGTATGTATTTATAAGGGTGGATAGATGGATGAACGTACGTTTATATGGGTGGATGGATGAAAGTATGTTAATATGGGTGGATGTTTATATTGGTGGATTGATGGATGTATGTTTATATGAATGGATGGATGGACGTATGCTAATCTGGGTGGATGAATGAATGCATGTTTAAATTGGTGGATGAATGCATGAACGTATGTTTATATGGATGGATGAATATAAACTCACTTTTGGTTACAAGCACTTAGGTCCATGTATGGACCGAATGATCATTATCATCATCAAGTACCGAACCTACTGGCGAAGGTGATCATGTCTCTCCACAACTTTCGATCTCGGCAGCTATTTATCATTTATGTTGTTGACCTTCTACCAAGCCATTCTTTTAAGCTGTCTGTTATTTTTTCTCTTCGCTTCCCTCTATCTCTTCGTCCCTCAATCTTTCCAGTTGTTACAATATATTCCAGCTGTTCTCTTCTCATTACATTGCCAAAAAATGATGATTGTTTCTTCCTAATATTGGAAATTAGATCTCGTTTTACTTTGACTTCTCTCAGAACATCTTCATTACTCTTCTTAGCTGTCCATGGTCCATAGGACCAAATATATATGGCCCTTTTCGTCTTGTCAGACGGTCTAGTGGAGGCTATTGCGTATTTGTTTGAGGTATTGTTTTTGCCGAACAGCTTCTCTCGTGGCTAATTCTACCAATGTTTGACAAACACACGCGGTCACATAATGAACAGGTCAGGCTCGCTGATCCACAGGGTTTACCATCCTTTTTCATGAGTCTCTTCTCTTCTAAGTCCTGTCTTAGCACAGTCTCAAATGTTGTTATACCGTTCCTTATACATGCTCTCCATGATGTGCGATCACTTGCCAGATGTTGCCAGTCGTTTTCACAGATGGAGAAGTCTTTCAGAGATGATTTGCAGATATCTCTATATCGTAGTTTAGGTCTGCCGATTTGTCTTTTTCCGTGTTTTAGCTCACCATATAGTATTTGCCTAGGAATGCGTTTTTCTTCCATCCGTTGGACATGCCCCAGCCATCTTAGCCTTCGACTTCTGAGCATCGACATGATTGTTAGGGTCCTAGCACGTTGCAGGACAGTTAAGTTGGTTATTTTGTTCTGCCATTTGATGTGCATTATTTTGCGGAGACATCGCATGTGGAAGACATTTAGTCTTTTTTCCTGGTTTGAGTATGTTGTCCAGGTTTCGGATCCATATAGTAGTGTGCTAAGCACACATGTTTGATATATTAGGAGTTTAGTCTTTCGAGTTAGTTTCGTGTTGTTCCATGCCCTTTTTGTGAGTTTGCCGAAGGTCGTAGCTGCCTTACCAATTCGACAGTTTATTTCTTCATCAAGAGAGATGGTTTGCGTAACTGTGGATCCAAGATATGTAAATTTCTGTACTGATTCTAGTGGGCAGTCTTTTAGAGTAATAGATAGAGGTTTGAAGTCACCTTGATTTAGTATTACTGTCTTCTGAACATTAATTGACAGTGAAAAAAGGTCGCATGCTTTATCCAGGTTGTTGATCAGCGACTGTAGGGTGGCTTCACTATGAGCGACTAGGGCTGCATCGTCAGCAAATAAAAATTCATTAAGTAGGGCAACATTTGTTTTGGTTTTTGCTCTTAGTCGTGCTAGGTTGAACAGTGAGCCATCTGGTCTAGTGCGAATGTAAATATCTCCTGAGCTGTTTTCGAAGGCGTAATTTAGGAGGGCAGCAAAAAATATACCAAAAAGGGTGGGGGCGAGGACACATCCCTGTTTCACTCCTTTGTTGACTTTGAAATTCTCTGATGGACTCCCATCAAAATGGACTTTGCCATTCATGTTCCATAGGACCGAATGATGATTAAATGAATTGATTGATGTTCTGATTGATGTTCCTATTGGTGAAGGGATCGATGAATGTTTGGGTTTGGATGAAGGAACAAATTGTCTGATGTCTGGAAACAAATGATTATGTGAATGGACAAGTGAGTGTTTGAAGGAGTGGATGGCTGGTTATTGTGTTGGACTGGTTATTGTGTAAATCATTGAATGGATAAACTGATGGATTGGTGTTACCATGGTGTTTTAATTGTGAAAATGGATGGATTGATTGTTTTATTAATGTTTGGATGGATGAAATGACGGACCGATGTTTCGAAAGATAACTTGAAGAATGATTGAATGTTTAAAATGATGAGTGGGTGTGCTTGAATTAGTGGATGAATTGAAAGATGAAAGGAATAATGAATGTACAAAGGTACATGAGTTGTGAGTGAGTGCGTGGATAAATATCGATACACGAAGCAGGCCTTTTACCTTAACTAATACCGCGGTATGAAGCTCGATACGAAAAATTTTGTCAGTTATCGCTGGATTACAAGTTAACCCAAGACCCTTTTGAAAAACACACAGTAACTGAAGTAGCATTCATGCTGATCCTATTTATAACGATCATTTTTGAATAATTTATTGCATTCTCTCCATTGAATGAAATTAATGCGGTCATTTCCACCCCACTTCATGCCAGAGTCGTTGAAAATTTATGTTGAAAAGCTCGACCTCCGTGTATGCCCTATCTACTACATAGGTGACGATTCTAAATGCTTTCTGTCGAACACAGAGTACACAGTCACTTTCTAATTCCAGTTTTCTCAGGAAAAAATACATTCAAAGCAAAGTAACCGAAACGGTTTAAACGATCTCACAAGATCTCACCACGAGCCTCTGTTCTGAGCAAACTTTCCAACCTCTACAAGGGAGCTGATGCTCAATGTTGTTGCTTCTTACATCGGCGTTCTTCTCTATGTCGGCCTCTTTTTCTGTTGCCTTCAATTTTCCATTTGAAAATTGATGCTCTTACAGAAAACTAACTACAACATCTTTGATTCTGCTCATGATGCTCTTACAGAAAACTAACTACAACATCTTTGATTCTGTTCATGATGCTCTTACAGAAAACTAACTACAACATCTTTGATTCTGTTCATGATGCTCTTACAGAAAACTAACTACAACATCTTTGATTCTGTTCATGATGCTCTTACAGAAAACTAACTACAACATCTTTGATTCTGTTCATAATGATCTTATAGAATACTTTTGGAATAACTGGTAAAAAAGAGTCTCGAGTCTCCAGTTGTTGCCTATAAGATTGACCTTTTTTGACATGTTGATATTTTGTAGGTACCGATTCTTCAGCCGACGATGTGTATAACATTTCTTTTATGATTTTTAAAGTTATGGACATAAACTTCTTTTAGCATCTTCAATGTTACATCATCATCCCTGCGGTCTTGTTAGCGAAGAGTCTTAAAGCCGTATCTACTACGTTCAAGGTCAAATAATCTAACCCGACATCTAATTGTGAAGATAGTGTATCAGCTGTCAAATCTACTAAATGTCTTCCTAGCAGACATTAATGACATTAGCTTTCAACGAATTTCTTTATAAACGGTCAACTGTTTACACGGTTACTTTAAATTACTTTCTCCCATCGCTTGTAAGGACCTGACAGATCTCTGACATAGGAGATAGTATAGGTGGTGCACACAAACTGTAAGTCATCTTCAAGATGAAACATTCTGACTGAGAAGCCAGAGATATATTTTCATATACAATCCTAAAGGTGACTTTCGTTATTGGGAAAAATGTGTGCTGTCAGACGTGCCGAGCACACGTCTCTAAATGACGCAGATAATCAGAATTCAATTTGTCTCTAATATTCTTCTCTAATATTCTTCTCTAATATTCTTCTATAATATTATTCTAATAGTTTCGATCACTTAATTACTACAGCAGAGATAAGAATAGTTATTTCAGTTGACAGAACTAAAACATATTGGATATTGAGTAGTCTATGACATAGCGAGTTTACGAACCCTAGTGGGCCTGTAGGAGATCGATAGGCAAGATAGATTTAACAAATTGATCTTGAGTTGATAAAGAGACATGACAGACATGCTTTATAAATTTGATTCTCGTGACGTAGAAGTGAGAAGGCAAGGACTGACCAGTCAACCACGAACAAGTACTGGGTAGGAGCCTTTCCCTAGCCCTGAAAGTATTAATAAGCTGACCATGAACTTTTGGCGGGATGGCCAGCGACTTTTGGCGGGATGGCTCACAATAATGCAGAAGGGGCAAACAATGGAGCAAAAGACCGGAAACTTTATCCTTTCAACGTTTAAAGGCAAATGAGGAAGGAACGAAGAAGAAAATCTAATGGGATACTTGAGTTCGTTATCGTTATCATACACTCCATTTGGGTCCAACAGAGTGCATAGGACAGTCGATACTTATCTCATTTTGGACTTTGTACCAGATCTTATGCATCTTTCATGGTCATAACTGACACTTTTCTATAGTCTTTGAAAGTCTTGCTAATTTTTTCAGCTCTAAAACATAACTTGAGTATAATTCTACAAAAGTACATTACAATTGATGATAACAGACGCTATAACTAAAGTTGTCACAAAATCTGCGATTGTTAACGATCGATTTCGATTGATACGATGCACGGTGGATAGAAGCTTGTGGAAGGACACGATCGTCTACGCCAAACGGTATGGCACATAATGATGTCAAAATATGATTATTTTACACCTAATAGAGAGCCAAATCTCAAAACTTTTTAATAATTCTTCTCATAAACATTGTTTTGCTAAAGTGTCAGAGGTACAGAAATAAACTATTCTAGAATATTCATATCTGTGTACAGTGTCACAAATTGGAACCACTCCAAGAAAATATCAGTCTCAAGAATAAGTGGAGTGTAGTTTCCTCCGGGTCTCTTCATTCATAAATAAAGCAACATTGTTTGGGTTACAACTAAAATGCCACTTTGATATTAAAACAAGCAACTGTGTAGAGCCAGTCTTGACAAATGGAGGCGAATATGGACAATCAGAGAAGAAACAAGAAAATCGTTTGTTGTCCATATAAATGTAATTCTTATAGAGAAATGGGACTTGGTAATAATGGTAGCTGTAAGTCGCAGCATAGACAGTACATAAAAGAAAAATTATTGCATTGTTGTATGTGTTTTTATAAAAACAATAAATCTCACAGTGAATTGTTTGTTTCCCCATTTTATTATTTGATTTGTACATTGATTCTAATTCAAGGTGTGATTTAGAGTGTAGCGAACACTATTCCTGCTTACCTTCAAAAACAAGTCTAAAGTGGATTGCCAGTTCTGGTAGAAGAGAAAACAAGAAAAGGCTAAATTAAATCTACATACATACTCGTAGTAAATATTATATATTTATGTAGACAGTATATGCGTGTGTTGGTAATTAGGTAGAGCTTCTGGTTGGTGCGGTGTGCCAAGAGGGTCGCAAATTCAAATCAAGGTTGAGGCTGGTGACAACAAATGCTGCAGTGTGATTTAACATGATTCTTTCTGGTCTTGATTTTCGTTTCAGTCGTATTCACCTGACCACGAACAAAACATGGCTGTGACGCCAAAGCGCGTTCTTTCGTCCTGCAGGCGACTGACAGTTGATAGAAGTTTAATATTACCAGGTAAGGCATAGCCCTGGGACGGAATGTTAGATCTGTGTTAAACTGCAAAATTGTTTCCAGCTGGACTGTGGTCAAGTCACGCAATTCATCAATCAGAGCCTTGACTTCACTTTTTGGTGACAACGATGCGTGGGTCACATTCAGTGATCACGAAGTCTATCGGATTTGGCGCGAGGTGCACGAAGGTCGTGCTGCCCGCGACGACCATTACAGTAACCCAGAAGTGTGCATCATGAGCTGTGCAAATTTTATGAACAGCTCTTTATTTATAATTGTATATATATATATTGCTATTTATAAACAACGATTGTTACAATTCTGGTTTCATGGAGGGGTTGTTACAATTCTGGTATCATAGAGCAATTGTTACATTTCTGGTATCATGGAGCGATTGTTACATTTCTGGTATCATAGAGCGGTTGTTACATTTCTGATATCACAGAGCGATTGTTACATTTCTGGTATCATAGAGCGATTGTTACATGTATAGTATCCTAAAGCGCTTGTTACATTTCTGGTATCATAGAGCGATTGTTACATTTCTGGTATCATAGAGCGGTTGTTACATTTCTGGTATCATAGAGCGACTGTTACAATTCTGGTATCATGGAGCGGTTGTTACATTTCTGGTATCATAGAGCGGTTTGTTACATTTCTGGTATCATAGAGCGGTTTGTTACATTTCTGGTATCATAGAGCGGTTGTTACAATTCTGGTATCATAGAGCGGTTGTTACATTTCTGGTATCATAGAGCGGTTGTTACATTTCTGGTATCATAGAGCGACTGTTACATTTCTGGTATCATAGAGCGGTTGTTACATTTCTGGTATCATAGAGCGGTTTGTTACATTTCTGGTATCAGAGCGGTTGTTACATTTCTGGTATCATAGAGCGACTGTTACATTTCTGGTATCATAGAGCGGTTGTTACATTTCTGGTATCATAGAGCGACTGTTACATTTCTGGTATCATAGAGCGACTGTTACATTTCTGGTATCATAGAGCGGTTGTTACATTTCTGGTATCATAGAGCGACTGTTACATTTCTGGTATCATAGAGCGGTTTGTTAAATTTCTGGTATCATAGAGCGACTGTTACATTTCTGGTATCATAGAGCGGTTGTTACATTTCTGGTATCATAGAGCGGTTGTTACATTTCTGGTATCATAGAGCGACTGTTACATTTCTGGTATCATAGAGCGACTGTTACATTTCTGGTATCATAGAGCGGTTGTTACATTTCTGGTATCATAGAGCGACTGTTACATTTCTGGTATCATAGAGCGGTTTGTTACATTTCTGGTATCATAGAGCGACTGTTACATTTCTGGTATCATAGAGCGGTTGTTACATTTCTGGTATCATAGAGCGGTTGTTACATTTCTGGTATCATAGAGCGACTGTTACATTTCTGGTATCATAGAGCGGTTGTTACATTTCTGGTATCATAGAGCGGTTTGTTACATTTCTGGTATCAGAGCGGTTGTTACATTTCTGGTATCATAGAGCGACTGTTACATTTCTGGTATCATAGAGCGACTGTTACATTTCTGGTATCATAGAGCGGGTTGTTACATTACTGGGAAGCAGTGTGGGTTGTACTCGTGGTTGGAAAAAAATAAATAAATAAAGAGGTTTCGTAGAGATGTTTGTTACATTATTTAGATCACCCTAACGTTGTGCTACCAATGCTAGACCTGGACTATAAACTCAAGAACAATAATAAAAATAACCACTGCCGAGATAGAATGTGTCAGACGAATGGCAGGAAACAGAGTGAGAGATAAGATCAGAAATGAAGAAATGAAAAAACAAAGCTTGGAAGTATTCCCGCCATAGAGTACATACAGAAACAACAGATGCAATGGTTTGGTTATGTGACAAGACAGGAAGACCAAGACACAACACAACGAGCCTTCAATAAATGTTTTGAGAACACCAGATTCAAGGACCGTACAAAAAAAGATGGATTGATGGAATATTAGAAACACTAGGAAACATAAGGGCAGCAGAGACTAATAGAAGAGAAAAAGACTGCAAATTATATATTCCTTCGACACTGAATCGCACATGAGGAAAGAAAGATGTTCTTGAGTCTAGCATTGGTGGCACAACGTTATGATGACGACTCTGGTTGTAGAGTGCACGTTCCTTTTTTCTGGAAGTTCTTTGCTGATCAGCAGTGCTGACATCTGAAGGATATGAGGGATATACATCAACGAGGAAGACAAGATAGAAAAAGAGAACTATAGCTTAGATCAGCTAATATTTTATTTTGAGTAAAATATAATGACACTGAGTATGAGAGAGAGAGAGAGAGAGAGAGTGAGAGAGAGAACCTCATATAATGGAAATAAACAAATGATCAATTAAATGCTCACTTGAAGGTAGGGATTTTAGAATGTCAAAGAAAAAAAGAAAATCAAACGTAATTCATAGTTTATAAATTATTACAAACTCATAATTATATTTTTTTTAAAAAAACCAAAAGTTGGTTTATAGGGTCACATACAGAATAATGGATTGATAAATGGATAAATAGGTTTATGTAAGGACGAGTGATTAGAGACGTGGATAACCAGATCAGTAAGTTACCTCAGACAGCACATCTGGTAATGATGATGTTAATCGTCGGTGAACTACCTTCTGACCGTCTACATCAGAGCATCTAACAATCTGTAGATATAGCTGTAATGGTGTAAAGGTAATATTGTAAGAAAATAGTAATGTAATAATGTATTGGGACTGTGCAATGAGAATTGAGAGAATCATCGTGGGTTAAGGGAGAGTGAGATTCACGAGATAGTTTATGAGTTCATGGTCTCATGAAGATTAGGATGAAATAGTTGGGAGAACTAAGGGGAGTGGAGTCAACAGTGTAGTTTAAGTGAACGAGCGTGATAAGTGAGTAGTGTAAGGAGAATAAATAGGAAAGGGTAAATCTCGTGAACATTGAGGAGATGTTCTAGAAATACAAAGAATTATTACAATTAAGAGTAATGCCAGTTTGAGGCTGAATATATGACGTGTCGTGATTTTATTGGTTGCGACGGGAAGTGTTTAAAGGTCTGCGCAGGCAGAAAAGTTAAGGAGTCACATGTAGTCCAGGGAAGGTCGCAAGACTGGTTCACGCCAGTGGGGCGAGGAGCCTGTAGTTTAGTCATGAATAGTTAGAAGAAGTCACATGTAGTCTAGAGGACGGTAGTAAGTCTGGCCCACGCCAATAGGGATTGGAGCCTTTTAGTTTAGTAATAGGGCGAACGCCCAATTGTAGTTAGAAATGTCAGAAACAAGTAAATATTGGATGATTCGATTGCAAGAACTTATTCGAGGATGGTACAGCTTAGTAATGAGGATGTGATTTATTTTAGGGGGAAAGATTGACAGTGAGCCGACTGTTGAGTAAGTGCTGTGCTGTTATATTATTATGCTGAGAATAGAAGTATTGGTGTAGCGCATGAAGCGACAGCTAGGAGTTTGGTTGTAAATTATTAAGAAGGAGTCAGAACTTCCTTAGCATTACTTTGACATGCTGGAGCGGTCATCCACGCCGCCCAGCCTCGTTATTGAGATTTGTACATTTAGTGGAGTGATGTAAATAAACATGTTTGAAGTTCCTGTTTTATAATAAGACTGTGTATTACCTGAAGTGTCTGTGGATGTGTTTATAAACTCTATCCTGTGGGCTGGTCTGGTCTAATCTAAGTAAGAAACGAAAACACAACATTATGTACCACTAGTTACGACGGCAACGGAAGCGGGGCTTCCACGTGCTCAGAATGCTAGAGCTAAGTTCGTGAATAGCTCTAAGATTAGTTCACAAGTGGCCAGATATTCAAAATTATGCCAGTCAAATTGTTCAATCAAGATAAATCAAGGTGAAGGAAGCATTATCAACAAATTTTAATTCATCAATTGTCAACATCATCAATATTAAAAGACAGAGCAAAAAGTAAAGGGCACCATTGGTCCTTTGCTTTAATATTCTTGTCTCAGAAACAGATGTTTCAATCATCTCTTCACGTGTATTACATTTATACCACATTTAAATAACCACATCGTTTCGGCAAAAGCCTTCATCATGTAGAGTATTTTTTAAAATACCTGATGAAGGTTTTTATCGAAACGTTGCAGTTTGTCTTGTCTCGATGAGAGTCTATCTGCTCAATACTATTGTATATTTATTTTAGACATGATATTACACTCCCACTATATATAAATTACAGTATGTATTTATTTTTAGTACTAATATAAATAGGTTGCTTAAGAAAAGTGGATATAGTGACTAGAAGCGACCAAAAAATAATTGAAACCATAAGAGGAAGAATTAGCACATAATTAATCTTAGATTATACACAGAGACTGACATAAATTAGTGCCCATCCATTTCGAATTTACTTTTCACTCTAATTCATCTTGATCTTGATCCTTCCAGCGACGCTAGACGTCACATAGGGCTCGTTGTGTTTTTCCCCATCCATCTCTGTTCTTGGTGAAATGTTCCATCTTATCTAATGAGTCTATGCCTGCCAACTTTGCCTCTCTATTATAAGTGTTTTCTTTTTTTTAAGTGTTTCTCTAGGTCTTCCTCTTTTTCTGTTTCCTGTTATTTTCCATTGAAGAACCTGGTTTTTGAATTCTTTTGTTGTCTTTTCTCAAAACATGCCCGACATGTGTCCATCTTCCCTTCCTAATTGTAGATGATATCTTTGGTTGCATGCCCATTTCTTTAATCTTTTTATTAGTCTTAATTTCATTCCATTGTACACGGAGTATTCTTCTTAGACATTCATATTCAACAACTTTTAGTGTTCTCTTAATCTCTTGATATTTCCAGCTTTCCACTCGTAGATAAGGGTTGATAACACGTTTGAGTTCTTCTTCTTCAGCGATGAGCTATTGCTATGCATTAAGACATGAAGACCAGCTTGGGTCACGAACCCGTTCGAGGTCATCATCGGTATCCCATAGCTTGCCATGTAGTGTTGTTTCTGTGTGCCATATTTGTGTTTGAGTTGGATATTCTGTTTAGATTTTTTGCTTAATCTTTTTTTTTTTTTTAATTTTCACATTCTGTCCAGGTTTTTTTTATTTGCTGCTGCTTTTGTTATTCTGCTTCCGATCACTATTCTTGTTTCACCGTAATAACGTAAGAAATGTCGCATGACAGATGATTTCTCTTATGATTGACAGATTAGTTAGTTGTTGTTACTGATATTGCAGGGAATAAGAAAATATACATTCACTATTCAGCAGACGACGAAAAGAATACAAACTGAATACTTGACCACATATCAAATCAAAACGTAATAATACATCCTATGTTGCCAGTATATCTTACCTCCGCTGCCGGCAGTGCAGCAATCATGCTCACAAGAGCCAGGGATGCACATGTTAGTTTAATCATTCGCGCTGCTTCGGTTACTTCCTGTCAACAAAAGGGCCCATATATAAGAGCTGCTCATTAGAGACCACACTCATTGAGACATACGTCACGACCAGACAACAGAAGGGCCCATATATAATAACAGCTCATTAGAGACCACACTCATTGAGACATACTTCACGACCAGACAACAGAAACATTCGCTCCGTCAATATCCACTACTTCATCATCTTCTTCATATTACAACAATAACGAGCTATAACTTCATTCTTCATCACCATCTCGTGGAATAAGAACTAGGATCAACTAGCTGCTAAGTTGTTTATATATTTTCTTCTATACACACACTATTGTTGGTTACCTTCTATAATGTACTTCGGTCTTATAGTTCTTTCAGAAATTCGTGCCCACAGAGTTTATTAATTATCGCGGAAACTTTTTGATGAATTTCAGTAATTCTTTTTCGAGAAATCTTATTTTTTCACCGACCTTAAGTCTGGTTTTTGTCCCTACTGTCATGCATTTAGGAAAGATTTTTTTTTCTTTGAGGTATATCAAAATATGATTTTCTTGGCTGTCCTAATTTTAAGAAGTTTACAATACCCACATTTGTTGTAACCAACTCATCTTTTAAAAAAGGAAATTTCGCTTGTTCTCTCCACTCCACACATTCCTAGCACCATTTTGCACTTACTGAACCGTAAATTGTAAGACGCGCCGTTCAGAAAGTAATTTTTTGTTGTTTCCGATTTCTTGTGAAAGAAGATCATAGGCGTATCTTGACAAAATATTGACTATTAATGTATAATCCTTTATATGTGATCATTTGTAAGTTGTTGTAAAGTTACAATTTGATTTTTAAAATTGACAGTTATTGATCATTTCAGTTGTTGACCTTCAGCCAAGCCATTCTCTTGAGCTGTCTTACCTCTATCTCTTCGTCCTTCCATTGTCCCAGTTGTTACAAAATATTCCAGCTGTACCCTTCTCATTACATTGCCACAAAATGATGATTGTTTCTTACTAATATGGAAATTAGCTCTCTTTTTGTTTTGGCCTCTTTCATAACGTTTTCATTATTCTTCTTAACTATCCTTGGCATTCTCAACATTCTTTTGTAAAACCACATTTCTACATCCTCCATTGATTTTCTTCTTTGTTGTCCTATTGTCGATGATTGGCATATGTTAAGACTGGCTCTACATAAGATTTAAGAACTCTTTTTCTTGTTTCTATTGTCAAAAATGGATTGCACAGCATCTTCCTCTTTTTAAGGAAAGCTGTTTTGCCTGAACCATTCTGCATCTCACCTTTGTTGTACATCTTCCATCTGAGGTTAACAATGTTCCCAGATATTTAAATTCATTGAACTGTTTTAATATTGTTCCACTTGCCTTTATTGTGCACTGCGTTTATGTCTTTTTCTTTGTTGTTACCATTACGTCTGTCTTTTTGCTAATAAGAGTAAGTCCTTTTTTTTTTTGCTTTCTTTCACTATAACGTCTAACATTTCTTGTAAATTATTTTCACTCTTAGCGATTAAGACTCTATCATCAGCATACCTTATATTATTTATACTATGTCCTCCAGGCATACCCTTAATGAATCTTAAAATAATCTCATTGTACATATATCATATCATCGAGATTTGATAAAATATCTTTAAAAGAAAACTGCTAGAACAAAAATTCAGATATGAGAAGGTGTATCTTGGTCTACGCCCTATGAGCCGGCAACGGCTCGAAAGGTCAATAGATAGACATATATCATATAGTTATATTTCGATGTAAAAAAGAAAAAGAGAGAAAAAAAGAACACGATCAGCTCTAACTGTAGATTGAAAGTCTTTCAATCGATGGATAGGTCAGAACTTTGTATCTGCAGAGACGACGGTCAAGTAAGGAAGATAAATTAAAGTTGATGATTTTGAGAAAGACGTTATTAGACGTGCGATTTTAGAAATGTTTGAAAGAAATCAACTTGTTACACTACGCAAGCTTAAAGTTCGACTGCAATTAGAATAAGATATTAAAATCTCAACAATGACTCATTGAAAGATCGTAAGAGGCGCTGGTTTCACTTTTCGAAAACCTGCTAATGGTAACAATATTGTTTGTGGAAAACCACACCTGATAGCTGCCCGAAGCAAATACCTGAGGCAGATCCGTGAGCGACGAATGGAACGCTACGATATAGTATATTTGGATGAAACGTGGGTCGATGCTCATCATACATATGAGAAAGAATGGCAATCAGTTGACATAGAAAATAAAAGAAGCATTGCCAGCAGCAAAGGATAACACATTATATTGGTACATGCTGGCAGTAGAGAGAATGGACTTGTTAATAACACAAAACTTATTATTCAATCTAAGTCTACAGACAATAGGGACTTCCATACTGAAATAAATGGGCGAATTTTCAGAGACTCGATATAGAACACTCTACTCCCCATTCTGGATAAACCATCATGCCTTGTAATGGACAATGCATCCTATCATAATGCGGTAGCACTGGAGGAGAATGTTCCTAATTCGTCAAGCACAACTTATTAAATCATTACAAGGCTTAGAAATTAACATTTTACCTTTAATGGACCCATTAAAACTATAGTTGTTGCAACTTGTTAGACAGACTAAGAAGACAAAGTTATATCAAACTGACAAAATAATGACAAAGTAGGGTCACACATCGCTTCTCATTCCCACATTATCATTCGCACCTCAACCCAATAGATCTTGTGCGGCAGGCAAGGAGACAGCGCTAAGAAGTCTTGCACTGGCAGTCATGCAAGAAGATAGCTAAAGAGGTCTTGCACTGGCAGTCATGCAAGGAGACAGCTAAATCAATCTTGCACTGGCAGTCATCCAAGGAGACAATTAAATTGGTCCTGCGCTGGCAGTCATGCAAGGAGGCAACTAAATCAATCTTGCACTGGCAGTCATGCAAGGTGACAGCTAAAGCAATCTTGCACTGGCAGTCATGCAAGGTGACAGCTAAATCAGTCTTGCACTGGCAGTCATGCAAGGTGACAGATAAATCAATCTTGCACTGGCAGTCATGCAAGGTGACAGCTAAAGCAATCTTGCACTGGCAGTCATGCAAGGTGACAGCTAAAGCAATCTTGCACTGGCAGTCATGCAAGGTGACAGCTAAAGAAGTCTTCCACTGGCAGTAGTGTAAGGTGACAGCTAAAGAAGTCTTGCACTGGTATTCATGCAAGGTGACAGCTAAAGACGTTTTGCACTGGTATTCATGCAAGGTGACAGCTAAAGACGTTTTGCACTGGTATTCATGCAAGGTGACAGCTAAAGACGTTTTGCACTGGTATTCATGCAAGGTGACAGCTAAAGAAGTCTTGCACTGGCATTTATGCAAGGCGACAGCTAAAGCAATCTTGCACTGGCAGTCATGAAAGGTGACAGCTAAAGCAATATTGCACTGGCATTTATGCAAGGTGACAGCTAAAACAATCTTGCACTGGCAGTCGTGTAAGGTGACAGCTAACGAAGTCTTGCACTGTCAATCATACAAGGTGACAGCTAAAGACGTCTTGCACTGGCAGTCATGCAAGGTGGCAGCTAAAGAAGTCTTGCACTGGCAGTCATGCAAGGTGACAGCTAAAGAAATCTTGCAATGGCAGTCATGCAAGGTGACAGGTAAAGAGGTTTTGCACTGGCAGTCATGCAAGGTGACAGCTAAAGAGGTCTTGCACTGGCAGTCATGCAAGGTGACAGCTAAAGAGGTCTTGCACTGGAAGTCATGCAAGGTGACAGCTAAAGAAGTCTTGCACTGGCAGTCATGTAAGGTGACAGCTAAAGCAATCTTGCACTGGCAGTCATGCAAGGTGACAGCTAAAGAAGTCTTGCACTGGCAGTCATGCAAGGTGACAGCTAAAGAAATCTTGCAATGGCAGTCATGCAAGGTGACAGGTAAAGAGGTTTTGCACTGGCAGTCATGCAAGGTGACAGCTAAAGAGGTCTTGCACTGGCAGTCATGCAAGGTGACAGCTAAAGAGGTCTTGCACTGGAAGTCATGCAAGGTGACAGCTAAAGAGGTTTTGCACTGGCAGTTATGCAAGGTGACAGCTAAAGAAATCTTGCAATGGCAGTCATACAAGGTGACAGCTAAAGAGGTTTTGCACTGACAGTCATGCAAGGTGACAGCTAAAGAGGTTTTGCACTGGCAGTCATGCAAGGTGACAGCTAAAGAGATTTTGCACTGGCAGTCATGCAAGGTGACAGCTAAAGAGGTTTTGCACTGGCAGTCATGCAAGGTGGCAGCTAAAGAGGGCTTGCACTGGCAGTCATACAAGGTGACAGCTAAAGAGGTCTTGCACTGGCAGTCATGCAAGGTGACAGCTAAAGAGGTTTTGCACTGGCAGTCATGCAAGGTGACAGCTAAAGAGGTCTTGCACTGGCAGTCATGCAAGGTGACAGCTAGAGAGGTTTTGCACTGGCAGTCATGCAAGGTGACAGCTAAAGAGGTTTTGCACTGGCAGTTATGCAAGGTGACAGCTAAATAGGTTTTGCACTGTCAGTCATGCAAGGTGACAGCTAAAGAGGTCTTGCACTGGCAGTCATGCAAGGTGACAGCTAAAGAGGTTTTGCACTGGCAGTCATGCAAGGTGACAGCTAAAGAAACCTTGGACATGTACTGAAAAATAATAGAGAATATTTTTTCTAGAACGCAAAAAGTAGATGGATACACACATTTTGAACAGATAAACAAGCACACGTTTAGAGAAATTTTATTTACGTACATCTAAGATTGAAATTCAAAAAAAGATATACAAAAGTAGAAAAAAATCACAACTTACTTGTAGCGCAGATAGCTTCTCTTGTATTTGCAGACAGCGTTACACGTAGTTTGAGACAGCGTTACTTGTAACTTAAAGACATCGCTACCCGTAATTAAAGACAGGGTTACCTGTTGTTCAACAAACAGAAGCTTTATACAATTTGTGGGGTGGAGACATGTGTTGCTGATGTCATCGGATTGTCCATCTGTTGTCATAGTCTTTGTTACCGATATAAACTTTCACTGAATGTCTGTTCCTTTATTCCGTTATTTCTTCTCTATCCGAATCCACTCAAGCGGCACCTCTACAATGTAAGTGTTTGTTCTGTGGATAATTGTGTCTACACTTGAATGCACAAGGAATGCCTTCCCTTGATTGTTTGTGTTCGTGTTTGTGTTTGTTTCTGCACAAGGAATATATCATAGAAAGTCGAAAAGCAGAGGAAAGCGATTCGTAGCCAGGAGAAGTTATATCACCAACATTATCATCATTATTTGTATCATCATCACCACCATCAGTAGGACCTTCATCACCTGCTTTGTTGAATACGTATACTGTCAGAGTAGAGGAATTGAAAAGTGTCGGACCGGGACGCACTCTCGTTCTTGAGATGACATTAAGACTTGTGGTCGAGATAGAGCAAAATTTGATAGGCATCAGCAAGAAAGCGTGGACCAGATAACAACTTGTGTGCAATAACAACAAATCACTCATTAACCCAAACAAGGCTTCTATCATGTTGTATTTACTGAATAACAGAATTATTAAAGATATCCTTCCAGGTATCAACTACAGTGGTTTAAGTATCGTAAAGAGTCCAAACATTATATATTTAGGAACATCATTTGATAGGTCCCGTTCTTTCAATCAACACGTGAGCAATGTCATTCAAAAGGCAAGGACGCTTGTTTACGTTTTAACAAAGCCCAACGGTCAAGATCTGAATTTGCAGAATTTCGTTCGTTCTCAACGGCTGCCGTTATAGTTTAGCTTTTACTAGCACAATGCCTGGAGTATAAGCTCAGAACACAATCTTGTCGTGCTTTCTCCCTGCATCGAAGGTTGGCCACAATGGAGATTCATTTCACTCTGACTCTTGTGGACGCTGTCTTAAATGAACCAAATTAGTAAACAGCCATGTGTCCACTAACGTAGGAGGAGATCAACACCTTCTTTGACAAACTATCCAAATAGTAATTTACATGTTTCATCATATATTCGTATATATCTGGTAGAAGTTTTAGTTTAAAATACTTGTCATAACATGACTTGTCAGCATCGGTGAGACTGCCGGAAGTTCGTGATAGTTAGGAGGGTCTTATAGTCTGTTGTTTGATGTGTGATGGTCTAATCACCAACTAATTACTACATCAAGCTTGGGCAGATGGTGTTCGTAAACCTGGGAGGGCTGACCATCTAAGGGCATTAAAACTATAGTTGTTGCAACTTGTTAGACAGACTAAGAAGACAAAGTTATATCAAACTGACAAAATAATGACAAAGTAGGGTCACACATCGCTTCTCATTCCCACATTATCATTCGCACCTCAACCCAATAGATCTTGTGCGGCAGGCAAGGAGACAGCGCTAAGAAGTCTTGCACTGGCAGTCATGCAAGAAGACAGCTAAAGAGGTCTTGCACTGGCAGTCATGCAAGGAGACAGCTAAATCAATCTTGCACTGGCAGTCATCCAAGGAGACAATTAAATTGGTCCTGCGCTGGCAGTCATGCAAGGAGGCAACTAAATCAATCTTGCACTGGCAGTCATGCAAGGTGACAGCAAAATCAATCTTGCACTGGCAGTCATGCAAGGTGACAGCTAAATCAGTCTTGCACTGGCAGTCATGCAAGGTGACAGATAAATCAATCTTGCACTGGCAGTCATGCAAGGTGACAGCTAAAGCAATCTTGCACTGGCAGTCATGCAAGGTGACAGCTAAAGCAATCTTGCACTGGCAGTCATGCAAGGTGACAGCTAAAGAAGTCTTCCACTGGCAGGAGTGTAAGGTGACAGCTAAAGAAGTCTTGCACTGGTATTCATGCAAGGTGACAGCTAAAGACGTTTTGCACTGGTATTCATACAAGGTGACAGCTAAAGACGTTTTGCACTGGTATTCATGCAAGGTGACAGCTAAAGACGTTTTGCACTGGTATTCATGCAAGGTGACAGCTAAAGAAGTCTTGCACTGGCATTTATGCAAGGCGACAGCTAAAGCAATCTTGCACTGGCAGTCATGAAAGGTGACAGCTAAAGCAATATTGCACTGGCATTTATGCAAGGTGACAGCTAAAACAATCTTGCACTGGCAGTCGTGTAAGGTGACAGCTAACGAAGTCTTGCACTGTCAATCATACAAGGTGACAGCTAAAGACGTCTTGCACTGGCAGTCATGCAAGGTGGCAGCTAAAGAAGTCTTGCACTGGCAGTCATGCAAGGTGACAGCTAAAGAAATCTTGCAATGGCAGTCATGCAAGGTGACAGGTAAAGAGGTTTTGCACTGGCAGTCATGCAAGGTGACAGCTAAAGAAACCTTGGACATGTACTGAAAAATAATAGAGAATATTTTTTCTAGAACGCAACAAGTAGATGGATACACACATTTTGAACAGATAAACAAGCACACGTTTAGAGAAATTTTATTTACGTACATCTAAGATTGAAATTCAAAAAAAGATATACAAAAGTAGAAAAAAATCACAACTTACTTGTAGCGCAGATAGCTTCTCTTGTATTTGCAGACAGCGTTACACGTAGTTTGAGACAGCGTTACTTGTAACTTAAAGACATCGCTACCCGTAATTAAAGACAGGGTTACCTGTTGTTCAACAAACAGAAGCTTTATACAATTTGTGGGGTGGAGACATGTGTTGCTGATGTCATCGGATTGTCCATCTGTTGTCATAGTCTTTGTTACCGATATAAACTTTCACTGAATGTCTGTTCCTTTATTCCGTTATTTCTTCTCTATCCGAATCCACTCAAGCGGCACCTCTACAATGTAAGTGTTTGTTCTGTGGATAATTGTGTCTACACTTGAATGCACAAGGAATGCCTTCCCTTGATTGTTTGTGTTCGTGTTTGTGTTTGTTTCTGCACAAGGAATATATCATAGAAAGTCGAAAAGCAGAGGAAAGCGATTCGTAGCCAGGAGAAGTTATATCACCAACATTATCATCATTATTTGTATCATCATCACCACCATCAGTTGGACCTTCATCACCTGCTTTGTTGAATACGTATACTGTCAGAGTAGAGGAATTGAAAAGTGTCGGACCGGGACGCACTCTCGTTCTTGAGATGACATTAAGACTTGTGGTCGAGATAGAGCAAAATTTGATAGGCATCAGCAAGAAAGCGTGGACCAGATAACAACTTGTGTGCAATAACAACAAATCACTCATTAACCCAAACAAGGCTTCTATCATGTTGTATTTACTGAATAACAGAATTATTAAAGATATCCTTCCAGGTATCAACTACAGTGGTTTAAGTATCGTAAAGAGTCCAAACATTATATATTTAGGAACATCATTTGATAGGTCCCGTTCTTTCAATCAACACGTGAGCAATGTCATTCAAAAGGCAAGGACGCTTGTTTACGTTTTAACAAAGCCCAACGGTCAAGATCTGAATTTGCAGAATTTCGTTCGTTCTCAACGGCTGCCGTTATAGTTTAGCTTTTACTAGCACAATGCCTGGAGTATAAGCTCAGAACACAATCTTGTCGTGCTTTCTCCCTGCATCGAAGGTTGGCCACAATGGAGATTCATTTCACTCTGACTCTTGTGGACGCTGTCTTAAATGAACCAAATTAGTAAACAGCCATGTGTCCACTAACGTAGGAGGAGATCAACACCTTCTTTGACAAACTATCCAAATAGTAATTTACATGTTTCATCATATATTCGTATATATCTGGTAGAAGTTTTAGTTTAAAATACTTGTCATAACATGACTTGTCAGCATCGGTGAGACTGCCGGAAGTTCGTGATAGTTAGGAGGGTCTTATAGTCTGTTGTTTGATGTGTGATGGTCTAATCACCAACTAATTACTACATCAAGCTTGGGCAGATGGTGTTCGTAAACCTGGGAGGGCTGACCATCTAAGGGCATTAAAACTATAGTTGTTGCAACTTGTTAGACAGACTAAGAAGACAAAGTTATATCAAACTGACAAAATAATGACAAAGTAGGGTCACACATCGCTTCTCATTCCCACATTATCATTCGCACCTCAACCCAATAGATCTTGTGCGGCAGGCAAGGAGACAGCGCTAAGAAGTCTTGCACTGGCAGTCATGCAAGAAGACAGCTAAAGAGGTCTTGCACTGGCAGTCATGCAAGGAGACAGCTAAATCAATCTTGCACTGGCAGTCATCCAAGGAGACAATTAAATTGGTCCTGCGCTGGCAGTCATGCAAGGAGGCAACTAAATCAATCTTGCACTGGCAGTCATGCAAGGTGACAGCTAAAGCAATCTTGCACTGGCAGTCATGCAAGGTGACAGCTAAATCAGTCTTGCACTGGCAGTCATGCAAGGTGACAGATAAATCAATCTTGCACTGGCAGTCATGCAAGGTGACAGCTAAAGCAATCTTGCACTGGCAGTCATGCAAGGTGACAGCTAAAGAAGTCTTGCACTGGCATTTATGCAAGGCGACAGCTAAAGCAATCTTGCACTGGCAGTCATGAAAGGTGACAGCTAAAGCAATATTGCACTGGCATTTATGCAAGGTGACAGCTAAAACAATCTTGCACTGGCAGTCGTGTAAGGTGACAGCTAACGAAGTCTTGCACTGTCAATCATACAAGGTGACAGCTAAAGACGTCTTGCACTGGCAGTCATGCAAGGTGGCAGCTAAAGAAGTCTTGCACTGGCAGTCATGCAAGGTGACAGCTAAAGAAATCTTGCAATGGCAGTCATGCAAGGTGACAGGTAAAGAGGTTTTGCACTGGCAGTCATGCAAGGTGACAGCTAAAGAAACCTTGGACATGTACTGAAAAATAATAGAGAATATTTTTTCTAGAACGCAACAAGTAGATGGATACACACATTTTGAACAGATAAACAAGCACACGTTTAGAGAAATTTTATTTACGTACATCTAAGATTGAAATTCAAAAAAAGATATACAAAAGTAGAAAAAAATCACAACTTACTTGTAGCGCAGATAGCTTCTCTTGTATTTGCAGACAGCGTTACACGTAGTTTGAGACAGCGTTACTTGTAACTTAAAGACATCGCTACCCGTAATTAAAGACAGGGTTACCTGTTGTTCAACAAACAGAAGCTTTATACAATTTGTGGGGTGGAGACATGTGTTGCTGATGTCATCGGATTGTCCATCTGTTGTCATAGTCTTTGTTACCGATATAAACTTTCACTGAATGTCTGTTCCTTTATTCCGTTATTTCTTCTCTATCCGAATCCACTCAAGCGGCACCTCTACAATGTAAGTGTTTGTTCTGTGGATAATTGTGTCTACACTTGAATGCACAAGGAATGCCTTCCCTTGATTGTTTGTGTTCGTGTTTGTGTTTGTTTCTGCACAAGGAATATATCATAGAAAGTCGAAAAGCAGAGGAAAGCGATTCGTAGCCAGGAGAAGTTATATCACCAACATTATCATCATTATTTGTATCATCATCACCACCATCAGTAGGACCTTCATCACCTGCTTTGTTGAATACGTATACTGTCAGAGTAGAGGAATTGAAAAGTGTCGGACCGGGACGCACTCTCGTTCTTGAGATGACATTAAGACTTGTGGTCGAGATAGAGCAAAATTTGATAGGCATCAGCAAGAAAGCGTGGACCAGATAACAACTTGTGTGCAATAACAACAAATCACTCATTAACCCAAACAAGGCTTCTATCATGTTGTATTTACTGAATAACAGAATTATTAAAGATATCCTTCCAGGTATCAACTACAGTGGTTTAAGTATCGTAAAGAGTCCAAACATTATATATTTAGGAACATCATTTGATAGGTCCCGTTCTTTCAATCAACACGTGAGCAATGTCATTCAAAAGGCAAGGACGCTTGTTTACGTTTTAACAAAGCCCAACGGTCAAGATCTGAATTTGCAGAATTTCGTTCGTTCTCAACGGCTGCCGTTATAGTTTAGCTTTTACTAGCACAATGCCTGGAGTATAAGCTCAGAACACAATCTTGTCGTGCTTTCTCCCTGCATCGAAGGTTGGCCACAATGGAGATTCATTTCACTCTGACTCTTGTGGACGCTGTCTTAAATGAACCAAATTAGTAAACAGCCATGTGTCCACTAACGTAGGAGGAGATCAACACCTTCTTTGACAAACTATCCAAATAGTAATTTACATGTTTCATCATATATTCGTATATATCTGGTAGAAGTTTTAGTTTAAAATACTTGTCATAACATGACTTGTCAGCATCGGTGAGACTGCCGGAAGTTCGTGATAGTTAGGAGGGTCTTATAGTCTGTTGTTTGATGTGTGATGGTCTAATCACCAACTAATTACTACATCAAGCTTGGGCAGATGGTGTTCGTAAACCTGGGAGGGCTGACCATCTAAGGGCAGAATCCCCCTACAGAAAAGACAATCTGCTGCCTTGCAGGAAGATTGGGAACAATCAAAGGCTAAGGAAAGCAAACCTGAATAAAATGATGGCTGAAATCGGATGCACTGGGCCACTGGCGCACAACAACCTATTCCTCATAAACTCTAGGGAGGACCCCCCAACCTTCTACTCAAGAACTGGAAAACAACTTCCACTCCCGACCTAGCATTTGCAACTGGAGACATATCTATCAAAATAACCAGATAAGTGCTGAACCAACTTGAGGATAGTGACCATAGACCAGTCAAACTTTCAGTGGCTCTTGCTCACAAACAGGAGTTGTAAATACCCCTTCCCCGCTGGAACTATAAGAGAGCAGATTGGGCAAAGTTTGCAAGGCTCAGTGATGCATATACTGCGCCTATCAACACCCACGAAAAGAAGGTCAATAATATGATAGAGCGGTTAACAAATGGAATCCTGAGATCTGCTAAAGAATCCATTCCTAGAGGAGCAAGAAGAAACTACAAGCCATACTGGAGCAAGGAAATACAAAGACTAGAAGAGGAACTGGACTCTGCCAGAGAACTAGCTGAAACATCACACAGCACAGAGAGTAACATTGCCTACAAAGCAGCCTCGGCCAAATACAGACGTGAGATCATGATATCAGCAAGACAGAGCTGGATAGACAAAACAGAGAGCCTTAATCTAGACAAAAATGGTCATAAACTATGGAAACTTGCGAAAGCTCTGAGCGACGAAAACAACTGCCGACCTCCAATATCATTAGCACACAATCAGAACATCCTCACAGGCAGCAAATCTACTGATAGATACTTAAAAAACATTAGTAGAATAAACATTCCAATAGACAAACAGAAAGCTGCAAGACAGGAAAACCAAGATGCAAAACACATGCCTTCTGCACTAGAATAGCATCAGACGACCATCTTTACCCAACTGAATTAGATGTTGCCCTCAAAGGATTGAAGCTTAAAAGTTCCCTGGTAAAGATGGAATCACCAACGAAATGCTCCTAAATCTGGGACAGAAAGTCAAGGGACAGCTTCTAAGGATAATAATTGCTAGCTGGAAGAGAGGTCATGTGCCGGCAATCTGGAAAGAAGCTATTATGGTGCCCCCCAAGTAGTTATAGACCAATTAGCCTACTGAGCTGCCTGTGTAAACTCATGGAAAGGCTAGATAACAGAAGGCATATGTGGCATTTGGAGACGAAACAACAAATCGTACCACAACAAAGTGGCTTCCGTCAGCACAGATCAACTGAAGACTTGGTCACCTACATTGCACAGGAAATAAAGGATGCTCTACAAGAAAAGAAACACACACTGGCAGTGTGGGTCGACATGGAGAAGGCTTTTGATAGGGTATGGCGAGAGGGTTTAAAGAACATGCTTTTTAGATTTGGCATCCAGGGTCGTTTAATCAATTGGGTCTCTCAATACCTTCGGGATAGAACGGCCAAAGTAAAAGTTCAAGGTCAACTAAATAAGGTCTCTATCAAACAAGGTGTCCCACAAGGCGGAGTCTTGTCCCCAACACTCTTTTTAATTTTCATAAATGACATCGTAATGGACATTCCACCCTGAATACACTCAGCAATATACGCAGATGATCTGGCGTTATGGGCTCGCGAAGAAAGTATGTCGGTGGCTGGACCCAGGATGCAAGATGCCCTAAGTGAACTTGTAAAATTGACGAACACCTGGTTCTTACTAATTAAAGAAAAATAAACTACATATACAATATTTAGCATATCGAGAATCACACTCTCTGCAAATTTGAAGATAAAAGATCATACACTCCCTATTGACCAAAACCCAACATATCTTGGCGTCACCATGAATCGCAGAATGACTTGGAAAAATCAGATAGACAGAGAAAGGAAAAAAGCCAGAAAACGAACAAATATTATGAAGAAATTGGCAGGAACTGACCGAGGGGGGGGGGGGGGCAGACAGCAATATTTTGAAAAGACGTAGGAAGAGTCAGACCAGTTCTAGAGTATGGAGTACCCTTAGATGACAGACGGGTCACTAAAGTATTGCAACAAGCGGAGAAATATAGAAGGCTCCTTAGCCACCCCATGCACCGAAGAATATCTGGTTCCAGAATTGTACGACTAAAGAGGAGCAACTTCGCTGCAATTGCCAATGAACTAACTACTGGAGACCCAGTACTTTCCCAAACAATACCGAAACCCTTGGGCCCATCTGATATGTCTCCTCATGGAAAAAATAAAATTCCAGAACTTAAGGTAAATATAACAGGAATCATGAAAAAAGTCACCCAATCAGACACAGAAAGAAAACACGTATCAGAAAAACACATACACGATACCTACCCACGGGACTCTTGGTCCCACATATACACAGATGGCTCTGCTACAAATGCCACAAGAAATGGAGGGGGAGGTGTGTTCTTGACGCTGAATAATCAGGACGAGATCACCAAGTCAATAGCTACTGGAAAATTCTCAAACAACTTTAAAGCAGAAACTGAGGCCATCAGAGATGCTGCAACACTGGCTACTCAACACAAAAATAACATACACAATAAATTGATGATTCTGACTGATGCACTGTCAGTACTATCAGCTCTAAAAAGCCCCAAAAACAATGAATTAGATGACTTGAGAACTACCCTGGACCAACTATGCAATAAACTCCAGAGAGTAGTCATTCAGTGGATACCATCACACTGTAATATACACGGGAACGAACGCGCAGACAAATTAGCTAAAGAGGGAGGGAGATTGCCACAAGAGAACCATCCGCTCAGTTATGATGAAGCAACATTCATCCTCAAGGGTCAGTTCCATGAAAAATATAAACGAGAACACCCAAAGCATAACAAGAGTGACGGATACCACCAACTATCAAGGAGGGATCAAGTCATCATACTTCGTTGTAGTGGTGAAGTGGGAATAGAATAGAATGAGAAATCACATGTTCACCAAATTCAAAATAGGTACAACCAGCCTATGCCACTGTACACTGGACAACATGACTACAAAACATGTTCTACAGGATTGCCCCCAGTACACAGACTTGAGAAGAGCAATGTGGTCCCCGCCTACCTCCCTGGAAGAAAAACTATATGGGGCAATCGATTCACTTAAACAGACAGCTGACTTCATGAGATAGTCTGGTATCCTACTCTGATTGAGTCTTGATCGCAGAGAGAGAGAGAGAAAAGGCAAGGAAAGGAGTCAGTGCGATCAAGATCATGGCGAGGATGAACCTCCAGCAATCGTTACTTTTCTCACTTACCCAGGCTGTGACGCTCAGTGCTGGGTTATGGTTTGGGTATGCTCACTCTCTCTTCAACTCTGATCTCAAGGTTTGAGAGTTCAGACCGAGGTCCTATGGGCAGTTTTCGGATGCACCAGAGATAAACGTGTCCGTTCAATGAGGTACCTACTTGATTTACCGAGCGTTAGAGAGCGACATAGATCAGCTCAGATCCAGGTTTATTTGAAAGTGATTAGGAACATAGATCATCCCTTGCATTCAGAATTGGTTGCAACTACATCAGGCGCCTCAGGCGTGGAACACCCTGGATGTCCGAGGTGGACGAGTACAATCATCATTTAAGATGAAACGAAGAAAAATATAAAGAAATATATGAAGAAATATAAAGAAATTAAGAAATATAAGTAAAAATTAAAGTACCCCCGTCACGCCAAGTGACGTATAAGGAATATGATGTTAGTGACCATAAATGTTACAGACCTTCGCCACATGATTTTTGGGGTAATGTGGTCGGTATTACGTCCGTGCCGCTTTACTTTCCCAGAAAAAAAAATTCGTTACCCATTTTAAAGGCTGGGTGAACCGAAAGCCGTCGGTTCACAAAGAAACCCTACCTCTTGTCCATTGTAGTCCAGTTCACTGACCACTGAGCTATCGCGGCTACCAAGAAATATAAGAAATATAAGAAAATTATAAATTAATAGATAGATATGATCAAGTACACAAGTAGGCACAGTATTTAATGATGATGATGGTTATATCCCTGTCTTCGACTGTAACCTGAACTCTCACAAAAACTGGTGATGTTAAGTTGGCAAGATGTGATGCCAGACACAGACCTTGTGTCACAATCAAGCATATGAAGCCTACACTCAATGCTTTGTAAATCACATCTGAGATAAGGTAAGCTTGTGGTTTGCAGGACACGTCAACGTCTACCAAAGAAACATCTACTGCTACATTATACAGAGACTACTAACATTATTGTGTGCACTCTTATCTAACTCAGATACATTGTTATTTCGCTGTGAATTAATCGATTATTTTATGGATGTTTACATAACGCTCTCACAAGATTTGGCTCATTGAAGCGTTAACTTTCACACAGAAAATAATTGTTTTCTTTAACATAAAGGAGAATATTTTCGGGCCTTGCTTGTACAATAGTGGTTTAGCTTTCACACTGTTTTTTGTATTTCTTCTGTACGTGTTCATGTGAGTGTAAAGGAAATCACAAGTTTTGTAAACCAAAGCGAGAACAGCTGGCTCGTACAGACACATTCAGCATCTTTCTCATTGGTAACATGTGCTGTTTATCTGTCTCTGTACTATTACAACTAATTGTATCATCTTTGATTTTATTATTATCCATGCCGCAGGGTACATCCACACTAAAGTTGACATTATTGTAACCATTATCATCATATTCATCAGCTTCTCATCTTCTTTTATCATCCCATCATCTGCGATATGATAATGTCATTGTATCCACACCCACGTATCAACACTCTTCACTACAACGATGCTGAACTTATGAAGAACCACCACAGCCACAGAATAAGGAATTACTTTCTATTTCACAATAACATCAATTTCACAACTTACACAACATAAAAGATAAAACAAAATGTATCACTAACCGCAATTGTTCCCACTAGCACGTTTCATTAATAATAACAAATTATTAACACTCTCACCATTAATATCTTCATTTCCATTATTATTCCTACACATTTCACCAAAAATGTCAACTTTTACGCTCGGATTTCAACCACAATCACGGCGACAACTAAACCCAACATCACAAGACTAGAGAACAATGAAACATAATTCCATTGATCGCATCGATGCTACGATTCTTCTTGTTTCAAGATTGAATAACGGTTAGAGTCTAATAAACAAGTGTGACAACAAGTAAACTCAACATCACGAGTGTGGCTACAAGTAAATCTAACACCACAAGTGTGACTACAAGTAAATCTAACATCACAAGTGTGACTACAAGTAAACCCAACATCACAAGTGTGACTACAAGTAAATCTAACATCACAAGTGTGACTACAAGTAAATCTAACATCACAAGTGTGACTACAAGTAAATCTAACATCACAAGTGTGACTACAAGTAAACTCAACATCACAAGTGTGACTATAAGTAAATCTAACATCACAAGTGTGACCACAAGTAAACTCAACATCACAAGTGTGACTACAAGTAAACCCAACATCACAAGCGTGACTACAAGTAAACCCAACATCACAAGTGTTACTACAAGTAAACTCAATATCATAAGTCTGACTACAAGTAAACCCAACATCACAAGTATGACTACAACTTAATTCAACATCACAAGTGTTACTACAAGTAAATCCAACATCACAAGTGTGGCTACAAGTAAACCCAACATCACAAGTGTGACTACAAGTAAACCCAACATCACAAGTGTGACTACAAGTAAACTCAACATCACAAGTGTGACTACAAGTAAACTTAACATCACAAGTGTGACTACAACTTAATTCAACATCACAAGTGTGACTACAAGTAAACCCAACATCACAAGTGTGACTACAAGTAAACCCAACATCACAAGTGTGACTACAACTTAATTCAACATCACAAGTGTTACTACAAGTAAATCCAACATCACAAGTGTGGCTACAAGTAAACCCAACATCACAAGTGTGACTACAAGTAAACCCAACATCACAAGTGTTGCTACAAGTAAACTCAACATCACAAGTGTGACTACAAATTAACCTAACGACACAAGTGTTGCTACAAGTAAACCCAACATCACAAATGTGACTACAAGTAAACCTAACATCACAAGTGTTGCTACAAGTAAACCCAACATCACAAGTGTGGCTACAAGTAAACCTAACATCACAAGTGTTGCTACAAGTAAACCCAACATCACAAGTGTGGCTACAAGTAAACCCAACATCACAAGTGTTGCTACAAGTAAACCCAACATCACAAGTGTGACTACAAGTAAACCCAACATCACAAGTGTAACTTCAAGTAAACCCAACATCACAAGTGTTTCTACAAGTAAACTCAATATCACAAGTCTGACTACAAGTAAACCCAACATCACAAGTGTGACTACAACTTAACTCAACATCACAAGTGTGACTACAAGTAAACCCAACATCACAAATGTGACTACAAGTAAACTCAACATCACAAGTGTGACTTCAATTAAACCCAACATCACAAGTGGTGCGACTACAGCAATTAACAGCTTAATGTGTTTAGACAGGGCAGTGGTGGTCGAGAGCTTAGCCAGATCTCAACTCCTCAGAAGAGTGTGGGTTCACTCCCCAGCTGTGAAGTTCTTTTTAACTTCGGAGTTCACCCAGCCTCTAAAATGGGGACCAGAGATTATCTTCTCGGTAAGTAGAGCGGACTGGCGTAATATCGACCACATTACCTATAAAATACGCTATTGGTCACTGGAAGATGTGGGTATAAACACCACATTGCTCGCACGTCTAATGGGGGAACCTTTACTTGCTTTAGACATCATTAACTCTATGGCCTCTGCTGAAAACTTAGCATCATAGTGTGTGTTTCACGCACATTGATTTTGATCTGAATGTTAACCGATTATTTCTTATTTTGCTACATTCACATACAATAATGTTGATTGTAATCAAGCACTTCCTTTCCTGACAGAATATAAATGTTCCCTAGGTATAATTCGGATGAGATGTACTAGTGTAACTGAAGAATTGATTTTTGCCTCAACATCAATGTTCGTATTATCCTATGGGTGTTAATTTAAGTGTCAAAACAATGGGCAGGTTCCAAGCAGTTAAATACAGCCAGTGTTTTAGAGAAGCGGTCTGTATTGTCCTCAATGACAACACACGCTGTTGTTGACAAACTGTATCACAACAAACCACTGTCGTTATCTTTACCAACCTTGTCGTCTATTTCCAAAGAGAAAATTCTTCACAAACTTTGAGTTACACATCCATCTTCTCATTCATTAACATCTTAAACTCAACAGTCATCATCTCTATCATAATCTGAGAAAAATATTTCCGTGAAAACCACAGCACAACGGTCTTTATTAGACTCACAACTGTATGATTAAGTAACAACTATTGGCTTCAAATGTGTATACTATCACCGTTTTGATTAATGGAAACAGTTCCGACACTAGAATCTATTTTACCACAAACACCCATTCATAGCCAACTAAGAGTATTACACAACAGGCCCTTTTTTGTAATCCCCAGGGAAAAAGACAAAGAGGAAGACCAAGGAATTCTTGGAGAAGACAGATAGAAGCAGCGATGAAGATGATGGGGAAGACACGGAATGATCTTAAAAGAATGGCAAAAAAACAGAACGATTTGGAAAGTGTTTGTTGAAGACCTAAGCTCCACTGGGAGCTAAAAAGGTAGAAGAAGAAGAAGACCCATTCACGGTAACCATGAAGAGGTTAATCACATTAACCAAAAACCAAATTAAAAAAAAAAATCTATTAACTTTACCATTGACTTCCGCCATACAAACGACGTCGAAATCATACGTGGTATCTATTTAATCGTTATAACGAATTTCACGATAATTGGTAATTTCAGAACTACCAAACAATTTCACCACCAATATCATAACATTTCACCACTATCATAACATTTCACAGCTACCACAATCTTCATCGAAGTTTCACCACCATTGGCAATTTGATCACAGCAAACCAATTTCTCCGTTTCTGTCAAATTCAGCACTACTACTAATTTCTCCGATACCAGTTACCACACATTTCACCATTGCAACCAATGTCATCACTACCAACTACCTACAATTTCACCACTACCATCACACATTTCACCACTACCACCAATTTCACCACTACAACCAATTTCACAACTATCAGTTAACAATTTCACCACTACCACCAATATCATCACTACGAGCTACCACCAACTTCACCACTATCATCTATTTCATCACTACCATCTATCACCTATTTCATCACAATCACCTATTTCACAACTACCAACGATTTCACCACTATCACCTATTTCATCACAACCAGCTACAACCTATTTCACCACTACCACCAAATTCACCACTATTATCAAGTAAAATTGTAGTAAAACATTTCCTCAGTCTGTAGCTTGACCAGTAACTGTTCATTAACTATTGCTATTATAATTCTCATCACACCACCCGAGCAAACCAATAATCTCAAGTTTCAGCAAATGAAAACGTCTGTATACACTGATAGTTCCAGTAGCTCGCTGGTTGCCTATTCACCTTTATTACTTTTTTCAAATTCTCATTCCTGCATGCATAACTTGCGTACTACTGACCACATTACCCCAAAAATCATGTGCTGAAGGTCTGTAAAATATAGGGTCACTAACACCATATTTCCCTATACGCCACTTGGCGTGACCGAGGTACTTTACTTACTTTTTACATGCCTAACTTTGTACATCAAATTGTTGCTATTTAATGTCCATTAATCGAACCAATAGCCGTGTCATTTCCACGCCCTTGTCTGCTTCTTCTTTCCTTCCTCATCCACCTTTCAGCGTCGAGAGGAGATATAATTTGCGGTCTTTTGCTCTTCTGTTCGCTTCTGCTGCTATTATGTTTCCTAGTGCTTCTAATTTTCCATCGATCCATCTTTTTCGTGGTCGACCCTTGGGTCTGGTGTTCTCACGTTTGTTGAAGGCTCGTTGTGAGCTTATGGTCACTAACATCAAATTCCCTATACGTCATTTGGCGTGACAGGTCTCTTTACTTTACTTTTACTAATGGCAATGCAATGGGGATACCGGATTTTTTCTAGGAAAGTAAAGCGGCACGGGCGTAATACCGACCACATTACACCAAAAATCATGCGTTGAAGGTCTGTAAAATGTATGGTCACTAACATCATATTCCCTATACGCCATTTGGCGTGACCGGGGCTCTTTACTTTACTTTTACTAATGGCAGATATCACGGTGCCAGTCAACAGGAGCAAAATGGATGTTTCCCTTTAAGTGCAAACAGTCAACAAAATGAAAGTTAAAGTGTGTAATACAAGATGTCACCTCTTTAATTCATGTATAATATTTTAATTAATAATTGTTGAAACATTACAGGGATGTATACATTAACAGTGATTCATGAACAGATAAACGAAATCTAAAGAACATGGATCGCTGTGTTCCTTGCATTTTTGTTGAATATAGCGCTGCAATAATAGAAATCTCTCTCTCTCTCTCTCTCTCTCTCTCTCTCTCTCTCTCTGCGATCAGGACTCATCAGAGTAGCACTCCAGACTCTCACACGTAGACAGCCGTCTGTTTAAGCCTGTTAGATCCACTCTGCTTGAATACCTGTTAAAACATTGCACTGTGTTCTGCGCCAGTGGCTCAGTGCATCCGATTTCAGCCAGCATTTTGTTCAGGTTTGCTTTCCTTAGCCTTTGATTGTCCCGAATCTTCCTGCAAAGCAGCAGATGATCTTTTCCGTAGGGGGATTCTGCCCTTAGATGGTCGGCCGTCCCAGGTTTACGAGCACCATCTGCCCGAGTCACTAGAGGTGACTAACACAGACACGCGACTTGGAATATGAGGAAACTGCAACAAGGAACACCCTTCATGCATAGCCTTCAATTGTTCCCGCCGCCTATCCCCATATACCGGTAATTCACGTCCTCCTGAAAATGATGATCGTCGTAACACTTGATGATGTTAGGCCATCGTTGATGACACCAATTCCGAACACACAGAGACACAGCCAGTCGTCAACCATCCCCGTCGCACATCAAACAGCAGACCGTAAGACTAGCGCACGGCCGGTCTAGGGAACAATTACGATGAAGTAGCACACAACAATGCCGAACACAATCTCGTTCCCTTTAGATTTCCGATTACTCTTGTGTAAGCAGCCTACGACGAACAAAAACACGAAGCAAATTCCCCAAAGAGGCAAAACTACGGCTGACGAAGTAGTTTACATCAATGAGTAACATGGAAATAACTTGCGTCAAGAAATTCCAACAACGGTCATGAACAGCACCAATGTGACGTAAAGCGCGGATCAAGTCTAGACGGTGGAAGGTCTCACTCACAACACTTGATTTGTCAAAAACGGATTGTTGTCGGCCTACGACCTCGCTTTAGCAGCACAGATGTATTAAGTATATCATCATTTTGACTTTAACACAGAAAAGTGCAACGGAGAACCGAAATTAATCAGACCCTGGAGGCACTTTCTGCAGCGATCAAGAGGACGTGGACTAGATCCGCCATCTTGGAGACGGAACGTTCAATAACAGAAATGAGACTTGGATAAAAAGAGAGCACTAATTTGTTCATGAAATACATTACACCAGTACAAACGAGGTCAGCAGTAACCGTTACACTGATGCCTCTGTCAAATTAATTTTAAAAGTTAAAAGTAAAGTAAACGTAAAATTAAAAAAACAAACTATCTCTATCTGTAACAATAAGCTAGTGAAAGCATGGGGGCAGGTAACTTAGTTGTTACCCGATTCCCAATAGACTATAGCAGTGACAAATAGTGGCGACCGGCAGCTGTTAGTTTAAATTTAGGTATGGAAAATTCCAGCCAGAATAGCAAGTTAAGTTAGGAGTATAAGTTCATGTAGGGGTAGCACACAGAAGTGGGGAAGAAGGTATGGTAGAATTACTGGACGACAGGATGAAAGTTTAGGTCCATGGAATTTTCCATGGAGCAGAAGTGGAAATTAGAAGAACACCCACCAAGCTAAGTTAGAGAATGTCCAGAATTGTTGGACGACACACAATAGTTAGGTCCATGGAAAAATTCCTTCAGCCAAGTTTGTGAGTGAGAGGAGATGCAGATTTCCACCAACAGCAGGTTGGGGAAATAACAAATAGCATGCGTTGACCCCATGACTTTGGACCGTCTGATAAACAAGGTGTTTTCATCAAACCACGAGAAGGTCAGGTCATGAAGATGATGGTCACAAATAGTCTGTTTTGAAAAATTTTAGACTAAAGTCATGGAACGGTCAAGTCTTGGACATAAGTTGAACTTTGAGTCACAGTTCGGAAATGGAAATTTGACGGTGGAATTGTTGTAGTAAGAATTGATTGGCTAAAAGGGTCGCAAGTGTCACTGCGCGACGATTTTAATTGGCTGCTGAATTTCAAGTGAAGAGGAGAAGTTGAGTATTTAAACTCCTACACAACAGGAAAAGTTAAGTTTTAGGCAGAGATGAATTAGTCAGAGAGTTCGAGTCAGAGTTAGAGTCAGAAAGAAAGTTACAGATAGAGATGAATTAGTCAGAAGTTATAGTCAGAATAGTTAGAAAGTTAAGATTAGAAAGTGAAGTCAGTTAGTTAAGAAGTTAGAATCTCCAAGTTGTAGTTCAAGTTAGTTTAGAAGTTATTGATAGACTTGATAGAGAGTATGATGAACTTGATATGAACATTGGTATTGTGAAATTGCTATTAAAGTTTTCAAGAATTGTGTTACACATTTCATCAAGTAAGTTGAATAATGTTGTATGAAGCTATGCACTTACGGACATTTAAATAGTCACCAACGATAGTCTCTTGAGTGTCCTAAATTAACGAACATTAATTTAAGATAAGTGCACGATCATGAGCCAAGATTGACAATAGAGAAATCAATAAACTGATTATCATTATGTATTCAAGAAAGACTCTGTCATGAATTACCTGTTGTAAAATCAATGTGCTGTGCTGTCAAGTTATAATATAATATAACATCAAGATATAATTACAACAAAGAACAGTGTTAGTCTATAACATATTGCATACACATTTTTTTTTTAAATCACGATTTGAGAAAAAAAACAATTGAGTGCTTACGTTTCGTAAGTTACACTTAAGCTGCCTTTAAAAACAGAATATCAAATATCTAATGTCAGGACAAACTATAGTCCGTTCATAGTATTATGTCCAAACTCAACATCATTTTTCTAATTCACTATTTGGCATAATGTCATCATTTTGTGACATGCAGTTTTAGATTTTCCTGGATCTTAAGAATTTGTGAAGATTAAGTCAAAATGCTAATTAGATTTTTTTTTCAAATATGAGTATTTCTGATATAAATTATGTACAAAAACAGTATGCAAGTAGCATTAGATTTACATTATATTTCACATATTACAAAAAGGGCCTGTTGTGTAATACTCTCGGTTGGCTTCCGCAGTGTTTGTCCTATCAAGAACCATCGTCTTCGCTGTATCTCTTCATCCACTGGTATTTGACTGGTACTTTTCTATAATTCTATGTAAGTGATTTTGTCCTGCCATTTCCATCCTTTTATCCTGCGTAAGCATCCATTAATGAAGGTCTCCATTGCCATTAATATCTTGAAGGTTGGATTTAATTTGACCAAAAGAAGCCAAACAATGAAAAATTAGAAAGGAGGTTTCATGAATATGAATGAAAGAGTGGTCCAATAGGTTACAGTGAAAGCAGATAATATTGGTGATGGGAGACTTTAATGAAAGGTTCGAGAAATACAACAACGAGAGAAGAGATGTCATGGGAATCTTTCGTGATAAGCAACCTAAACGGAATGAAAATGGAAAGACTGGTATAAATACATGGCCACAACGATGTGTACATCACCAACACATTCTTCAAGTATAGAGAAGAAAAGTACTTGGACATAGTTCGATTCCAAGATGAGCATGGTATGTTTTTTTTCATTTTGTCCCATAATTTAAATATTATCATCATCATCATCATCATCATCGTGTGCCCTCTCCGCAACGAAGGTTGGCTACCGTGGATCGCCATTCTACTCTGTTTCTTGCTTTGGTGGTGCAGGCTGACATAGATTGACTTGTCCATCTTTTGATGTTACTCGTCCATGTTAGTCTTGGACTGCCTCTGCCTCTTTTGCCTTGTATTTTTCCTTCCATTATTACTTTTAGTAGGCTGTTGTGTCTTTTAACATGCCCCAAAAATTTAATTTGTCTTGTCCTAATTGTGTTCAGCAGTTCTCTTTTTATTTTCAGTTGTTTTAAAACTTCATCGTTTGTTATCTTTTGTCTCCATCCAATTCTACCTATTCTTCTATAAATCCACATTTCAAAGGCTTCAATTTTCTGTTCTGTTTTCTTGTCTAATGTCCATGTTTCTGCACCATACAGGAATATTGAGAAGATGTAACATTTTGCCATCTTTAGTTTCAGCCCTGCTGATATTTGTTTTGTTGTTAGTATATTTTTCATGGCATTAAAATTACTTTTTGCCATACCTATTCTTTTGTTTATTTCAGTTTTGCATTTTCCATCATTGGTTATAGTATGTCCTAGGTAGTTGTAACTCTGGACTGTCTCCAGATGTGTTCCCTCAACTGTGATATTTAATTGTAGGTCTTGAGAATTTTCTTTGTTTATGATCATAGTTTTAGTCTTTTTGATATTCATTTCTAGTCCACATTTTTTGTTTGTTGTGTTTCTCACATTAAGCAATTGTTGTAGGTCTTTAGGATTTTCTGCTAGTATCATCAGCATATCTCAGGTTATTGATTATCTTTCCATTAATGTTTAGGCCTGGTATCTCTGAGATGTTTTAAAGATTTGCTCAGTGTATAGATTGAATTTTATATATGCCGCGAGCTAATTTTTTGATTATTTTGAAGGGATTCAACTCTAATATAATTACCTGTCTTGTGGCAAGTCCAGAATGATCTCCCTTGTGTTTTATTGCTCACACTATAAACAAATTTGTGATGTTTTGAAAGTATCCAATCAGCTATTTCATGTGCAAAAGTTGAGATGGCTGGCAGCAACGAAGTAAGTATCAAGATTAACTAATGCAAAATATTATTAAAAAAAAAAAACAGTAGCAAATGCTAGAGAATTAAGTTCTAAGAACTTTGAATGTATAAGACTGGAAGTTAAGTAACAAGGATGGTAACATTTTAGGATTATATGACGCATTTAGTGGCAACAACAAAATTAACGTGTTTTTTTTATCAGAATATTGGCTTATTTTTTTTCTCATCCTTCACTTTGAAAAAAATATTTTGGGCGATTAGTAATCTGTATTCCTTCCCCTTTCGTGCGATGACTAATACACGTGCCTGTGACTTGTTTGTTTCAACAAATAAAACAGGGTGATAGATAAGGTTGTGTGCTGTCACCAGATTTGTTTAATATTTATAGTGAGATTATTTTAAGATCCATAAGGGGCATGCCTGGAATAAAAATTGGAGGTCATAATATAAATAATCTAAGGTATGCTGAAGATACAGTATTAATCGCTAAGAGTGAAAATGAGTTACAAGAAATGTTGGACATTGTAGTGAAAGAAAACAAAAATAAAGGACTCAGCCTTAATAGCAAAAAGACAGAAATAATGGTAACAACAAAGAAAAAGACATCACCTCAGTGCAAAATAAAGACAAATGGAACTATATTAAAACGGGTAAATGAATTTAAATATTTGGGAACTTTGTTAACCTCAGACGGAAGATGTACAAAAGAGGTGAGATGCAGAATGGCTCAGGCAAAAGCAGCTTTCCAGAAAATGAGGAAGATACTATGCAATCCATTTTTGACAATAGAAACAAGAAAAAAGTTCTCAAATGTTATGTAGAGCCAGTCTTAACATATGGATGTGAATCATGGACAATAGGACAACAAACAAGAAAATCACTGGCGGCTGTAGAAATGTGATTTTACATAAGAATGTTGAGAATACCATGGACATCTAAGAAGAGTAATGTAAGTGTTCTGAAAGAGGTCAAAGCAAAAAGAGAGCTAATTTACAATATTAGGAAGAAACAATCGTCATATTTTGGCCATGTAATGAGAAGAGAACAACTGGAATATATTGTAACAACTGGAAAAATTGAGGAACGAAGAGATAGAGGGAAACAAAGAGAAAGTTACCAGACAGCTTAAGAGAATGGCTTGGCAGAAGGTCAACAACAGAAATGATAAAGAACTGTCGAGATCGAAAGTTGTGGAGAGACATGATCACCTACGCCAGTAGACCCGCTACTTGATGATGATGATGTGACTTGTAGTAACTAAATTCTGTGCAAGAAGTATTTTTCAGAACAAAAAAAATTTAGTTAAAACCGAGAACAAAATGGCGGCCAACAAGATTTGTAAGACAGCTACAAGAGATTTCAATTGAATAAATTCAACGAGAGAGGAAAGAAACTTATAATACCGATCGAACACATAAACGACAAAGAATGAAAATTAAACTCAAACGACAAAAAAAAACAGAGATTGAAAGAATATGCATCATTGCAGGAATCACCAATAAAACAAAAACAACAAACAAGTAAGAAAGCAGAGACACCGAACCTAACATCTTAAGAAAAGAAATTGGAGTAATAAAATATGCACCAATGAGAAAAAACAAACAAACCAATAGAAATGGTAGCAGCTACGAGAGAGACAGAAGCCATAAGGTTGCATCAAATGGTCAAGACAACAACAGAAAGCTCCAGAAGCAAGAGAAGCCACAACCAATATGGAGGAATTTAGAGAGACGGAAGAGGGGGGGGGGAAACCAGTGACAATCATGCAGATGATAGAAGAATACTATGTGTCATCATCAAGTAGCGGGCTACTGGCATACGTGATCATGTCTCTCCACAACTTTCGATCTCGGCAGCTATTTATCATTTCTGTTGTTGACCTTCTGCCAAGCCATTCTCTTAAGCTGTCTGTTATTTTTTCTCTTTGCTTCCCTCTATCTCTTCGTCCCTCAATTTTTCCAGTTGTTACAATATATTCAAGTTGTTCTCTATAATCATATCTTACTATGTGTAGGTTGGTTAAAAAAATACCTTTACGGCATTTCCCATAACTGGGGTCTGCTTAGAGAGAATAAAGGCCGCTTCTTCAGTGCAGCGCCGCGAGGTGCTCTTGTCGAGTTGTTATTTTACCTCCAATAGAATGAATCTTGTGAACTTCGAAACTACGTTCTCCAGGTTTGGATCCCGACATGTTATTGATTCGGCCACCCAAGATAGATTGGTAAGCATGTACACATAAAAATAGGCTTATTTGTTGATAGAGAGGAAGACAGTGTAGGTCGGTGGATAGATCAGACGAAACTGCCGACTTACCTCTTGGTGACTACAGTTCTACCTGGGCAAACAGAGCAGGAAGTGTCTTTGTTTTTTTACACTTTATGGTTGTAGCTTTTTCCTTGTATCATCACCATCTGCATACCGGTTGGCGTAGGCGAACATGTCCTTCCACAATCTTCTATCTACAGTGCATCGTATCAGTTCTGTTGTTGACTGTTTTCCATGCCATGACACCAAGCTATCCAGTATTTTCTCTCTTTGTCGTCCGCGATCTCTCTTTCCTTTTATTTTGCCAGTTGCAACCAAGTATTCCAACTTTCTTCCTCTCATGATGTGCCCGAAAAATGTTGATTGCTTCTTTCTGATGTTTTTTAGGAGCTGCCTTTTTGTGTTGGCCTCTTTGAGAACTTCCTCATTGGTCTTTCTAGCTGTGCAGGGAACTTTCAACATTTTTCTGAGAAATCCCATCTCTGTGGCCTCTAATCGTCTTTTCCATGTAAGCTTACCTATAATGTGTCTACCATTTGTTATTGCTGTGTTTGTTATTGAAATGATTGTTATGTGAAGTCTAACTTCTCCTTTTTTGTGTTTGAAAGCAAACACCGTAAGCTGTGTCCATACAAGCGGCAATTTTACACAATAAGATGATGTTAGCTCAGTCTCTGTACACATATTTTGTCCAATTGGCAGCGCAATAAATGCTAATGTTTTCGCAACAACGATCTTCTTGTATCCCCTCTATTGGTTCTGCTGTAGTAAAAGCTATGGTCAATTAACCAGGAGACGAAACAGTTTCACATTTGCGTGGACTTTATGAATACAACTACTAGCAACACGTGTTGTTAGTGGAGTAGGATAAACTATCACTATCATTGTACTTACGATTATTATCACGGTAGTTAATACCTAAATATTGTCATTGCATCTAACGTCAATATCATATTTTCGAAATATCAACAATAATCGTATATTAAGATTATCATTTTTGCATACTGGACACTCCCATAGGTTCTCCAAACTTCGAAGTATAGTGAACTTAGAGTAGAACCTAAACTAATATCCACGAATTTTGTTGCACAACCTGGGTTTGATTCCACAATTCAACAGGATACGGTAGAGTAGGGTAGGACATGGTAAGATACGGTAGAGTTGGGTAGGACAAGGAAGGATACGATAGAATAGGGTAGGACATGGTAGGATACGGTAGAGTTGTGTAGGATTTGGTAAAATATAGTAGGTGAGGATATTATAGAAATTGGGAGGGGAGGGTAGGATAGGATACGATAGAGTAGGGTTGGACACGGTAGAATACAGTGGGTCAGGGCAGTATAGAAAGATAAAGGGTGGGGTAGAATAGGGTAGTGTTGGACACACTTACAAAGTTTAATATAGGGCAGTGTAGGATAGAATAGGACGAATGACAGTGTTAGTTACACTGGTGGCATTGGTGAAATCGAATTAGAGATGAATTAGTAGCGTAAATGAATTGGTGCTAATGGTAAAAAAGGTGCTAATGGGAACATTGGTGCTAATGGTAAACAAATGCGCTATTGGAAAAATTGGTGCTAGTGGTAAAAAAAGAAAGGTGCTAGTGGAAACATTGGTGCTAGTGGGAACATTGGTGCTAGTGGGAACATTGGTGCTAATGGTAAGAAAAGGTGCTAATGGGAACATTGGTGCTAATGGTAAACAAATGTGCTATTGGAAAAATTGGTGCTAGTGGTAAAAAAAAGAAAGGTGCTAGTGGAAACATTGGTGCTAGTGGGAACATTGGTGCTTGTGGTAAAAAAAAAAAGATGTTAGTGAGAACATTGGTGCTGGTGGTAAAAAATTGTGCTCCTGGAAACATTGGTTCTTGTGGTAAAAAAGGTGCTAGTGGGAACATTGGTGCTTGTGGTAAAAAAGGTGCTAGTGGGAACATTGGTGTTAATGTTAAAAAAGGTGCTAGTGGGAACATTGGTGTTAATGTTAAAAAAGGTGCTAGTGGGAACATTGGTGCTAGAGGTAAAAAAAGGTGCTAGTTGGAACATTGGTGCTTGTGGTAAAAAAAGGTGCTAGTGGGAACATTGGTGCTTGTGGTAAAAAAAGGTGCTAGTGGGAACATTGGTAGTAATGGTAAAAAATTGTGCTCCTGGAAACATTGGTTCTTGTGGTAAAAAAGGTGCTAGTGGGAACATTGGTTCTTGTGGTAAAAAAGGTGCTAGTGGGAACATTGGTGCTTGTGGTAAAAAAGGTGCTAGTGGGAACATTGGTGTTAATGTTAAAAAAGGTGCTAGTGGGAACATTGGTGTTAATGTTAAAAAAGGTGCTAGTGGGAACATTGGTGCTTGTGGTAAAAAAGGTGCTAATGGGAACATTGTTGGTAGAGGTAAAAAAAAAGATGTTAGTGGGAACATTGGTAGTAATGGTAAAAAATTGTGCTCCTGGAAACATTGGTTCTTGTGGTAAAAAAGGTGCTAGTGGGAACATTGGTGCTTGTGGTAAAAAAGGTGCTAGTGGGAAAATTGGTGTTAATGTTAAAAAAGGTGCTAGTGGGAACATTGGTGTTAATGTTAAAAAAGGTGCTAGTGGGAACATTGGTGCTAGAGGTGAAAAAGGTGCTAGTGGGAACATTGGTGCTTGTGGTAAAAAAAGGTGCTAGTGGGAACATTGGTGCTTGTGGTAAAAAAAGGTGCTAGTGGGAACATTGGTGCTTGTGGTAAAAAAAGGTGCTAGTGGGAACATTGGTGCTTGTGGTAAAAAAAGGTGCTCGTGGAAACATTGGTGCTAGTGGTAAAAAAAGGTGCTAGTGGGAACATTGGTGCTTGTGGTAAAAAAGGTGCTAGTGGGAACATTGGTGCTTGTGGTAAAAAAGGTGCTAGTGGGAACATTGGTGCTTGTGGTAAAAAAGGTGCTAGTGGGAACATTGGTCCTTGTGGTAAAAAAGGTGCTAGTGGGAACATTGGTGCTAGAGGTAAAAAAATGTGCTAGTGGGAACATTGGTGCTTGTGGTAAAAAAAGGTGCTAGTGGGAACATTGGTGCTTGTGGTAAAAAAGGTGCTAGTGGGAACATTGGTGCTAGAGGTAAAAAAGGTGCTAGTAGGAACATTGGTGCTACAGGTAAAAAAGGTGCTAGTGGGAACATTGGTGCTTGTGGTAAAAAAATGCTAGTGGGAACATTGGTGCTTGTGGTAAAAAAGTGCTAGTGGGAACATTGGTGCTAATGGTTGTTGATAGGATAATGATAACGACTGAAATAAATGTAGTTGTGATCTGCGTTGGTACCGGGCTCGCATATGATAGCTGAGATCGTTATGGAGATGAATGTCGATGAATGTGATGACGATGGTGATGATAACACAAACGTGAGTGAAGATCGTACACCTTAGCCTGGATGGTTGTGGCAGTAAAGGTAACGATAGTGGTGATACAGATGTGCTGAAACAGAACTGATGTTACGGACAAGAACCACGCAGACTGCCTCTAGAAAATGTTAGTTATTTTCCCTTTCTTGTTAACTTTCCCTTGTCTCTACATGAACATCGACGTGCAAACAAAATAAATTATTTTATCAATGAGACGAGAAATAGTTTTGATGTATATTAAATAATGAGCAAGCAAATACAAAGACAAGAAGTAGAACTGGACTCTGCCAGAGAACTAGCTGAAACATCACACAGCACAGAGAGCAACATTGCCTACAAAGCAGCCTCGGCCAAATACAGATGTGAGGTCATGATATCAACAAGTCTGAGCTGGATAGACAAAACAGAGAGCCTTAATCTAGACAAAAATGGTCATAAACTATGGAAACTTGTGAAAGCTCTGAGCGCCGAAAACAACTGCCGACCTCCAATATCATTGGCACACAATCATAACATCCTCACAGGCAAAGGGGCAGCAAATCTACTGATAGAGACTTACAAAAACATTTGTAGAATAAACATTCCAATAGACAAACAGAAAGCTGCAAGACGGGAAAACCAAGATGCAAAACACATGCCTTTAGCACCAGAAGAGCATCAGACGACCATCTTTACCCCAACTGAATTAGATGTTGCCCTCAAAGGATTGAAGCTCAAAAGTTCCCCTGGTAAGGATGGAGTCTGCAACGAAATGCTCCTAAATCTGGGACAGAAAGCCAAGAGCCAGCTTCTAAGGATAATAAATGCTAGCTGGAAAAGAGGTCATGTGCCGGCAATCTGGAAAGAAGCTATTATGGTGCTCATCCTCAAGCGTGGAAAAGACCCACTAGACCCAAGTAGCTGTAGACCAATTAGCCTACTGAGCTGCCTGAGTTAACTCATGGAAAGGCTGGTTAATAGAAGACTTATGTGGCATTTGGAGACAAAACAACAAATCGTACCACAACAAAGTGGTTTCCGTCAGCACAGATCAACTGAAGACCTGGTCACCTACATTGCACAGAAAATAGAGGATGCTCTACAAGAAATCCAAAAAAAAAAACTGGCAGTGTGGGTCAACATGGAGAAGGCTTTTGATAGGGTATGGCGAGAGGGTTTAAAGAACAAGCTTTTTAGACTTGGCATCCAGGGTTGTTTATTCAATTGGGTCTCTCAATACCTTCAGGATAGAACGGCCAGAGTACAAGTTCAAGGTCAACTAAGTAAGAAGATCTCTATCGAACAAGGTGTCCCACAAGGCGGAGTCTTGTCCCCAACACTCTTTTTAATTTCCATAAATGACATCGTAATGGACATTCCACCCAGAATACACTCAGCAATATACGCAGATGATCTGGCGTTATGGGCTCGCGAGGAAAGTATGTCGGTGGCTGGACCCAGGATGCAAGATGCCCTATATGAACTTGAAAAATGGACGAAAACCTGGTTCTTACCAATCAACGAAAATAAAAAACTACATATACAATTTTCTGCCTATAAAGAAACACACTCTCTGAAGATAAAAGACCACACACTCCCTATTGACCAAAACCCAACATATCTTGACGTCACCATGAATGACTTGGAAAAACCAGATAGACAAAGCAAAGAAAAAAGCCAGAAAACGAACACATATTATGAAGAAATTGGCAGGAACGGACTGGGGGGCGGACAGCAATATTTTGAAAAGACTATACCTAGGAAGAGTCAGACCAGTTCTAGAGTATGCAGTCACAGTCTGGGCTATGGCTTCCAAATCACACCTTAGCAAAATTAACAGAACACAGAACCAAGCTGCCCGTATCATCACTGGTGCTATAAAATCTACACCTATCAAGACTCTAGAAACAGTAACAGGTTTACAACCCTTAGATGACAGACGGGTAACTACAGTATTGCAACAAGCTGAGAAATATAGAAGGCTCCTTAGCCACCCCATGCACCAAAGAATAACTGGTTCCGGAATTGTACGACTAAAGAGAAGCAACTTTGCTGCAATTGCCAATGAACTAACTACTGGAGACCCAGTACTTTCCCAAACGATATCGAAACCTTTGGGCCCATCTGACTACTTCGTTTACTATGACTACCTCGCCTACTATGAATAATAAGTCAATTATTTTGTGTAAGAGGTAATAAAATGACATTATCGTTTATGCATCTTCTAAGTCAATCGCTATTGCATACGTCTCCTCATGGGAAACATAAAACACCAGAACTTAAAGAAAATATAACAGGAATCATGAAAAAAGGCACCCAATCAGACACGGAAAGAAAACACGTAGCAGAAAAACACATACACGATACCTACCCACAGGACTCTTGGTCCCACATATACACAGATGGCTCTGCTACAAATGCCACCAGAAATGGAGGGGGAGGTGTGTTCTTGACGCTGAATAATCAGGACGAGATCACCAAGTCAATAGCTACTGGAAAATTCTCAAACAACTTTAAAGCAGAAACTGAGGCCATCAGAGATGCTGCAACACTGGCTACTCAACACAAAAATAACATGCACAATAAATTGGTGATTCTGACTGATGCACTGGCAGTATTATCAGCTCCAAAAATCTCCAAGAACAATGAACTAGATGACTTGAGAACAACCCTGGACCAACTATGCAATACCTTCCAGAGAGTAGTCATTCAGTGGATACCATCACACGAGACATACACCACCGCTGTAATCCTTGACAGTTTTACTCCCGACCTGGACTGTAAAAGGCCATCATCTCCGTCTATGTCAAACAATATGTGTATACGACTACTTCGTCTACTATGAATACTTCGCATACTATGACTACTCTACCTACTATGACTACTTTACCTACTATGACTACTTTACCTACTATGACTACTTTACCTACTATGACTACTATGACTACTTTACCTACTATGACTACTTTACCTACTATGACTATTATGACTACTTTACCTACTATGACTACTATGACTACTTTACCTATTATGACTACTATGACTACTTTACCTACTATGACTACTATGACTACTTTACCTACTATGACTACTTTACCTACCATGACTACTTCGCCTACTATGACTACTTCGCCTACTATGACTACTTTACCTACTATGACTACTTCGCCTACTATGACTACTTTGACTACTATGACTACTTTACCTACTATGACTACTTCGCCTACTATGACTACTTTGACTACTTCGCCTACTATGACTACTTTACCTACTATGACTACTTTTCCTACTATGACTACTTCGCCTACTATGACTACTTCGCCTACTATGACTACTTTACCTACTATGACTACTTCGCCTACTATGACTACTTCGCCTACTATGACTACTTCGCCTACTATGACTACTTCGCCTACTATGACTACCTCGCCTACTATGACTACTTCGCCTAATATGTCTACTCTACCTACTATGACTACTTCGCCTACTATGACTACTTTGACTACTTCGCCTACTATGACTAATTTACCTACTATGACTACTTTGCCTACTATGAATACATTGCCTACTATGAATACTTTGCCTACTATGACTACTTTGCCTACTATGACTACTTCGCCTACTATGACTACCTCGCCTACTATGACTACTTCGCCTAATATGACTACTCTACCTACTATGACTACTTCGCCTACTATGACTACTTTGACTACTTCGCCTACTATGACTACTTTACCTACTATGACTACTTTGCCTACTATGAATACATTGCCTACTATGAATACTTTGCCTACTATGACTACTTTGCCTACTATGACTACTTTGCCTACTATGAATACATAGCCTGCTATGACTACTTCGCCTAATATGACTACTCTACCTACTATGACTACTTCGCCTACTATGACTACTTTGACTACTTCGCCTACTATGACTACTTTACCTACTATGACTACTTTGCCTACTATGAATACATTGCCTACTATGAATACTTTGCCTACTAGGACTACTTTGCCTACTATGACTACTTTGCCTACTATGAATACATTGCCTACTATGAATACTTTGCCTACTATGACTACTTTGCCTACTATGACTACTTCGCCTACTATGAATACATAGCCTGCTATGACTACTTCGCCTACTATGATTAATTCGCCTACTATGACTACTTCGCCTACTATGACTACTTCGCCTACTATGACTGCCTCGCCTACTATGACTACTTTGACTACTTCGCCTACTATGAATACATAGCCTGCTGTGACTACTTCGCCTACTATGATTAATTCGCCTACTATGACTACTTCGCCTACTATGACTACTTCGCCTACTATGACTGCCTCGCCTACTATGACTGCCTCGCCTACTATGATTACTAAGTGAATTATTTTGTGTAAGAGGTAATAAAATGACATTATCGTTTATGCATCTTCTAAGTCAATCGCTATTGCATACGTCTCCTCATGTGCATGTAACTCGGTGTGATTGTGACGTGAAAACTTTGATAACGGCGAGGCTAATGATTGTTTTGATAAATTTGATGATAATGATAAGGTGAGGAGTACCGCATCACATTGTGAGTTTCGATGCTTGAAGCCACACTATCCAGAAGTCTCCGAACACTTCTGGATAGGCGGCCAAGCACATATGGGCAGAAACTCGCGTGCTAAGACGCCGATTCAAGTCTCGTACTTTACCTTTACCTTAAGCTTAGAAAGAGAAGCAGAGAAGCAGTTCACTGTTGTGGTTTGTGCATTCAAGTGAAGAAATATTTCTAGCAGAAAACAAATACTTACATCTTAGAACTGTCGCTTGAGTGGATCGTGTACACATGTAACAATAAAGTAACAGTGTATTAACTGCAATTGTTTCGGTATATGGTGGATAGGCGGCGGGAACAAGTGAAGGCTATGCATGAAAAGTGTTCCTTGTTGCAGCTTCCTCATATTCCAAGTCCGGCTTGTTGCAGGAGCTACTGAGTTAAGTGCTCTGTGCACACCGTAAGCTGTGCGTTTCATCTGTTTTGGTCATATTTCAATCTTCCAATTGTTTACGATGAATGATGATATTGTATGACAGGGAACAGTTGGCTGTGTTCACTTTCTGCGCGGTTTCGCCTTATGTTTTTTGGCGTGTGCAGAGACTGCTTCGATGGGGACTACAGTTACCTTTCTTTGTTTGGGAGATGATATATTAACTCGGATGATTACGCTGGTACGGGCGGTTGAGCAATTATGGATTTTAATTCGTTTGTGGTGATACCGGGCCTTCCATAACCAAATAACTAAATAACTGCAATTATGAAACTGCGACGAAGAATATAACAACAGATGGACAATCCGATGACATCAGCTGCAAAAGTGTTCACACTCCAATTGTATAAAAGATCGAGCAATTTCTTCTATTGGTACAGCAGCAAGATAACGCTATCCTCAACGACAGGTAAGTCTTTAATTCCATTTATAATTAGGCAGTTCTTTGTCTGCCCATACGCTGGTGACGGTCAGCAGAAAGTGTAGCATTAACAACGTACTCCCATCAGCTCCTGGAATCGATGAGTACCAAGCTCACTCTAAATATCATAGGCTCTGTTATAGCTCCAACTTCTCCAGCGTAACCCAGAAAATCAAGGAAGTCATTACAACCCACCACGTCATCAAACAAGGGAGCCGCGATAGTTCAGTGGTTAGTGAACTGGACTACAAAGGACAAGGGGTAGGGTTCGATCTCAACCGACGGCTTCCGGGTTCACCCAGCCTTAAATGGGTACCGGATTTTTTTTCTGGGAAAGTAAAGCAGCACGGGCGTAATACCGACCACATTACCCCAAAAATAATGTGCTGAAGTTCTGTAAAATATAGGGTCACTAACACCATTTTTCCCTATACGCCACTTGGCGTGACGGGGGTACTTTACTTTTTTTTACTACGTCACCAAACAGAGAATCTAGAAGCAAACAGCTCGACTCCGTGACATTAGACAAGAAGTAAAGGAATTGCCAGCATCAATTTTTGTGTTCTTTGTCTCAATGTGTGCTGTATGTCAGGATTAACTTTTCTTTTACTCTTTTGTTGGCAGGAAAGAACCTCAATGACAAAAATGATGAAACAAATTATTATATTCCTGGTTCTTGTGAGCATGATCGGTGCATTGCCAGCTGGGAAGGTAAGATGTATACATAACATATGAGTTACTGTTACATGTTGACGACAAGTGTAACGTATTTAGTTTGTACTCTGTCCTCATTTTCTGTTAGACAATTAATTAGCATTCTGTAGTTCACTTCATGTAAAGTAATGATAATTCTGGTAACTATCATGCAATTACATGAGAAATATGTCAGGTTACTTTCTGAAGTAAATACTAAAAATAAATAACTTGTTGGTGCAACAAGAAAATGTAGTTATTAAAATATCACAGGCAATATGTTGACGTCAGAAAAGCTCGTCATGTGGTGCCGTCTCGTCATCGAGTGATAACATTAATGAAGTGAGAATATTCTGGTTGAGCTGTCTGATGATAAACTCATTATCCTCACAGAAGGAGGAGAGATGATGCTGGCCAGGACGTTTCGCGAGTTGTCGAGCTCGGAATGTAGCAGGAGGCCGACGTCTGGACGTCATGATCCGACAGGTGCGTCTCCCCCTTGATGTGACATGAGGCTCAAAGACCGAAACGCTTGTTTGAGAGAGGAAAACTTCTGAAGATCAAATGACAACCTGCTGTAGTGCTACTTATAAAGAGTTGCCTGTCATAAGTTACTTCAATCTTTGCGTGATGAGATTCTGTAATGATTATTTTTATGACGGAGACTTTCTTGTTCATCTAGAGCCCACTGGGTGAGATAGACCCAACAAATATTTTATAAATAACTTAATTTTACCTCAACTGTGTGCTTATGGTGCAATGAACAGCTGCTCTTATTTGGTTCCTTGTGTGGGGAATTTATTTTTAGCAATGAATAGAAACTGTATACATAAATTTTCCGGTTGTATCCAAAATGGTGGAATTATTTTTCTCCCGCTTGGTATAGAACCGTTGATCAGAGGTTTAACAAGCCGCTATCGTAAAATGATTTTGTTAATGAAACGTAGACCTGATGAGATAGAGCTGCTTGCACAGAACAGAGACAAATGGCGAGATTTGATAAAATATCTTTAAAAGAATTGAAAACTGAGAAATACAAATTTAGATAAGAGAAGGAGTATCTTGGTCTACGCCCTTAGGGCCGGCTACGGCTCGAAAGGTCAATAGAGATAGAACTCTGATCTGTTGACATAAAAGACTAAAATGTTGCAATAACTTTGTGATGACTCCATCCTCTCCAACAAGAACCATTAGCATCAAGAAGGACATAGCGATCCGACGTAACACAAGTCTGGGTTTAAGAGCGAATACAAAGTTCTCTTGTGGTTCTAACAAATCGAATATCTTGAGAACCAACCACGTCAAACATTGTGACCAATGACAAATCGAATATCTTGAGAACCAACCACGTCAAACATTGTGACCAATGACAAATCGAATATCTTGAGAACCAACCACTTCAAACATTGTGACCAATGACAAATCGAATATCTTGAGAATCAACCACGTCAAACATTGTGACCAATGACAAATCGAATATCTTTAGAACAAACCACGTCAAACATTGTGACCAATGACAAATCGAATATCTTTAGAACAAACCACGTCAAACATTGTGACCAATGACAAATCGAATATCTTGAGAATCAACCACATCAAACATTGTGACCAATGACAAATCGAATATCTTTAGAACAAACCACGTCAAACATTGTGACCAATGACAAATCGAATATCTTTAGAACAAACCACGTCAAACATTGTGATCAATGACAAATCGAATATCTTTAGAACAAACCACGTCAAACATTGTGACCAATAACAAATCGAATATCTTTAGAACAAACCACGTCAAACATTGTGACCAATGACAAATCGAATATCTTGAGAATCAACCACGTCAAACATTGTGACCAATGACAAATCGAATATCTTTAGAACAAACCACGCCAAACATTGTGACCAATGACAAATCGAATATCTTGAGAACCAACCACTTCAAACATTGTGACCAATGACAAATCCATTTCTCGAATAAAATCAATCAGCTTTTGTTTGACAGTCTGTCTGAAAAAAAACATTAAATCTATACATCCCCCAATGTGAAACACCCCACGTGACTAAAATAAACAGACATAAATGTACATAGTTGTATCTCTGTAGATATTGGGGGAAAATCTAAGGCAATGAAATAAGCAAGTTATACAAACTGGAAGCTCAGGCGCGCAAGGGATACGTTATATAATAAATAAAGTCACGTAAATGATTGCTTTTTTAAAAAAACAATACCTGAAAATTAAAAAATAAAAAAACAAATGGTTGTAGACCAGCGCAGTTGTTTTCTTTCTCCTGCTAAGATCCAAACCTATATTCATCCATTGCTTGGAGGCGAAATACAGATCACCAGAATCTGATGGACCGTCAGCAGAAATAATCCAACCTGTAGGATAAAGTTGCCTCAGATGGTTACATTGGACCGTTAATGTAGAGTGTATCCAACATGCTGCATCTGTTGACTAGTAGTTAGCTATATCAATAACCTCATGGTCAAAAAGTAAAGAACACAAACTAGAATCCTGACGCGTTCAATCAACCTCTATTCTGAGCCATACAGGCAAAATATAAACAAAATATAAACAAAATATGGTCAATTATAGAACTACATTTGTGAAATGAACAGATGGACGTTGGAAGAAACAACACTGCACAAATGTCATGTTCATGCATAGGAAATGTGTTAGATGATGACAGGAAATAGCCAGAGAAATCATAAAAATAAATAAATGCATTTGGGCTTACGCTAAATCTAAACTCTCTGATATCCTAATGTTGTCTAAAAATAAAATTTACAAATTATAAAGATGCACGACTCTTTCTTTAAATATCTAGTATAAATATAATCCATATCCATCATCATCATCATCAAGTACTGGACCTAGTGTCGTAGGTGATCATATCATGGGTGATCATATCATAGGTGATCATATCATAGGTGATCATATCATAGGCGATCATGTCATAGGTGATCATATCATAGGTGATCATATCATAGGTGATCATATCATAGGTGATCATATCATAGGGAATCATAATATAGGTGATCATATCATCTGTATTATGCCTAAAATATCTATGTTTAATCTCTCTGTTTCTACCATAAGATTTTCTAGCTTTCCTTGTTGGTTTAAGGTTCTAACATTCATGTGGCTATTTTAGTTCGTTCCTAAAACAGTAGTTACAATTTCTCTCCTTGGCTTTCTTTGGACAGTTACGTGATGAGGCTCCAATCTCTTTCACGGTGGTCTGCCATATTCGTCTTTCGTGCTCTGAATATGCCTCATGTGTACCACACACACTTTGCTGTTTTTGCTTTCTGGGCCATTGATTATTTTTAATTCATCCGCCCCATCCACCGTCTCAGACGTTTTACATGTGGGTTGAACACACCCGGCTAACGACATCATTTTGTCGGACCATGTGCTTGCCTATCGAACCGCGAACACACGACACAAAGGAAGATTAATCATATTCCACTTAAATATCGATAATAAAGTTCACAGTCCATCCACCCGTCAGAAGTAAAATATACATCAAACGTGGAATAGCAACACATAATTTCACAACTAGACTGTCGCGTAAATCATTTAAATATATCAACAAGAGTCGAATTATAGAAACAACAACACGTAGTCACCATGACACCCAAAGTACACTTGATTGCAAACCAACATCATCAGCATACCTTAGATTATTTATATTATGACCCCCAATTGTTATTCCAGGCATGCCCCTTATGGATCTTAAAATAATCTCACTATAAATATTAAACAAATCTGGTGACAGCACACAACCTTGTCTAACTCCCTCTATAATCTCTATTAGTATCTTTATTATAAGGAGAATAGTACACGCGTGATTTCTATTGAATTTAAATTTATAAAAATGTATAGATTAATTAACTATAGCAAATTAAAAATATTTTCTGATATCACTTACGACTAATTTTATAATTCCGAGTTGCATTTGATCAAAATAACATCATCGTCATGTGCCATACCGGTTGGCGTAGGTGATCATGTCCCTCCACAATCTTCTATCTACAGTGCATCGTATCAGTTCTGTTGTTGACTGTTTTCCATGCCATGACGCCGAGCTATCCCGTATTTTATCTCTTTGTCGTCCGCGATCTCTCTTTCCTTTTATTTTGCCAGTTGTACCTAAGTATTCAAATTTTCCTCTTCTCATGATGTGGCCAAAAAATGTTGATTGCTTCTTTCTGATGTTTTTAAGAGCTCCCTTTTTGTGTTGGCCTCTTTGAGAACTTCCTCATTGGTCTTTTTATCTATCCAGGGAACTTTCAACATTCTTCTGCATAATAACAACAGAACTATAAATTATGTTAACCGCTTACAACGTTCTTTTACAAGACGTTTCTACATTTCATGAGCATGTCATGAGACTACATCTAAAGCGATCGGGAATATTTGATTCCCGTTAAATCTTCGAATATTATATGTAAGGCAGTTAACTGTAGAACTAAAGATGACTCCATATTAAACATTCTTATTTAGACAAATAGAAAATACATTATATATCAATTATAACTGGTAACAAATGCTATTATGTAACTTCTTCTTCTTCTTCTTCTGCGATCATTGCTCATTCAGACTAGGATGTAACTTTGAAGTTATTATACACACTTATAATATTATCACCTATATCTACCATTTTAAAATGACTATTATATATTTCTATTCACAATGTTAACTGTGGTAAATATTAAAGATAATGGGGAAGGACCAGAAGTACTCAAAGAAGAAGTGGAAGACGCCTTGCGCAATATGTAACCAGGAAAAGCTACAGAACCAAATAATATAACTAAAGAAGAGATTGAAGCCATGGGTGATTTTGAACATAAATAATAACAAAAATATTCAATGGTATCAACAACAGCGGATATATACCAGAAGATCTGCTCAAATCAATATTCATAGCCCTATCAAATAAATCTGGTCCGAGTGAATCCGATAATCATCACACAATAAGCCTTATGAGTCACATGACTAAAATATTACTAAAAATCATCACGCGAAGAGTGCGAAATAAAATCAGTCCAGAAATTAGCGATGAACAGTGTGGTTTATTGGAGGTAAAGGAACAAAGAACGAGCAATGCCATATACATTATAAGATGTTTAGGAGAAAGAGCCATAGAGGTGAAAAATCTATATCTATGTTTCATAGATTATACCAAAGCATTTGACAAAGTAAAGCACCAAGAAATAATCCAAATTTTAGAAATTATAAACGTAGAAAACAAAGATCTAAGAATAATAAAGTACATGTACTGGCAACAAACACTGGCGATTAGGAATGTTTCAACAAATAAAACAGGGTGTTGGGCAAGATTGTGATCTGTCACCAGATTTATTTAATGTGTATACTGAGATTATTTTAGGATCAGGAAGAAACAATCATCTTGTTTTTGTTTTTATTTAACCATGTAATGTGAAGGGAACATTTGGAATGTATTGTGGCAACTGGGAAAATTGAGGGACGAAGAGATAGAGGGAAGCAAAGAGAAACAATACCAGACAGCTTAAGAGAACGGCTTGTTAGAAAGTCAACAAAAGAAAAGATCACCCACGCCAGTAGGCATGGCACTTGATGATGACAGTGATTCACAATATTAATACGACAATGAGATAATATGATGGCAATCGGAACCTAATATAACGTAGATTAATTGTTGTGAAAATTAAACGGATTGTGTCTCTCCTTCAAATTATGATTCTTTGTTATGGTTAGTCGAAGGCCCAGGCATCACTGCAAACGAATTAAAATCCGCAATTGCTCAATCGCCCGTGCCAGTGAAATCATCCGAATTAACATATATCACTTTGGAAAAAAAGGCAGCTGCAGACCCAATCATAGCAGCTACAGCACGCGCTAAGAGACATAAGGCTAAACGCCACCGAAAGTGAACGCAGCTGAACTGTCTTTTGTCATACAATATTATCATTCTTCATAAGCAATCGGAATATCGAAACACGATCCGGAATTTAAAAAAAAAAACACAGCTCACGGTGTGCATATAGCAATCGGAATATCATTAGTTCCGGCACAATATCTTAAGATATGAGGAAAGTATAAGGGAAACGTTTTGTACTGACATCTTTGTTCTAGATTGCTCTAGACATTTTTTGTTCGATTGTCTTGCTAATTGGATTGACCGTATATTTCAAAGATGGCGTCGCCACGTGTATTGTTAGGTTACTTGAAAATAATCTAACGGTTATTCGAATGTGGCGTAGATCTTGTTTTGTTGGAGGCATTATCAATTTCGTTTGGGACTAATTTCAATGGGACAACAATGTTTGTTCTTTTGTTTTTATTTTTAATACTTTTTTACTCCAATAATATATTCACACATTCAATGATTACACAATGTTAAATGATGATATCAAATAATATAGCCTGGTATTAAGATTGTGATGGATTGACTATATAATTGTGAGTGATATTCAATGTGGATATAAAACAATATTTGGTTGTTTGGTTGATTAATAAAGTAAATCTTCTGTAGACGAAGATTATTGCTTCTTCTCTAGCAATCACTATCTGGTCATTTTACTGCAACATCTGGGGCATGGTACACTCAGGATCAGGCTTCACGCCTTCTCGTGGACTGACTTCGCGTTGTGTTTCTGTACTCGACACTCCAGACTCGTTCGTCGCAGGATCAGTCACCCTTCCAACACAGCAAGTAACAACACCAGGAATAATAAACAACAGTTTAATACATTAACAGATTGCACATACTGCCATGGCGTCCGCCACTAAGTCATGTATGATAACCAATTGTAAACAAGAACTTCTCTGGACAGACTTACTGGTGCATCAATAACACTTCACAATGATATGATTCACACCCCATGTTCACACCTTACAGCTAACTGCTGTTGACGATTTCTACAAAGGCACCTGGCACACAGCCCACAGTGCATATGAACACTTTACTCCTACTGAAAGATTCGAATCGATAATCACGGCACACAGCCGATAGTTCATCCTGAAACCTTAACACTGATGAAGGCCTCTAGTTATTTGATAACGGCACTCAGCCGACAGTCACATTGAACTCTTGCTAATAATGAAGAGTCCTATATTGATAATCACGGCACTCAGCCGATAGTTCATCTTGAAGCCTTAATACTGATGAAGGCCTCTAGTTATTTGATAACGGCACTCAGCCGACAGTCACATTGAACTCTTGCTAATAATGAAGAGTCCTATATTGATAATCACGGCACTCAGCCGATAGTTCATCTTGAAACCTTAATACTGATGAAGGCCTCTAGTTATTTGATAACGGCACTCAGCCGACAGTCACATTGAACTCTTGCTAATAATGAAGAGTCCTATATTGATAATCACGGCACTCAGCCGATAGTTCATCTTGAAACCTTAATACTGATGAAGGCCTCTAGTTATTTGATAACGGCACTCAGCCGACAGTCACATTGAACTCTTGCTAATAATGAAGAGTCCTTATATTGATAATCACGGCACTCAGCCGACAGTCACATTGAACTCTTGCTAATAATGAAGAGTCCTATATTGATAATCACGGCACTCAGCCGATAGTTCATCTTGAAACCTTAATACTGATGAAGGCCTCTAGTTATTTGATAACGGCACTCAGCCGACAGTCACATTGAACTCTTGCTAATAATGAAGAGTCCTATATTGATAATCACGGCACTCAGCCGATAGTTCATCTTGAAACCTTAATACTGATGAAGGCCTCTAGTTATTTGATAACGGCACTCAGCCGACAGTCACATTGAACTCTTGCTAATAATGAAGAGTCCTTATATTGATAATCACGGCACTCAGCCGACAGTCACATTGAACTCTTGCTAATAATGAAGAGTCCTATATTGATAATCACGGCACTCAGCCGATAGTTCATCTTGAAACCTTAATACTGATGAAGGCCTCTAGTTATTTGATAACGGCACTCAGCCGACAGTCACATTGAACTCTTGCTAATAATGAAGAGTCCTATATTGATAATCACGGCACTCAGCCGACAGTCACATTGAACTCTTGCTAATAATGAAGAGTCCTATATTGATAATCACGGCACTCAGCCGATAGTTCATCTTGAAACCTTAATACTGATGAAGGCCTCTAGTTTCTGTCCTAATGGCACACAGCCGACAGTTCAACTTGATATGCATTGTCTACTGATGAAGAATTCTAAATTCTGTCATAATGGCACACAGCCGACAGTTCAACTTGATATGCATTGTCTACTGATGCAGATTTCTAAATTCTGTCCTAATGGCACACAGCCGACAGTTCAACTTGATATGCATTGTCTACTGATGCAGATTTCTAAATTCTGTCCTAATGGCACACAGCCGACAGTTCAACTTGATATGCATTGTCTACTGATGCAGATTTCTAAATTCTGTCCTAATGGCACACAGCCGACAGTTCAACTTGATATGCATTGTCTACTGATGCAGATTTCTAAATTCTGTCCTAATGGCACACAGCCGACAGTTCAACTTGATATGCATTGTCTACTGATGCAGATTTCTAAATTCTGTCCTAATGGCACACAGCCGACAGTTCAACTTGATATGCATTGTCTACTGATGCAGATTTCTAAATTCTGTCCTAATGGCACACAGCCGACAGTTCAACTTGATATGCATTGTCTACTTTAGACCTAGTTGCAGTTAACTAACTTAACTATCTCTCACTTGATGACTAGCCTGTTACTACGATCATCAGATCACTAGTTGTTTTAATCTATCTCTACCGTAACTTAGTGACTCAACTATCTAGTTCGACTACTGGCCACACACTAACCTGTAACCCAGAATCTGTTTCATACTGTTCCTTGCCCACAGTCTCGTTGTGTCCTGTCGGACACCACGTCTGCATCTGGCCTCGACTCAAGCTCGAATGAATTCTATTCTGCCCTTCGCCTCGACTCAAGCTCGACTGACTATGTTCTCCCCTAGTTCTTTCTCTTCAATTTCGTTCACACCTGTCCCTCGCCTTGCACGCTTTTCTACCAATTCACCGCGCCCTAATTACATCTAGTGTTCCCATTATCTCCCCTCTCAACATCTCCTTAATTTTCATCATTACGTCCCCTTGACCACATCTCCCACCTATCACTCTTCTTCACCACCTTCCTACCCCTTTTTAGTTATTTATCCATCATAATAACTAATGTGTCCTATCATCTTCTTAATTTTCACTCTAACTTCTAATCGGAGCTGCCTTCACAATTTCCGTCAGGACCTCTATCTCTATTACTCCCCCTTTTTAACATATTGTCTCCGTTTGTCTGTATTTTCTTCTAGTTCACAGACCTCATATATGGGCCCTATGAAATCTGTAGACTAGGTATCTGTCTCTTGTCTATCTCTCATCGTCACCCTTTCTAATCTCTCACTATTCCTATTCCTACATTGCTCATTGCAATATTCTCTTATTGTTTACACAATATTTCTTTTTGTGTAGCCTAAATTCCACCGGAACACACTGCCGGGACTACACCTCTCTACTTTCCTCGTTCTCATAGGCTCCTACTTGTTGCCTACTTACTCTATGTAGCCCAATTCTTTCGATTGGTACTTCGCTACATCTCCTTTTCCTTTCTGTAGCCTAATTAATCTCAGACTAGTACTCCGCTACCACTTCAACTGTCTCTACTCTTCTGTCGTCGTCTCCAGTCTCTTTCACCTAATATACTCTACCTCCTTCATCTCCTATTTTGTACTCTTAACTATTATTTCTGTGTTCTATAATTCACTATTATTCTATTCTTGTTCAACCAGTCCCTACCTAGCACCATCATTCTATTCATTTTCCTTATTATTACAAACTTTTGTTGCCGCCGCCTCCACAATTTATGATCTAATATCTCCATTCATCCTTCGACCTATAATTATCATATCTTCGATGACCTTTCCTCTCTCTATATCCATAATCATAAATTCGACTCTCTTTTCGATAACTTTTCCTATTCTCTCTATACCCGTAATCATAAGTTTGACTCTCTTGTATCTCGTCTAGCTCCTTATATAATTTTTCCTCTGACTCTCTTGTTAATCTTTCTATGTCTGCTGCTCTTAATTTCCACAGACCCTCCTTTGTTTCTCTATTTCCTGTGTCTTCTATTTTCTGTGCTTTCTCTGCGTTATTCATTTCTATTGATTCTATTCTATATGTTTTCTCTACTGTATGTATGGGACTTGGCAACATCCTTTCTATGTTGGCCGTGAATTTCTCAATCATCTTTAATAATTCACTTCCACTATCTTGCTCCTGGATTTCTTTGTCCCCTTTCATTTCCCCTACTAATAAACTTCCGTTATTATCTATCTGTGTTCCCTTATCCTCTGTGTTTGTTTGTCCATCTGTCATTGTCCACTTATTCTTTGCTTCTTTCTCTACCATTTGTGTCGCACTATCTCTACATTCAGTTATTTGTGTTTGTGTACCTTTTTCTTCTTTTTTCTTCTGTCTAACGATCTCCTCGTCCGTATCAACCCCTGCATCAATATATTTTCTCATGTCCCTATCTGCTAACCTTGTCTGTGTTTCCCTTGTCTCATGTGTCTTCCTTACTTTCCTCCTCTTGTTTGATTTCTTAGAACCTAACTTTTCTACTTTACTCATGTCATCTTCATCTGCCGTCAAAAATTCTTCATTGTCTACTGTTTCTGCTCTTGTGTCTGTTGTCCTAATAAATGTATTATTATGTTCCCTAATTCTCTTGTTTATACTGATACTATATAATCTATCTTCTATTTTATTATATAGTCCCTCTCTTCTTACTCCACTACTATTTACATATAATGGTTTTATCTTTTGGTTGTCTTCTTGTCTCACTTGTATGGGTGTAAAAATATCTACTTTTATTTTATCATTAGCTATATTATGTTCCTGTCTTATAATATTATTCACTATCTCACTATTTCTATATAATATTATCGCTTTATTTTTCTTGCTTACATTTACTATGAATTTACAATACATGATTTGACCAAATTTACCAAAATATTCTCTAATCTGTCCTTCCGTTATGTCCTTCCTCACTCCTGTAACTATTATCTTACAACTATTCGTTCTGTTTTTCCCTAACTGACACTGTCTGACTAGGTGTCCTATTTCCTTACACCTATTACATCTACTCTCCTGTATTCTATCTAGTCTTGTGTGGTCACCTCCTAACTCATCTGTTTTCCACCTGTTTTGCCACCTGTAACTTCCTTGATTAATTCCCACCATTTCCTATGTCAATCTGTAAGCTAAAATGGATTCAATACATCAGCCCCAAAAATGAGTTCAATATTCTAACACTTTTTCTTTTCACTTCAATATCCCCAAATTTTCAATCAATAATTTCTCTTTTCAATCTCCAATCACAATTTTACAATTCAGTACCTCAACAAAAAAAAATTTTCAATCAACCATTTTACCATTCAGTAGCTCAAAAATGTTTCATCAACCGACCAATATTTTGTATAGTCAATTCACATTAACAATTTTACAATTCAGTAGCTCAAAAATGTTTCATCAACAGACCAATATTTTGTATAGTCCATTCACATTAACAATTTTACAATTCAGTAGCTCAAAAATGTTTCATCAACAGACCAATATTTTGTATAGTCCATTCACATTAACAATTTTACAATTCAGTAGCTCAAAAATGCTTCATCAACAGACCAATATTTTGTATAGTCCATTCAACATCAACAATTTTACAATTCAGTAGCTCAAAAATGTTTCATCAACAGACCAATATTTTGTATAGTCAATTCACATTAACAATTTTACAATTCAGTAGCTCAAAAATGTTTCATCAACAGACCAATATTTTGTATAGTCCATTCACATTAACAAATGTACTATCAACCCTTACGTATGCGTGTGAAAGCTGGAAAACAACAAGAGATATAGAAACAAAGTTGAACGCATTCGAAAATAAATGTCTAAGGAAAATACTTGGTATAGAATGGAACGAATTCAAAACAAACGAGGAAATTAGAGAAATCGCCAATCAACCACTAATATCTTCAGTAATAAAGAAAAGACGATGGTCATACGTTGGACATGTGATGAGAAGAGATAATAATCGAATAGCAAAGCAAGCCCTCATATGGGAAACAACAGGTAAAAGAAAAAGAGGAAGACCCAGGGAGACACTGAGAAGAACATTGATGAGAGAGGCAAGAGCAGCAGGAATCGGCTCCCTCAATGAGATAGAACTGCTTGCACAGAACAGAGACAGATGGCGAGATTTGATAAAATATCTTTAAAAGAAAACTGCTAGAACAAAAATTCATATAGGAGAAGGTGTATCTTGGTCTACGCCCTATGGGCCGGTTACGGCTCGAAAGGTCAATAGATAGATAGATAGATTCACATTAACAATTTTACAATTCAGTAGCTCAAAAATGTTTCATCAACAGACCAATATTTTGTATAGTCCATTCAACATCAACAATTTTACAATTCAGTAGCTCAAAAATGTTTCATCAACAGACCAATATTTTGTATGGTCAATTCAACCTCAACAATTTTACAATTCAGTAAAATTTCCAATCACTGGACCAGCAACAATTGTTCTATTTAATACCAAAAGTTACAAATTCTACACTTCCATATAACCAATCAACAAAAAAAAAATTCCAATAACTCACCCAGCAATAATTTTCTATTCACTATAGAATCACCATTTTACAATTCAACCTAAAAAAAAAATCAATTAATTGATCTGCAATAATTTTTTTTTCTTCTATTCCACTATCTCCGTCTGTTTGTCCTTTGCGTTGTGCCCTATTTCTCGCCCTATTATTGACTTAACATCCCCTCAGGCTTATAATGTACTTCAATAATCTTTAGCACCAACACAGGATCACCTTTATTCAATTTGAGCAACCTCTGCTGTTTAACTTACTCCTGCATAATAATTTCCCCTACAACAATGTTCAATTTATTAGTACACTTTATGTTGAATACCTATTGATTTGCCATGTTATTTATATTGTGGTGATCGAACACACAATTTTTACATTACTCACAAAAATTTTCAATTCAATAGCAAAAAAAAAAAATTTTAGTTCACTACACCAGAACTTTCCTACAAAAATTGTTAATTCAACACTGAGGAAACTTCCTAATAAATTACACCAAGGAGAATGTCAATTTAATACATAAGAAACCAATTTTCAATTCCATATACCAAAAAAAAATTTTCCCCTTCAATACATCAGGGAAACAATTTCCCAATTCACTACACAAGGGAACCTAATTTTCCAATTCAATATAGGAGGGCACAAAATTTTCCAATTCAATGCACAAGGGAACAAAATTTTCCAATTCAATATCCAGGGAAAACAAAATTTTCAAATCCAATTGCTCAGGAGAAGAATTCCCATTCATCATCCAAGAAAAAAAAAAATTCAATTTAATATGGAAGCAACAAAATTCCACTTCAATATGCCAGAAAAATGTCCAATACACAAGCAGTTTTTCAATTCAATACACCACTAATTTTTTTTTCCAGTTCAATCCACAAGAAAATGTTCATTTCAATATACCAAAAATATATTAAATTCATTACACCAGCAATTTTTCAATTCCATATACACAAAATTTTCAATTCAATATTAGCCAATATTCAATTCATTACACAAGCACTTTTTCAATGTAATACCCCAATAATTGTCATAATTAAGTTATCTATTCAATACACAACTTTTCCCTTTGTTAATACACACTGAACACTCAAGAACACAAAAAAAATTGTCTTTTTATTAATTATGTACTTAATTAATTCTTACTACTCCTGTGTTGATGTTGGCCGCTTCTGTCGCTGCTGTTGTGGACGTTGGTGACCGTTCTGCGCAGGTCGCAGGTCAAATTATGTAGACGAAGATTATTGCTTCTTCTCTAGCAATCACTATCTGGTCATTTTACTGCAACATCTGGGGCATGGTACACTCAGGATCAGGCTTCACGCCTTCTCGTGGACTGACTTCGCGTTGTGTTTCTGTACTCGACACTCCAGACTCGTTCGTCGCAGGATCAGTCACCCTTCCAACACAGCAAGTAACAACACCAGGAATAATAAACAACAGTTTAATACATTAACAGATTGCACATACTGCCATGGCGTCCGCCACTAAGTCATGTATGATAACCAATTGTAAACAAGAACTTCTCTGGACAGACTTACTGGTGCATCAATAACACTTCACAATGATATGATTCACACCCCATGTTCACACCTTACAGCTAACTGCTGTTGACGATTTCTACAAAGGCACCTGGCACACAGCCCACAGTGCATATGAACACTTTACTCCTACTGAAAGATTCGAATCGATAATCACGGCACACAGCCGATAGTTCATCCTGAAACCTTAACACTGATGAAGGCCTCTAGTTATTTGATAACGGCACTCAGCCGACAGTCACATTGAACTCTTGCTAATAATGAAGAGTCCTATATTGATAATCACGGCACTCAGCCGATAGTTCATCTTGAAGCCTTAATACTGATGAAGGCCTCTAGTTATTTGATAACGGCACTCAGCCGACAGTGACATTGAACTCTTGCTAATAATGAAGAGTCCTATATTGATAATCACGGCACTCAGCCGATAGTTCATCTTGAAACCTTAATACTGATGAAGGCCTCTAGTTATTTGATAACGGCACTCAGCCGACAGTCACATTGAACTCTTGCTAATAATGAAGAGTCCTATATTGATAATCACGGCACTCAGCCGATAGTTCATCTTGAAACCTTAATACTGATGAAGGCCTCTAGTTATTTGATAACGGCACTCAGCCGACAGTCACATTGAACTCTTGCTAATAATGAAGAGTCCTTATATTGATAATCACGGCACTCAGCCGACAGTCACATTGAACTCTTGCTAATAATGAAGAGTCCTATATTGATAATCACGGCACTCAGCCGATAGTTCATCTTGAAACCTTAATACTGATGAAGGCCTCTAGTTATTTGATAACGGCACTCAGCCGACAGTGACATTGAACTCTTGCTAATAATGAAGAGTCCTATATTGATAATCACGGCACTCAGCCGATAGTTCATCTTGAAACCTTAATACTGATGAAGGCCTCTAGTTATTTGATAACGGCACTCAGCCGACAGTCACATTGAACTCTTGCTAATAATGAAGAGTCCTATATTGATAATCACGGCACTCAGCCGATAGTTCATCTTGAAACCTTAATACTGATGAAGGCCTCTAGTTATTTGATAACGGCACTCAGCCGACAGTCACATTGAACTCTTGCTAATAATGAAGAGTCCTTATATTGATAATCACGGCACTCAGCCGACAGTCACATTGAACTCTTGCTAATAATGAAGAGTCCTATATTGATAATCACGGCACTCAGCCGATAGTTCATCTTGAAACCTTAATACTGATGAAGGCCTCTAGTTATTTGATAACGGCACTCAGCCGACAGTCACATTGAACTCTTGCTAATAATGAAGAGTCCTATATTGATAATCACGGCACTCAGCCGATAGTTCATCTTGAAACCTTAATACTGATGAAGGCCTCTAGTTATTTGATAACGGCACTCAGCCGACAGTCACATTGAACTCTTGCTAATAATGAAGAGTCCTTATATTGATAATCACGGCACTCAGCCGACAGTCACATTGAACTCTTGCTAATAATGAAGAGTCCTATATTGATAATCACGGCACTCAGCCGATAGTTCATCTTGAAACCTTAATACTGATGAAGGCCTCTAGTTATTTGATAACGGCACTCAGCCGACAGTCACATTGAACTCTTGCTAATAATGAAGAGTCTTATATTGATAATCACGGCACTCAGCCGATAGTTCATCTTGAAACCTTAATACTGATGAAGGCCTCTAGTTATTTGATAACGGCACTCAGCCGACAGTCACATTGAACTCTTGCTAATAATGAAGAGTCCTTATATTGATAATCACGGCACTCAGCCGACAGTCACATTGAACTCTTGCTAATAATGAAGAGTCCTATATTGATAATCACGGCACTCAGCCGATAGTTCATCTTGAAACCTTAATACTGATGAAGGCCTCTAGTTATTTGATAACGGCACTCAGCCGACAGTCACATTGAACTCTTGCTAATAATGAAGAGTCCTATATTGATAATCACGGCACTCAGCCGACAGTCACATTGAACTCTTGCTAATAATGAAGAGTCCTATATTGATAATCACGGCACTCAGCCGATAGTTCATCTTGAAACCTTAATACTGATGAAGGCCTCTAGTTTCTGTCCTAATGGCACACAGCCGACAGTTCAACTTGATATGCATTGTCTACTGATGAAGAATTCTAAATTCTGTCATAATGGCACACAGCCGACAGTTCAACTTGATATGCATTGTCTACTGATGCAGATTTCTAAATTCTGTCCTAATGGCACACAGCCGACAGTTCAACTTGATATGCATTGTCTACTGATGCAGATTTCTAAATTCTGTCCTAATGGCACACAGCCGACAGTTCAACTTGATATGCATTGTCTACTGATGCAGATTTCTAAATTCTGTCCTAATGGCACACAGCCGACAGTTCAACTTGATATGCATTGTCTACTGATGCAGATTTCTAAATTCTGTCCTAATGGCACACAGCCGACAGTTCAACTTGATATGCATTGTCTACTGATGCAGATTTCTAAATTCTGTCCTAATGGCACACAGCCGACAGTTCAACTTGATATGCATTGTCTACTGATGCAGATTTCTAAATTCTGTCCTAATGGCACACAGCCGACAGTTCAACTTGATATGCATTGTCTACTTTAGACCTAGTTGCAGTTAACTAACTTAACTATCTCTCACTTGATGACTAGCCTGTTACTACGATCATCAGATCACTAGTTGTTTTAATCTATCTCTACCGTAACTTAGTGACTCAACTATCTAGTTCGACTACTGGCCACACACTAACCTGTAACCCAGAATCTGTTTCATACTGTTCCTTGCCCACAGTCTCGTTGTGTCCTGTCGGACACCACGTCTGCATCTGGCCTCGACTCAAGCTCGAATGAATTCTATTCTGCCCTTCGCCTCGACTCAAGCTCGACTGACTATGTTCTCCCCTAGTTCTTTCTCTTCAATTTCGTTCACACCTGTCCCTCGCCTTGCACGCTTTTCTACCAATTCACCGCGCCCTAATTACATCTAGTGTTCCCATTATCTCCCCTCTCAACATCTCCTTAATTTTCATCATTACGTCCCCTTGACCACATCTCCCACCTATCACTCTTCTTCACTTCTCTCCACCTATGGAGTATATGGTGTTAGCTACCACATTTTTTAATGGCCGCAGCACATTTTCGGGGGATGTGGTCGGTATCACGCCAGCCCGCCTTTACTTCCAAGAAAAACAAAATCACTGGTACCCATTTTTAGAGGCTAGGTGAAACCCTGAGTCTTGTCGGTCCGAAAAAAGAACCCGCAACTTTTCGGGATCGAACTTTTCTGGTCAGAAAGAGAGCACACTAACTACCACCCATGTTCTTTGGTTGATTAGAGAAAAGATTAATAGGAAATAATGATTGGGCAGAGAAGAGTTTAATAGGAAATAATGATTGGGCAGAGAAGAGTTTAATAGGAAATAATGATTGGGCAGAGAAAAGTTTAATGGAACAGAAATGTTTGATTGGTTAGAAAGGAGTTTAATTTGGCAGAAAAGTTTTAATTTCTCTTTTCAAGTAAATTGTTCTTGCAAATGAATCTTTGGGCTGTATAAATTCGTAAGGCATTAGCGTAATCCCTCTTATTTTGAGATGCTGCGATCATTTTTTTTTATACCTTAATCTCTTCGTATGGGAATATTTCTTCTGAGTGAAGATTCATCATCATCGAGTGCCATCTCCGCAACGAAGGTTGGCTACCATGGAACGACATTCTGTTCTGTCTCTTACTTTGATGGTGCAGGTTCTCATAGGTTGATTTGTCCATCTTTTGATGTTACTCGTCCATGTTAGTCTTGGTCTGCCTCTGCCTCTTTTACCTTGTATTTTCCCCTCCAGGATTACTTTTAGTAGGCTGTTGTGTCTTTTAACATGGCCCAAGAATCGCATTTGTCTTGTTTGAATTGTGTTTAGTAGTTCTCTTTTCATTTTTAGTTGTTTTAAGACTTCATCGTTTGTTTTATTTTTCTTCCATCCAATTCTATCTATTCTTCTATATATCCACATTTCAAAGGCTTCAATTCTCTGTTCTGTTTTCTTGTCTAATGTCCATGTTTCAGCACCATATAGGAATGTTGATAATATATAACATTTTGCTATTCTTATATTTAGTCCTGGTGTTATTTGTTTTGATGTTAGTATGTTCTTCATGACATTAAAATTACTTTTTGCCATTCATATTCTTTTGTTTATTTCAGTTATACATTTTCCATCACTGGTTATAGTATGTCCAAGGTAGTTGTAGCTCTGAACTGTCTCCAGATCTATTCCTTCTATTTTGATATCCACTTGTGGGTTTTGAGTATTTTCTTTGTTTATGATAATAGCTTTAGCCGTTTTGGTATTCATATCTAGTCCATATTTTTTGCTTGTCATGTTTATTTCATTAAGTAATTGTTGTAGATCGTTAGGATTTTCTGCTAGTACAGTATCGTAAGCATATCATGGGTTATTGATTATCTTGCCATTAATTTGTAGGTCTGGCATCTCTGTGATGTTTTTAAAGATTTGCTCAGTGTATGGATTGAACAAGCTTGGTGGTAGGATGCATCCCTGTCATACTCCTCTTTTTATATCAATGTGTGTAGAGTTCTCCTTGTTATATTTTATTATTGCTGTTTGCTCCCAGCATAGATTACATATTAGTCGTATGTCCATGTCATCTAGATGTATTTTTTAGACATTCTATAAGTGAGTGAAGATTAGGGTTTTACTAATTTGTATAGAATTAGGGTAGTCCTGAGTATTTGGGAACTAAGATTTTTTTTAAAATTTACTTTAATCTCTTTGAGTGTGAATAGTTCTTCAGAGTGAAGCCTGAGGATTGTTCAAACCTTTCATAGGATCCCTACATTTCAGCTATTGAAACACTACAAAATTGCTACTAAATCTCAAACTTATTACAGCTCCTCTATCCCCAAGGACGACATATATATTTGAAACGCTCAAATATCCGATTGTATTTAAATTCTTCTAACTTTTAGCTCCCAGTGGAGCATAGGTCTTCAACAAACACTTTCCAAGTCGTTCTGTTTTTTTGCAATTATTTTAAGATCATTCCATGTCTTCCCCATCATCTTCATCTCTGCTTCGATCTGTCTTCTCCAAGATTTCCTTGGTCTTCCTCTTTGTTTTTTCCCCTGGGGATTCCAAAAAAGGGCCTGTTGTGTAATACTCTCAGTTGGCTTCCTTAGTGTGTGTCCTATCCATCGCCATCGTCTTCGCTTCGTCTTTATCCACTGGTACATTTCCATAATTCTATGTTAGTGACTTTGTTCTGCCATTTCCATCCTTTTTTTCTGCGTAAGCATCCATTAATGAAAGTCTGTACCTTCGTGATTGTCAATTTTGTTATTCTCCATGTTTCACAGCCATATAATAGGACCGACTTAACATTTGAGTTGAAAATTTTTATTTTTGTATTTAACCTAATTTCTTTGGATTACCATATGTTTCCCAGTGCAATGAAAGCTCCTCTTGCTTTTGATATCCTTATTTTGGTATCGTTTTCTGTTCCTCCCTCTTTATCTATATTACTGCCCAGATATATGTAAGATTCTACGTCTAGTAGAGGTATTTCTCCTAGTTTTATTTGGTTATTGTCAACTGTATTAATTCTCATAATGTTGATCTTATCTCTATTAATCTTCAGTCCTAGCTGTTGTAATCTCTCATCTAATATACTCATTTTATCATGCATCTGTTGATGGCTGTGTGGTAGGAGAGCTATGTCATCAGCAAAGTCTAAATCATCAAGTTGCTTGGTCAGTGACCACTGGATCCCATTTCTGTTGTTTTGAGTTATTTTCATAATCCAATCTATGGCCAGTAGAAAGAGAAATGGGGACAGAAGGCATCATTGCCTTACTCCTGTTCTTATTTCAAATGCTTCTGTAAGCTGTCCTTCATGCACCACACTACATTTTGTTCCTTCATACATTGTATTTGAATTGTATTCAGATTATTTGTGATAAAATGTTTAGTTCAGTTTTTATTGCATGTTATATACGTTTATAAATCACATTTCTGTCAAAGAGAATAAACAATAAAACGTTAACATTAAAATAACATAAGCCTAAATAAGGAGTCCAAAAACAAAACAGACAAAAAATAAAAGGATTGTCTTCAAAGCGATGTTTCAGCAGATTAGCATTTTTTTTTCATCTTTGGCTTCTAGTTCTAATAAAAAAAATCAACCAAGCTATCGTTGTAAACAGGAAGAGTGATATGTCGATGTAAACAGGAAGAGTGACATATCGATATAAACAGGAAGAGTGACACATCGATGTAACATAATTGATATATTTTTTTGTTCATCAGGTTCTGCGACGATCTGATCAGAGCCACAAAGGGATTGCTGATTACGAATCACGAAAGAGAGGAATACTGAAAATAGTACATGCTGTAATATTCTCTCTTAAACTGTGTATCAGTGTATTTAAACATCCATTCATCGATAGATCCAGTAATCCAAGTATCAGTCCTAGCACACTCTTAAACTATGCATCAGTGTATTTAAACATCCATTCATCGATAGATCCAGTAATCCAACTATCAGTCCTAGCACACTCTTAAACTGTGTATCAGTGTATTTAAACATCCATTCATCGATAGATCCAGTAATCCAACCATCAGCCTAAGCACACTCTTAAACTATGCATCAGTGTATTTAAACATCCATTCATCGATAGATCCAGTAATCCAACTATCAGTCCTAGCACACTCTTAAACTGTGTATCAGTGTATTTAAACATCCATTCATCGATAGATCCAGTAATCCAACCATCAGCCCAAGCACACTCTTAAACTATGCATCAGTGTATTTAAACATCCATTCATCGATAGATCCAGTAATCCAACTATCAGTCCTAGCACACTCTTAAACTGTGTATCAGTGTATTTAAACATCCATTCATCGATAGATCCAGTAATCCAACCATCAGCCCAAGCACACTCTTAAACTATGCATCAGTGTATTTAAACATCCATTCATCGATAGATCCAGTAATCCAACTATCAGTCCTAGCACACTCTTAAACTGTATCAGTGTATTTAAACATCCATTCATCGATAGATCCAGTAATCCAACTATCAGTCCTAGCACACTCTTAAACTGTGTATCAGTGTACTTAAACATCCATTCATCGATAGATCCAGTAATCCAACCATCAGCCCAAGCACACTCTTAAACGTTCCACTTACCCGTCTATATATGCAATAATTAATCAATAATACAATGTATTTTATGTTTAGTTACGTTTTCTCGTCTCTATCATGTTATTGAATATTTTGTGGATTGCTTTTGTTTACGTCATATCAGGTTACGTCTGACTGTTTATTTCTTTTCTTTACTCTCTCACTCTCTCTCTCTCTCTCTCTCTCTCTCTCTCTCTCTCTCTCTCTCTCTTTCTCAATGTATATTAAAATGATGTTTATATTTATATTTTAAGAAAACGATACACATACAAGATTATCTGTAGATAAAAAATTTCAAATTCCAAATGCAAAAAAGACAATGAGGAAAGCGAGCTGGAAGATTAGATTTCATTTACAAACACCATGTACACGATAGGGGTAAATTAATTTAATCAAACGATATGTAAGAATTAATTGCAATGATTAGATCAGTTCTCGTTTACTTTGCTTTTTTTATTAATTAAAATGGAGACAAGAACATGAGTTCTGAGTTAGCTAATTCCGCTGGGGCCGAGACAGATCATCGGGTCCAAATTATAACCCATCACGATCGACAATTCTCTGCTAGGTCTTGCAAGTCTTGTTTTGTTCTTAAGTTCATTGGTGAACCTTCTCTGTAATTGACAATTTTAGATTTTCATTTTGTCTTCCTTGTTTTCTTTCGCTAGCCCTTATCCGCGTGAATGACTGGACCGGAAGTCTTCTTTCGTCTATTCTGAGCAATGTGCACTAAAGAATGAAACTTTTTCATTAAATTATTTTCGCCCCCTCCCTAATGTGATATAAGGATTCTTTTTATACCAAAGGTAAAGTAATATCTCAAAGATTTTTTTCCTACCTTTCTAAGATTCAATATGGGCGCCCTTCGTGACACAGCAGATATATAGTCAATAGTCCATTTCCTCCCATACTCGAATCGACTTGTCTCTTGTAACGGCAACAAAGGCTCATTGTTCCGATCTTTCATTTCCATCGAAATCTGTGTGTATGTGTACGGCTGGTATTTCAACTTAAACTGTCCTGCTTCAGTTACAATCGATGCATCTTACAAGTCGCTGCACATACTGGTCACATGGAATAGAAATAAAGTTAAAAGGGTACATTCTTTTTCTGATACCTTATATATATATATATATAATAATAAAATATAACAAAGAGAGCTCTACACCCATTGATATGAAAAGAGGAGTAAGACAAGGATGCATCCTATCACCAAGCTTGTTCAATCTATTCACTGAGCATATATTTAAAAACATCATAGAGATCCCAGGCCTACAAATTAATGGAAAGATAATCAATAACAACAATTAATTAATGAAATAAACATGACAAGCGAAAAATATGGACTAGATATGAATATCTAAAAGACTAAAACTATGATTATAAACAAAGAAGATAGTTAAAACCCACAAGTGGATATCAAAATAGAAGGAATAGACCTGGAGACAGTTCAGAACTACAATTACCTTGGACATACTATAACGAGTGATGGAAAATGTAAAACTGAAATAAACAAAAGAATAGGAATGGCAAAAAGTAATTTTAATGCCATGAAGAACATACTAACATCAAAACAAATAACACCAGGGCTAAAACTAAGAATAACAAAATGCTACATCTTCTCAATATTCCTATATGGTGCAGAAACATGGACATTAGATAAGAAAACAGAACAGAGAATTGAAGCCTTTGAAATGTGGACATATAGAAGAATAGGTAGAATTGGATGGAAGGAAAAGAAAACATACGATGGAGTCTTAAAACAATCAAAAACGAAGAGAGACCTACTAAGCACAATTCAAACAAGACAAATGCGAATTTTGGGCCATTTTAAAAGACACAACAGCCTACTAAAAGTAATCCTGGAGGGGAAAATACAAGGTAAAAGAGGCAGAGGCAGACCAAGACTAACATGGACGAGTAACATCAAAAGATGGCCAAATCAGCCTATGACAGCCTGCACCATCAAAGCAAGAGACAGAGCAGAATGGCGCTCCATGGTAGCCAACCTTCGTTGCGGAGAAAGCACTCGATGATGATATATATATATATATATATATATATATATATATATATATATATATATATAGTAAGCCTTATGATGAATCATCATGCGAAGAGTGCGAAATAAAATCAGTACAGAAATTAGCGATGAACAGTGTGGTTTTGTTGGAGGTAAAGGAACAAGCAACGCCATATACATCAAATTATCTTTTGTAGGAAGAGCCTTAGAGAAGAAAACAGATCTACACCCATGTTTCATAGATTATACCAAAGCATTTGACAAAGTGGGAGCCGCGATAGCTCAGTGGTTAGTGAACTGGACTACAAAGGACAAGGGGTAGGGTTCGATCCCAACCGACTGCTTCCGGTTCACCCAGCCTTTAATGTGTACCGGATATTTTTCTGGGAAAGTAAAGCGGCACGGGCGTAATACCGACCACATTACCCCAAAAATCATGTGCTGAAGGTCTGTAAAATTTATGATCACTAACA